>CM074305.1:4041565-4281565 GCA_037194245.1 Opsariichthys bidens | reverse complement strand
AACCACCGTGTTATTTGCTTTCAGGCAAAACACACATTTTTGTTTGAGAAATAAGAGAGAGCTCAGACTCTCGGCCGCTCTGAATAAAGGTTAGTCACACACTCTAACAAATTCACAAGTGGGAATAGAGAGAAAGGTGTGTGGAGATGACTGTACGCTGGGTGATTATGGGAAAGCTCATAGCACACCCAAACAGACACAAGAACAGTGTGTGCACAGGAACACACACACGTTTAGTTTCCATGTTTTATGACTTTCCATAGACATAATGATATACTGTACAAACTGTCAGAATCCCGTCTATTACTTTCTATCTATTACTATTACATATTATTATCTTTGTGGGGACATTTGATCCCGTAACGTAGGGAATACCAGGACCAGACACACACAGTAAGATTCAGAAGTTTGAGATCACCAGTAAAATGCTCCTATTTTGCATATTTTAGATTGAATTAGGGCTGTCAATTGATTGAAAATGCTACCAAAATCACATTTAATCAAATATATCAATGTTTACTGAGAAAAAAAGTACACTATTGGGGCAGAATAAAGCATAAAAGTGTACTTCATTTTCTATATTGTTTATTTTTTATATCCATCACTGGGTATGTGTTCGGTGTTATTTAATTGTTGGTCTCTCACATCACATCTTGTTGTTTTCAGGGTCTCGTGCCGTGAGTGACGCATGTAATTTTAACAACAATCTGACTACAAAGTTAAAATGAGAGATCATTCATCAATTTTGCTGAATGATCTAGAAATGGTAGATAATCTGAATTTTTATGTTATTTTAAAAAAAGCGCTGGGAGTTGATGGTCTCAAACGTTTGGACTCCACTGTACAAGCAGACTTTCTCATTGGTCTGTTGATATGTTTTGCAGGAGAGTCGCAGATTGTGTCCAGCCATCTGCTATTGAAAGAGCACATGCTACAGTGTCTGTCAGTGCATGTGTTTTAGAGCTGAGGAGAGAGAGAGAGAGAGAGAGAGAGAGACCTGTCAGATGCAGCCACATTCAACAAACCAAAACACCTTTACTCTATATTATTAGAACAGTTTAGCAGTCTGGTGTGATGTTTAAAAGTGATCACCAGTTGCTTCATAGGACTGAAACACTTGTGTGTGTGTGTGTGCGCGCGGAAAACACCCTGTGCCATTAGTTTTCTCAGTTTTTCTCACTGATTTGCAGCATTGTAGCTGCACAGGAAGTGGAGTGACTTGCGGTCAAAAGTGAAAGTGACACAAGGAAGAGGGGGTTGCTTTTCTGTGCTTTGGAGAAAAATCTGCCGCTAGAAGTTTGCCAAATCAAACAAAACCTTACTTTGGGTTAATCTAAAATTGATTAAAGCCACAATATGATTAAAATATCCAAAAACCACCAGAATAATGTTGTATATTTTGTTGACTTGTGTACTTGCGCTATCCCTGATGTTTCCAGTAATGTTTAAATCCAAAGAACTAAGCAATTATAACCCGGACACAGACCGTGTCTGTGCGTCGCCTATCGACGACATCGCACCTGGTCCGCGTTACACTCATTTTCCTGTTTTATTTTGTAGAAACCATGGAAACAATAAAGATGTTTTAATATATTATGTGTTTTATTAGAAAAGGGAATAACTGTTTGGATACATTTATAGACAGAAAACTAATCATTGTTATATCGCTCAACACGTTTAGTCTTATTGTTTGATTCTCGTTTTCTAGATTTTCCGCGAATACCGTGTTTTCATGCCTCAGAGAAATATACTATTTTGTCAAGTGGCTAACATGGCATAATCAGATGCAGTTTTATTTTTAGTAACAGTAGTATGGCATTTTCTCCGTCATACAATGTTTTAAAATCAGTTCCATTTAGAAACACAAGCCATCCAGCATTTATTAATATGATATTCTAATATTGATCTAGCAGTGTGCAACAAGTGTCTCACTGCAGCCTCCGAGCGAACGCACAGATTAACGTAATAAAATTTATTATAACGCACTCGAATGTATCTAATATGATAAAGAGCGCTGCTTTACCCCCATATATTTGACAGGAAGATGCAGAAGCAGCGACTGTGGGATAATAAAAGTCCCGCTACCCTCGTCTCTCATTAGCAATCGCTCCAGCGTCACTCGCCTTACTTTGTTTCATACTATAGTAACGTTAATAATCTCATCTATGTACATGTTCACACTAGTCCCGTCGGATTCTTATCCTTCCCCTGTTAGGTGACGACGACAGCTCCCATGATTCCACACTCAATCTCAGCATCATCAAGCTAGGCCTTTTTGAATAGGCGACCTCTAGCGGCAAAAAGTTACAGATTGTGCCTTTAATGAATAATAAATAATTTCATATATTTCATATGAATCAAGTTAATCAAAATATAATTTTGTTGTTGTATGCTTTTTTTGAATTTATTTATTTTTTTAATTATGTGTAAATCTGTATGCCTGTCACTTTTTTAAATTTTTATATAACAGGGTTAGATTTACACATTTAAAATCACAGATTTACACATATTTAAAAATAAATCAATTTTTAAAAAAAGCATACAACAACAAAATTATATTTTGCTACTTGTACTAATATATATAAATATATATGGGGACACATATTTACCCATAAGTGAGCTAAACCTGACAAAACCTCCTTTTTGGGATCCCATCTGTAAAAAAACAAAACGGTACGTTTATTCATATTCAGTACATTTATTTATTTCAGTACAAAAAGTTCTGTCATGACATCTCTCGGGGAGAGATTGGCATGGTAATGGATATGGAAGTGTTAATGCAGTGTTTGTTCTTGGTGGAATACATCTGCTACGCTGCTGCAGAACAAGTACCGAGACTTGCTACTGCCAGGACATTCACAGACATTGCTGCTGCACATGTAACATACCTGAAATAACCCCTGTAGCAGATCTATACAGGTGGAGCTGGGGAAGGTGGGGGTTTCTGAAAGCGCGCTGCTGACCGCTAACAGCAACGCAGCCGGCATTTGATGTTTAGCCACAGCTCATTGGCCACTGATGCGACAACAACCAATCAGCTGCGCTACGTAGAGGACGATGCGATCGCTACCGAGTTTAGGATCTATCAGCCTGCGCCATCTAGAGTTTCATGCTAGAACTTGTTTTTTTTTGTAATTAAAGTTTTTAAAGTGCTCTATTAGGCTAAGTTACATTTATTTATAACTAGCTCTATATAAAAACAATAGAAGTATATGCAATGTCCCCTTTTACATGGATAAGAATGTGTATGTATGTGCGTCGCATTTCAAAGTCAGTCATTTTGTGTGAAATGTACAGAGACTAAACACTCTGTCACAATCAAAGCAGGAGACATGAATACTGTTGTAAGCTGTGTGTGTGTGTGTGTTTTTGTGAGATAGTCGTGTGTCATGTTCTCTGATAACGTCTAGAAAGGATCAGCATGAATGGAATGTTTAAACAGTGAGAGAATTTTTACAGGTACGTCTGTAAGACACACAGCTGCAACCATCGTGCGTGTTATGGAGATGTGACTGTTTGCCTGTCAGGTGATTTAGGAGACCATTAAGGGCTTAAACCATCAGCTAATTTTACCACCACAGTCTATTACATTCATTAAACGACATTAGGATGATTCAATCAAATGAATCAAACAGGTCCATCTGTGGAGACGAGTGTATGCGTTTTCTCTTCCCTCCCGTTGCTGTGGTTTTTCGTCAAGGTAACTGGTAATAGTATACTCTAAACTAACAGCGACCTGCGCTCTTCTCCTGATCTGATCGTCTGTAATGGCAGACACACACTCACAGCTCTCAAAGATGGCCGCCTCCACGAGGATGACAGTGCGTTTGTTGTTCTCGCTCCGAGGAGATTGGAATGTCAGGATACGTGAGCTGAGCGAGAGAGAGAGAGAGAGACGGCTGTGTTTTCTCTCGCTCTGTATCTCTGCAGGCTGTCTTCCTGGTTGTGAGTGAGGCGTGAAGGATGTGTGCTGCCCCTCCCCTCCTTCCCCTCCTCTTCCTCCCACCCCTCGCTCATCTGATTGGCTGAAGGGACAGAAATGGAAACATTATTCGATTCTGTCTCCTCAGAGGTCAGCGACCTCTCTGAACGCTCTAAAGACTGAGCTCAGCATTTGGCTGTGGGACGGCTCAATGTTAATGAATGTTTAAAGAATAGCTAAAAAGCTCAAAGAGAGAGAGAGAGCTAGAGGGAGACAACAGAGAGTCCATGTTAAGTAAAGTGCGAAGAACCCGGGCTGTGTACGGAATGGAACACAAGCCCTCTGCTTACTAGATACTGCGCAGGATATCTGTGTACTGCCTAGTGCCTACTAACGTGTGTATGTATATATGTGTGTGTATATATATATATATATATGTGTGTGTATATATATATATATATATATATATATATATATATATATATATATATATATATACACACACACACACACACACCCACACACACACACACACATATATATATATATATATATATATATATATATATATTTACACACACACACATTTATATATATATAAATTTAAAAATGTTAGTAGGCACTAGGCAGTACACAGATATCCTGCGCAGTATATATATATGTATATATAAATTTTATATATATATAACACATATACATATATTACACATATATATATATTTATACATATTATAATGTGTGTGTGTATATATATATATATATATATATATATATATATATATATATATATATATATATATATATATATATATATATATTAATATGATAATTATTTAATTTATATATTATTTATATATTAAGATCTCTGACTTTGGCACTTCCAAAACATTAATTTCACCCAACATTGATATAGTCACATGGCTTAACCAATGACAGTTTGGGGCGGAGATATCTTTTTATCGGACCAATAGAAAACAAGGGGAGTGTTTGTTTCAATCCTGTTTGAAAACTATCATTATTTGTACAGTTTTGTTTGATGCTATTATTACAGAAATTACAGTTGTTACCAGTACATTTCAGTATTTAGTTTGGAAGAATTATTTTTATATATTTATTTTATATTAATTTACTTATTTTCATTACACAGGAAATGTAAGGCCACCTTGACCCCATTGCATTGTAGGAAACCTACTGCAGTGTGGAAAATTTTGCCAAAAAATATCCAGCTATATTTGTGTATTATGCATGGCATGCATACTTCATCCTCCGGGAATTGTAATAGTAGTATGCCGTTCTGAACATGCCCATGTATCCTTAGAGTGTTGCAGTAGTGATGTTCAGTAACAGCGCATTTTTCCTGGTTGAACCCTAGAAGAGATTTTACATGCGTTTCAGTTTCTAAAAGGAGAGTAGAAACAAGTTTAATCCGTAGTATATAACACCGGAGCAGAAAAGCCACAGTCGTGCTCTGTGTCCGTTTTTACCCTTCAGCAAGGATGTTAACCTCAGGTTGCTCCAGTGGGACCGTGCCTGTAATTAGTGTACTGTAAGTCACTTTGAATCAAATGTGTCTGCTAAATACTACATTTTGGTAATTTTACACTTGCCATTTAATTTTGCGTATGTTCGTCATTGGGGTGGTATGGAGTAGTGGTTAAATATCTGGGCTAGAAACCAAAAGATCATGTTTGAACTCCTCAAGGGGTGATGCTTGAGCTACCATAGGCACTTAACCTCAGGTTTCTCCAGAGGGACTTTCCCTGTAAAATGACCCATGTCAACATGGCCAACTGTACGGGGTGGTGCCAATGCAAAACCGAAGAGAAATGATAATACATTGAGTTGTACGAAACAATCTCAAAGGCATATTCAGGGCAGTGGTGGAGATTTTATTTACTAATACTCTTGACATGTAGTTGAAAAGTTCATTCTAATTAGAAGAATGTCTAAAGTAGACCATCAATATAAAGTTTCATATTCTTTGACTGATTAATTTGGTAAATATTTTTGCAGGTTACATTATTGTTTGTTAAAATCGATGAATTAGCGACCAAACAAGTCTCATTATGCTTCATTAAAATTGCCGCCTACAAATCTACTAAATCTACTTTTTTTATCTGCCTAAATAAGTTAAGCGTTTCAGTAATGTTCATATACTTGATATTAATTGTGTGTGATAGTCAAGAAAGTTTTACCCATTCATAACCCTTTGCTGTGATCGAGATGGTGAACTAATGAAACGTCAGTCTGCAGATCCCAGCTCACAAACGAAATGCCTTCAGTGCATCTCTCATTCACTGCTGCGCCGAGGCGGGATCAAAACCGTCAAGTGGACATGTTCAATAGATCTATCCAGTAAAATATGCTTTCACTTTCACTTTCTCTGTTTGGTAGTGCTATAGAGCCAGACTACAAAGGCAGGAAAGTAGGTCGTGAACTAGAATGGTTTGTTTATTTAAAAAGAATAATCATTATATGCACATTAGATGTGAATTAATAAATAGTGACCAACACTGTGGATTGATGTCCGCCTTTTGAATTAAAACGTACGCTGAATGGCTGCTTGCCCGCATTTTGTCATATGTTGAGCACATTAGGAAGTCATTCCTAATATGGCCGTTTTGTTTTTGGACATGGCCAGGGTTTAGAGCTCCATAAAGTCTCCTCACATCGCCAAGGGTTGATTGTGAGCAGGATTTGTTTGGGGCAGGATTCAGTTTAGATTGGATTCATTCATTTGGAAACAGATAAAACAGGCCAATAGTAAGTGTTTGCGGTGCAGTCCGCAGCAGAGAATGTCTGTTATTCGTCAAACTGAATTCTAAGTGTCTCGCTATCTCGCAGAGAGGAGCTTATCAAAACCGTGTAGATGGACACAATGTGAACGCTACGTGTGTGAGGAGCGACAATGTGATTTTTAAAGAACGTGTGAGCATTTTATTTGTTGTTTCCATTGTGACGCACAGCTGCTCGAAGGTTTATTCTCTCGTTTTCTCCCGAGCTTGAATTGGGTTCAGCGTCCACATCTGTGTGTGGCAGCTGTGAGGGACCTTGATTGGATGAAATGATCAGATGAGAGGGGGAGGACAAAGGGAAAGAGTATATAGGAGGAGAGATGAGGAGTAATCAGAGGGAACTCTGTCTGATTCTTTTGAATTGTCTGTCTCTCACTGTTTCCCCCTTCAGATAAAGCTCAGTGCAAAATCACTTTTAGATTATATTGACCTCGGCCTGATTTTTCCCTGCCGGTTTGTATTTGGCTCTAAAGGCGATTTGAGGGATTCTTTGAAAGAGAAACTCTGCCAGAGCCGCGGCCTAGCTGTTAGCGCACGTAAGCGTTTATCGGCTTGCTTTTTGTGAACCTGTTTGGACATTTTCAGCTAAAAATGTGAGACGCAGTGGATTGAATAAAAAAAGATGCGAGAGCAATAGTCAAAGAAGCTCATCTAGCGTATGCCGCATAGACAAACAAGGGAAAAGTAGCGTAGTCAAATGTGTTTGCCGTGAAAGGCCTGCTTAGGGATGTCAAAATTACCAGCACTTCTGTGGTTTGTCTCAAACCATGTGATGAGAGTCTTAAAAGCCCACAGAAGAAGAGGCTGACCCTTAAAATAGTTCCCGTGTGTTAGCAACAGCTAATAAACATGACTAAACAAGTTATTCAGAATTGGCTGAATCTGATTTGACGGACGCTCGTGTTGGTTAAAGGTTACCAGTTGAAGTGTCACTCCCTCAGTTGGTTGTTTTGTAATGAAATAAACTCGATAAACTTCACAACCGAGTCACACGGTCCGCTGTTTGAGCAAGAGTTCCCTGAGGATAATCACTCTCCCAAGAGAGAGGTAGACGGTCGGATTTCCGCTCGAGTTTGCTCAGATGCAGACCTTCGCTTGTTAACTCTCTTATATTTGAGCAGAAACAGCTTTCATGTCATCCCGCGCTGTGGTTTTTAGCTCTCGCAGGAGGATGAGGTGCATGCGGGCAGTGTGTTGCGCGGCCTAGATTTAGCATGTTTGTGTGTTTACCTCACTCGTGTGTGTTGTCTTACCTCTTACGTGTTATTGTTGGGGGCTGTGAGTCACTGGATGTTAATCATTTCCCACACGGGCAAAGTACACACACACACACACACACACACACACACACACACAAGCAAACTGGCAGGATCAGCCGTGATTACTCACTGCTACACAGGGCTAGTTTTATTAAGAGCGTGTTTACAGCCTGACTTTTAGTCATTAGTCTCTGCCTGTAAACACTTCAAAATCTCATAAACAAACAAAGAATGATTGAACGGCCGTAAATTGTGTTAAAGTAGAAAATCTTTTTTGGAGAATGATTTGTAATCAGCCCAGGATTATTTTTAGCTACCATTAAACCAATGAAACGACGTAATGCTAATGCTACCGTGTTTACGTTCTGTAAACAAACGCGTACAGGCAAAGAGCAGGTGCCAGTGAACCGGTGAGGGGCGCCCGAAGATCTCTCTCCTCCACGGCCCTCCGAGGGTTTCACACCGGAGGAGCTCCTGGTAATTAAAAGACAATTTTGTGAAATTGATTAGATTATGCTAATCAGGGGAGATAATATCTAGAGAAGCCTGAGAGTGTGTGTGTGTGTGTATGTGTGTGAGTGGGTGGATAAGCGTGTGTGTGTGTGTGTGGGTTGCGTGATTATGAAGAGATGGCAGTCCGGTCGCCATTTCAAACCCCTGAATCCACCGCACTTGTGCGTGTATGTGTGTGTGTGTCTGGAGATCACACTCACGCCGCCATTTCACACAGCTCCGCTCGGCTGTCTCTGCCGCTCCTGAAATGTCAGAGCGATGTTCCCTGGACTAGGCGTGAGGATATGACAGCTGGCTGCTCACCTGCTGCGTGTGTGTCCGCACGCTGGGTGCTTTTAACTGATGCCGTGCCTTTAATGTGTTCTGTCGCTGATAGATAATCTGTCTTGAATGAAAAATAACTGGAATCGGTGTCCAGGACAGATCAGTCGAGATGAGGCAGGTCATTGTTATAGACTGATAATGAAACGGCCAATCAGATTCAAGCTCTGTCCGTCTGCGTTAAGACGAGCTGTCTGTCAGTGACCTTTGACCCGCCGGATAAAGCACCACAACAGCAGTCGTTATCAAAAAGTATTTATACGGCTCTCTAAAAGTTGTGTATAAGTAAACAAACAAATAAATAAGCAACATTCATCTCATTAGATGCACCATGGGTGTCTTTGTAACTTGACACACTCGCGCAACCACAAAGACACACACACATTATGACTCATGCATGTTATCATCAGAGATGAACAGTCTTGCCTATATTTGGCTTGCAAAGCCACATAAACTTCACATAATTGGCTTTCTGTTGGGAAGGAACGAGCTGCGCGGAAGGCGCTCTGAGAATGCGTAAAGCTAAAAGACTATCTCTTTAAACGAATGCCTAATTATGCCATTACGTTAACTAAAGAAAGAAGCTCTGTTCTAAAAAAGAACGAGGAAAAACAAAGACAGCATTTTAGGTGGAGAGAGAGGTGGATGGAAAAGTCCGAGACGGAGAGAGATGGTGCCTTCAGGCTTTATTTAGCTGGGACAACAGAACATGAGCTCATTACACACAAATACATTGCGGCTGCTACACCTCGAGCGCACAACTACACATTTAATACGATCTCTCCGTCTCAGACCCTCTCTTTTAGCGTGATCTCTCCATCCGGATCAGCACATCTTGGACGGGGCCTTGCAGTAATTGAGCGGCGCCGCTCTGTTTTAAAACCCTTTCTGAAATCTACATAGGCGCTGTATTCGAACACAAATGGAACCTTGCAAGTGGAAGTCTGTTCTCTTGGCTGCCACACACTGTCAGAAAAATGTGCAAAAACTTTTACCTTCAGGGGCGCATCAGCGTGTCGCTGGGGCAGGAAGCCCAAGAGACATCTTTCTACCATATTTACGCCTAAAAGGTTCATAGTAGTCGCCGAGCATAGACGTGAAAATGCACTATCCCAGGTTTGGACTTGTTTTAAAGACGACATTCAGTGGATTGTTGCAAAAAAAGAAAAATGGATCGAATTTTAAAGTTATTGTAAATCAAATGTACTGTCCAAAAAGGATATATTTTATATGAAATATATATTTTACCAATAATTTTTACTCTGGATTTGATATAAAATCAAAGCCATATGTCTAACCAAGTTGTGTTTAACAAATTAATACATTTCTGTCCAAATATCACTAAAAACAGACGCCATATACGGATGCTTTAGACTCAGACCGATCCGACAGAATGCGTTTTGTCAAGATTAGATACGTTTTCACTGTAAAGTAGAAATTTTGTAATATGAAACATGACAACGCCCACAAGGGGGAGCTTCTTTTCCGTGGTAGCGCAGTGTCTAATTGCTAAACGGTTTTCGGAGGATGAATGCTGTATTTTTATGATACCAAATTTATGATGATTACTGAAATATATGATGCGAAAAAAGGCAATAGATAAAAACGGCGCTATTGCTTGTCGAAAGTACTGTTAGGGGTAGATACAGAGTTGTCTTTTTAAGGGTACTACAGAAGTGACAAGCTATACTAAGGTGCAGTTGTACCCCACAGGTACCAAATTTTCTTCTGACTGTAGTGCACTTGTAAACATACAAGTAGAGCTAATATGTACTTGAATGGGGAAAGGCCAAAATCTACAAAACTATTTGTCAAATTTCAGTTTTAATTCATTGAAATGGCCAATACATGGGTCACAAATTTATCTTCTTCAATTCTTCTGTATTATGATAAAGTATCTGTATGCTTCAGGCTATCTAATCTACATTCTGTTGTTAACTAAACCAGTGATTTGTCTGTTTACGCTGTAGGTTTTGCTGTGAGCTCTACTTAATGCTTATGCCAAGTATCCATGAAATGCTCAATGCATTTTCCAGTTTGTGGGCAATAAAATGTCCAGTGATGTGGCTGACGTTGTAGATGACATGACGATGCTGACATGGTGGTTGTAGTATGTTTTGATTGTGTTCGTACTACACACCTGAATACTTCATTAACTATGGAAGGTCATCGAGTGCACTACGTGCAAATTTTCGTTTTGCCGTTATTACGCTCATTACTCTAATAAGAATGGAAATACAGCACTCACAAATATTAGATAATCATTTCATGACTGTTTTATCTGTACAATGAACATTTCTGTTGGCTTCTGTTGAGCTTGTCACAGTGCATCACAGTTGTCTGATATGATACGAAGTTCGAGTTTGACCAGAATTTCATACCAAGTACTACAGTAAAAAAATTCTGATCTGTGTAGTATGAATGTAATTTGGACATACTAAATCTGCCATGTCTTTTTGTCAGGCATCTTCCGTCGCTTAACTCCGGTACCCTCATAGGTGTCCATCAGATGTGGACTTTGGCGAAAGTATCCGGGTACATTTCGCCTCCTTATTTATGAGTACTGTGAATCAGACATCCTAGGAATTTTGCGTTCTGTTACTGTTGTTTAGTAGGGATGTAGGCATATTTGGATGCATTGAAAGCATCTTTGATCTAATTGACCCTTCGCCGGCAGTGCGATTGACAGGCGATCTGACCAATCATAACCCCGAAGAAGTCAGGGGAGTAAGTCGATTAACGTTGGTGAACTTGAAAAATTGTGTGTCTTCATGTTTATTTGATGCTATAAATGAACTAGTATGAAGAGACGATCGCTTCACGAGGAGCTACAGCGATCTGTCACCACACATTAAACACACACTAGACGCTATTTATTGTTCAAACTTTTTTTTAAAAATCACAGTATTTTACATGAACATGATGTGTGGCGTGAGAGCGCATGGCATGGCAACAGTAACTAAAGGGGGCGGGTCTTTGCGAAGGGTCAATTACTACTTTGTGTCAGGAGTGCACCTATGGTGCATTAACATTATTATGCATTAATAATAGGTTTTGGAACAAAGTTAGTCAGTGTTCCGGATTGAAGGATTTGGGCCAGTCTAGTCTGCTTTACTTCAACCTGTTCCCGCTGTCCTGCTCAAACACAACAGCCCACAGAAAAATCACGCAAGCAGCTATTCTCATCTGCTCTCACTATGTTTCTGTCCTTTCCGCCCCTTCTCGCTCCTCTTTCCACTTTCTTTCCTGTCAACTCCTCTCTCTTTCTCTGGAGGGAGAGAGGCTGATGCAAACGGGTGGGCTGTGGTGTAATCCAGGGCCTGGGAAGGTCTGCGGATCAGACTCCGTGTTCCATATCCTCCGCGTGTCCTTCGGCCTTGACGCCCCCCCCCCCGACCCGCCTGCTTGCCTACAGTCCTTGACGATGCCATCATTCCCTCATAAATTCCGACCGCATCCTCCCTGACCCCGCGGCTGACTCCTCCCACACGGTGCATGATTGACAGCTCGCGGCAGACCCGCTGATTCCATTTAGTCCTCCCAGATTAGTCGCACGTTCCGCTCTTGTGTACATGCTTTCTACATGTGTGTGGGATTCCTCGTGGTTTCCACGGCTTAGCCCACCTTTGTTTTAAAGATCAAGCGCAGTAACGGCGTAATCCAACGCCTGTTTGTCGCCAGAGCTCTCGGTAATCGTAATCGCCTTGAAATATTGTTACGGTTGTCGCCATGTGTTCGTCCTGGCACTCGGAGAATTCTCTGGAAGGCTGCCGGTACAGTCGAGCAGGCCCAGACTCGGAGATGGGCAGGGAGTGTGTTTGGGTGCGCAGATGTGGGCCGTTTTCAGACGGGTCTGTCTGAGGAGGTCACGGCTGAATAAAAGGATCATATGACAGTGGTGTGATGCACAGAGCAGAGGAGGAAAATTCAGTGTGCGTTTTAAGCTAAAATTAGGCAGATGGTTAGACGGCTCTGGATTAAGTCTGGAGGCCAGAGAGAGAGAGAGAGAGAGAGAGAGAGAGAGAGACAGGGTGTGAACAAGAGAATGACAATATTTAAACCAAAAATTGCTCAAGCAGACATAGTTCTTATTTAATTTGCAACTCTGTCTGCCTGTCTGTCTGTGTCAGAGACTATTTGTGCATTTGCACGCATGTGCACACACACACACACACACACACACACATCCTAGAACAACACAAATGACTTGAATAAATTAACTTGACTCTTATTTAATAATGTAAATTGTTTTTGTGTTTGTTTGCGTGCGTTTTGATGTGTAGACTCGGGTTTGTACTGAAACGGTCAACCTGTAGTTGATGCTTTGAGTGTGTTTGTCAACTAGTCATGATCATGTGACCTCAGTGTCAGTTGTTTTGTATTATGACAGCAGGAGGAAAGTTCCCCTTCCTCCAAACTTTGGCCTAGTGTGTTTGTGCTATTTTTGCATGGTAACCGGTTAAGCATATTGAAAATCTGAATCTATCTCTTGCTATTTGTTCTCTTGAATATCTTGTTTAAACATTTTTGAAAAATTAAAAGAAACAAAAATGTAAATGAATGAAATATTTTCGATTTTGCTCCTGGTTACTAATCAGATTTTTATAGAAGCTTGTTTTTGTCATGAAAAAAAGGTAATTGCAGCTTTTAATCAAAAAAAGAGAGATAAAAAGTCAGAATTATGAGATAGAAACTTGTGATATGCATTTCAATTGTGAGGGGGGAAAAAGAAAATTTCTCAAAATTGCATGTTATAAAGTCAGATTTGGGAGAAAAAAGTCTGAATTTTGAGGGGAAAAATACTCTATTTTTTCATTTTTAATTTAGTGGCGGAAACAAGCTTCCATAGATTTGTGGCATTGAACACAATATAATTTTTTTTTTTCCATTCAGTAAAATTTCACTCATTTTGACGTGCTGATTCTGACTCTTCGACCCCACTTCATATTCTGAATCACACAAATGTGAAAAAGAAGTGCAACACTTCTTCAAAAGCTTCTAAGTGAACTGCTAAGCAGACTTCTGAGATGATCAGAATTCATTTTATAGCTTCAAATACAAAATTCTGATCTGAGATCCCTAAAACAAAAGTGTTGTCAAGAGTCACTGTGCTTTTGGCATTGACTGCATTAATTGGGCAATGGAGATGTATGCAAGCTTTTATGTTGATGATTTTGCTTCATTTTAAAGCGTATGCATGTGTGATTTTGTTGATGAGACAAACGCAGGATTTTTTTCTGCTGCTTGTAGTTATCTGACGTGCTCCAAAATTCACTTTTGGCCACACACATTCACTTATAGCCTTGTGGTTGGAGTCCAACCCTCTCTCTTCCCTACATTGATTCCGGTCTGCTCTATACTGTACGAGCCAAATAAAGTTGAAAAACGCTAAAATTAAATTGTCCCAATGATAATAGAATCATATAGCTGTTTTGTTGAAATATGTGCATATTGTGTAAATTGTAGCCAGTCAAACTGCACCTGTCTCAAAACATGAAGAACTTCTGTGGTTTTGTTCCTTATGTTTTTGTCTGGATGGATTCATGGAAAGAAAATTCCAGAAATATATATATATATATATATATAAGAAATAAAAAAACTATAAAATAAAAATAGAAAACCCTCTCAAAAAACTATATTCTACATCAGAGTGGGCAGGGGCTCACTTTGGGACTGCAAGATAACTTAACTTAATTAATTATTATTATTACTAGTTGTTGTTGTTGTAGTAGTAGTAGATTAAAATTGTCTTAACTTAATTAAAAGGCTAAAAACATACAATAAACAATGAAAACCTATTTATTTTTCCCTATTGTTTTATTGAATATACAGCTCTGAAACAACTAGAAGCACAAAATAAATTGTTTAATTGATTAACCTATATTGGCATTACCAGATATTAGATGTTAGATATTATTCTTAATGTGTGTGTATTCCAGTGATACAAGAGATAGGAGATAGGAGAGATTGATTTGAGTGACCTACAGAACATCACTTTGTTAGTTTTCAAATAAACCCCTTCTTTAATGCATAAAAGCCACCTTTTACTCACATTTGGCACTTGCTGATTGGGGGGACCAGAGCTTTGCTGTGTCTTACTATTTCCCTTTTGTTTAGTGGGACTGGCGCCTCAACACAACTCTCTCTCTCTCTCTCTCTCTCTCTCTCTCTCTCTCTCTCTCTCTCTCTCTCTCTCTCTCTCTCTCTGTCTGTCACTCACTCACTCCCTCACACTCTCTCTCTCTCTCTCTCTCCCTCTTTAGCTGAAAATGAATCTCTAATTTCACAGTTATCATCATAACCCCACAATGAATAATGCAAAGTTATTCAAAGAACTAATCTATAACTTATTAATTGCTGCCTTTTCTCATTCTCATTTTCTCTAGCACTCTCTATCTCTCTCCCTCTCCTCCTTGCACACTTTTATTTGAGACGCCACTTCCATCACCCTTTCCATGTAGAAATATGATGACTCTTGTGTTATAGCACTGACACGCTGATTTTACTCCCTTTTGAATGTTTAAATCATCCCTAGAGCTAGACACTGTCAAACACACACACACACACACACACACACTACAGAGTCTACGGCGAGAGGGGTGTTGAACTGCGCGCCTGTCTCGCCAATCATGGCTGTTTTCTTAGCTGATGGTTGTTTTGCAGTGATCAATAGAAGATATTTCTGCTCTGTCCGATCCGAAACAGGAGATGGATTTTCTCATCAGGTTTATGCTTTTGTCAATGTAAACACACACACACACACACACACACACACACACACGTGAGGGGAGGGTAGGATGTGTGTTCCTCTTTTGCAGAGCTGTAAATCATGTTTATGACGGTAATACAGGTATAGATCAGTGGGTTGATGGAGAGAAGAATTGAAGTGATGAAAGTATACGTAGTGTAATTATGTTTCTGTCTGTTTTCGTGTGCATGCGTGTTGTAATGTGAACGAGAATGCATATATGAATGCCATTTGTGTGTGTGAACACTCCTCGGATGGTGTGTGGACTCGCATGTGCTTGTATCTGTGTGGATTTGAAGAACTTGTTTGTGTGGATGTTAATGGAGATTGTGTAGGGACATTGAGCATGTCACACACACACACACACACACACACACAGCTCTCTCTGTAATGGAGTGTCTAAATATATCCGGTTTTTGCCGGATCCGCTGCCTCTGGAGTGAATAAGAAATGGGCTTCAGTAAAGGACAAAATATCTCTCACTCACACACACACACACACACACACACATTAACACTCTCTCGTCTCTCTTTCTGACGGAGTGTCGTCGGCATATCGCTGTGTGCGACAAACCTAGATCAGTAGTTTTTGTGTAAATTAGAGCCATCTAGTTTTGTCACGTCGCTTACTCGGAGTGTAAGACACCTGCGCGCACACTTCTTACAGCACGAACATATACACTCACATTGAGCGTGCTGTGGCAAGCTAAACATCTAATGATCCTCAATGGTCCCACTGGGATCTTCCGGAGGTCAAAGAATGCCCGTGAATCCTGTGAGACTCTTTACGCACCTCTGAACTGACCAGTCAGCTTGCACGTCTCATTGGCGGTCAGACGGCTGATTATCTGAGCGTGTTTTGTAAGAGAGGTCATGCGGTCATTAAGTAGACGAGAACGGAGCTCATAAATTAACATTGATCTTTTAGTTAATTGTGGACTGTACATGGTGATTTTGTGTGTGTGTGTGTGGTTCCTTTGACAATTGTCAAATTAGTTAGCCGCTCTTTTGGCCACTGTTGCACTGTCACAGAAAGTAAAGCGAGGACAGGAAATGATGCGCTGAAGAGGGACAGATGACATGGCTTACCCTTTTTTTGTACGTCTATGCAAGTGAGAAAGACGCGATTATGTACAATCCCCAGAAATTTGATAAAGCCTGGATCAAGTAGCTGCAGGAGGAAATCGATTACCTGATTGCCTTGTTCAACATATTTATGTACACAGAAAATTTTAATGTACAGTTTTTTCATTTTTCAAAGCCGTGCTTTGCATATATTATTATAAAAAATAAATGCTTTATTTATTATTGTAAAATAAATGTATACATTATTTATTATAAATGATATTTGTAATAGTTTACAAAAATGTGTATGTATATTTTATAATCTAATTAATAATTAATATTTTAATTAATTTGTGATTTAAGTTGAATGTTTGTAAGAAAAATCAAAGCATTGTCTTATTAAAAATGAATATATGCGTTGTAAATTATTTTATTATAGTTTATATTAAGTTATGCATAAAATGATTTGTAATTTAACAATATTATATCATTTGAATTTATTTGTACACAATTTAAAGTTATTTTTCTCAAAGCCTAGTTTTGCACATATTTTCTAAAATAAATCTATACAATATATTATTCATTATAAAATTAATTACTATTACAGTTTATTAAAATATAATGTATATTTTTTTATAATAATATAACTTCTAAAAATCCTTTTTAATGTATATTTCAAAGTCTGCACAGCTGTCATGGTAGATGTGGCGTACAAGTAAACTGGAATCAAACTTAAATCAACCGTATGAGCACCACAGCTCAATGTGACAGCTCAGTTTGTGCCACACAACAAATCAGAACTTGTTCATTTGATTTATTAGTTCTTAAACTCCTAAACAGTTGTGCAAGGCAGAGAGCAGCGCTGTTGTATTAGTTCACTGTGTGTGTGTGTGTGTGTGTGTGTGTGTGAGTGTGAGCGTGAGAGAGAGAGAAGAAGTTTCTCTGAGAGATTGTGTGTGTGTGTGTGTGTGTGTGTGTGTGTGTGAATGGATCCATCCTTGTCTTAAGGCGAAATGTAGCTGCTTTATATGCACTACAACAACTACAAGTGTGGGCGTGACTAGCAGCTTCTGTTTTGTGTGTGTGTGTGTGTCAGCGCCAGCCGGCCTAAAGGAATGTGTGTGTGATGCTTTCCAGTTGACTTAAGAGGAGAGCTCATGAGATCAGAACGAAAGCATCCGCCATTTCGCATGCGAAGAAAGCCGCTTTGCTTATGAAGAGTGATTAATTCCTCCTTTATCATACACTTTGCCACAAACCGTTTACAAGATGCGCCCTTGTAGGACAGCGATACGTGAGTGTGTGTGTGTGTGTCCATCAGGTCTCATTTTGCATTGTTTGTGTGGCATTGTTTGGGCAGACGATCCCTTCAGTATATCTGCTGATCTTTGTTGCTGTGGAAGCGGATCTGGTAACTCCTTATTGGACCACAGAACAGCTCACGGACGAAAGGCCGAAGTATCCCAGCATGCAGCTTTCCACCATCTGTCACGGGCCCTTTGTTTGGGTGTGGGTTGAGCTGCTGGTCTCTGGTTACTCATAACACGCGAAGACACACACACACACACACACATTTTACAGCTTTAAATCACGTTTGAATTTCCACTATCTGATACTGTGTAGCACAAGGCTGATGTTTGTTCCCGTGGAAAGTCTCATTGACGTGATCAATGGCATCTGTCTTCTTGCGTTAGGATGAACTGGACGCTTCGGCTCCTGATCGGAGTTGTAGAATTTCCCATTTTGCTCGAACGGATACAGCTTTTAGCACTCGGGAATCAATTTTATCAGTTCGACCCTGCTGCCCCGCTTTTCTTAAAGACCTCTAGATTATTCATCCATGTGGCAGGACACACACACACACATAAAATCTAATACCCTCTCACAACTCACAACTGAGACGGCTGAAGAAAGAAAGGTGAATCCCACACCTCTTTGTACATGCCACCGCCCACATATCATTTCTCCTCTCCGTCCGCCCTCCCCTCCTTGATTTAGAGACTGGTGTTTTTAACACGACGCCATACATGCTCTCTCTCTCTCTCTCTCTCTCTGTGTGCATCCTGGGACAGTGACGGTGGTGTGACTGCCAGTGTCACCAAGCAACCGTGTCTTGCGACAGGCGAAGCCATCTCATGCTTCAGGAAAGCTGCTCCAGCCAATGGCGACGCAGCACCGCGGCCAATCAATGAGTCAGAAGGGCCGAGGAGATGGATGTGTTTGGACACTCGTTAACCACAATCTCACGCCCTCGTGAAATAGCATGCATTCTGCGTCCTGTGTACTTACCGGTTGTAGGAACGAGCATTTATGCCGCCGCAGCCGGGAATTAACAGCGATATAAGGTCAAAGGTCACTGTTCCCCCGCCGCAGGTCACCGGGAAGGTGGCGGGCCTGTGCCGAGCGTGCGCTGGTTGAAGAAAATGGAATCTTTGTGTCGGTGTGGTTGCTGGCGCGCTCTGATTAGCACTGATCCATGCTGACGACTCTGTTGGCAGATTAACGTGGCTAGCATTGGCCATCTGTTACCACGGGCCATAACAAGTGAGAAGTGTGGGTCACGTGCGCGCGCACACACACACAGTTATGCGGCATCATGAATAAACGCACACTCTATGCCATGTCTGTCTCTCACTGATTTTCCACACATACAAACGTATACGATTACTCACACACTCTCCCAAACACAGCAACCTCAGCAGTATATTCCACTGCCTCAGGAGTGTATGATTGATTTTCAGGTTAAATTAAATAACACACAGCTTTATGTAGTGTCTCTCTCTGGAAGCACGTTCGTGGGAATCGAGTTCACGTTTCTCCCAGCTGGCTGGAAAGCCAGAGGTGTCGTCCATATTGCTCCCGCGAAGCGCCCAGATCGCGATTAGCATATGATTCACTCAATCGCAGAATCCGGGACCTGCTGTTTTTTTTGTTTTTGTTTTTTCTTTTCCCCGACAATCTCATTGGCCGCGTGCACCAAGTCAAATTAATTACGCAGCTCACGGAGATTACGATGCCTGCCTTCCAGTGCCACAGTGGAAGATGGCTAATTAGCTATAAAATCAGACTAATTCTGATGCTAAAGCTGCTTTAATTTCTGATAATTAAGCCAGGATTGGATCCTTAAATACCCCGGCATACCATTACTGGAGTAATCATGGTTGTTGTTATGAATTATTTTGAGGCCCTCGTCTGTTGGCATTGATGTTTAAGGTAATCAGACTAAGCGAGTAGTTGGAGAAAGGTAGATGATATTCACTACTCTACACTCGCTATATATACAAATGAATCATTTTATTCAGCTAAATTGATCAAAAGTGACTGTAAGGACATTTATGATGTTGTTTCTAGTAAACGCTGTTCTATTCAAACTCTCTATTCATCAGAGAATACTAGAATTATCATGGTTTCCGAAAATCGAGCAGCACGACTGTTTTCAACATTGATTATAGTGAGATTGAGCACCAAATCAGCTTATTAGAAGAATCATGTGACTCGTGTAATGGCTGATGATTCGGCTTCACCACCACAGGAATTTTAAAATGAATTAAAATAGAAAACAGATAGAAAAGGGTAGTCGTGGCCTAGTGGTGAGGGAGTCGGGCTTGTAATCTGAAGGTTGCCGGTTCGATTCCTACGCCGGCAGGAATTGAAAGTGGGTATTGTGAATGAACAGCACTCTCTCCACCTTCGATACCACGACTAAAAGTGCCCTTGAGCAAGACACCTGACCCCTAATTGCTCCCCTTGTAAGTCGCTTTGGATAAAAGCGTCTGCTGAATGATGGAAAATGAAAAAAAATGAAAACAGCTCATTTAAATTGTAATAATATTTTCCAATGTTACTGTTTTTATTGTATTTTGATCAAGGCTTGGTAAGCACGAGACTTTTTTTTTAAAAAAACCATCAAATTCTTAACGACCTCAAACTTTTGAACTGTAATGTACAGAACCTATACATTTTATAATATGTAATTTGTTACATTTTTAATTTAATTTTGATATATAATTTTATATCTCATGTGTGAGACAGGGTTGTGCATTTTAGAAAATTCAAGTTTTAAATCATTTGCTGTACGTGCGTGTGTGTGTGTGTGTGTGTGTGTGTGTGAGAGAGAGAAGTATTTCACTTTTTTATTACTGTGTGTCTGTTTTTCCATGTCTTATCTGAATGTGTGCTCTTTTGTGATTTACATAAGCACAGTTTCCACTGAGCAGTGTTTGGGCGAATATTCAGAGTATTCTAGAAGAAAAGGTTCACATATTGAGCCTTTTAGAGGTTCCCATCATGGGATCATTTACTGGATTTAGTTTTAATTAACTTTATTTTATTTGATGTTTAATTTAAATTAAATTGAATGAATTGAGGCCCATTCACTCCAAGAACGATAGCTAAATATAAGATAATAAGATAGATAAATATAACGATAAAGAAATGGTTCTAAAAACATTTTAAATATAAAAGAATAATAGCGTCTACACCACAGCTATAACGATAACGATATCATTCGGAAATTCGTTCCGTTGAATCAGAATCCATTCTAATTTAAGAGCATTTAAAACGGCTTTGAGGAGAAGTTAATCGCTGAGGTCCATCATTTTTTGACAAGTCAAATCCCCTTTTCAAGGATACTTGAATGGATATATGGAAAACGATCGCTCACACCCCTGGAATAAATGGCGAGAAGTATTAACGATTATGCCAGGCTAGTAAACGGTGTAACATGAAGTTACCTCAGGTATCCAGCGACCAAAGTTGTAGTGAAAAAGACTTGGGGTTGTCTTTATTCGAAGTATATCGACTTCGTCAGCTAATTTCACCGTTCGATGAGACCGATTACATTCGCTATTCACTTGAAACATAACATGCTGAGGACATCTGCTGGAAAAAGCCGTGTAAATGCACCAAGAACATGTTTAAAACCGCAGCGTGTGAGCTTGGGAGAACCACCGTTAGCATCCGTTGGCGTGAACGCAAATATAGTTATCTTTATAGTTATCATTCTTGGTGTGAACAGGCCTTAAGAGTGTAGAATTTCAAGTTAGCATTCATTTAGAATAACCTGCCATGAACATGAGTTGGCAGGGTCATGACCTGATGACCTTTGACATATGGAGGCAGGGAATGAGTGAGGGGAAAATGGTTAGAAAGCAGAGAGAGTGAAGGACAGGTGGAACGAAGGAAAGAAAGGGAGGATAACAACCGCAGTGGCAGATTGTGGCCTTTGCCACTGTTTACGCCAATATGCAGAAACTTTCATATTGTGTGTGTGTGTCGGTTTCGGATTTGCTCTTGGGCGAGGGCTGTTAGTTGATATTCTGTGGACGTTTCCATCTCTGAGATCTAATCGGTGTGTGTGTGTGTATGCATGTGTGTTTGCGTGTGTGTGTGTAGCAGAGAGACATACAAGAAGAGCAGCTCAGGGAACAGGCCACGAGTGTTTATATATAATGACAGAATAACAAAGCCGTGTGTGCCGCACCGTGCCGCTCTCTGTCGATTCCCTCAGCAAAATCTCCTTGTGAGATTAGCATCTGTGTGGACATGCAACCAAGATCAAAATTTCCAAACGGTTCACTTGGTCTCCAGCAGTCGGGATTCTTTCTGTAAAAATCGACATCCTGGAATATGCGAATATTAACGGCCGTTTTTTCATTGCTTTAAAGTATGTGCGTATATGGTATATTTTAAATAGAAAAAAACTTGAGGTTTTTGTGCTCGCTGCGTTCGACTGTCTTTATTATGCGCCTCTCCAAACTGTGAAATCTCCACAGAAACAGTTAAAAGGCATAATTTGCCCGTTAAGCACATCAAGTGTGAGAACGCTTGTTTTACGCTGTGTAAAAATGACTGTGAATAGTCTTGTAAATCAGCGCGCTGCTCACATCGTGTGTGCGTGTATGAATGCGCATGAGCCCGTCTCGGTCTCTCTTGTCCTGTCCTATTGAAGAGGGTCTCGACAGTGAATGAACGGTTAACGTGACAAGCTGAGCAAACCCTCTGCCCAAACGGGACGTTAATGTGTGGTCCTTCAGAAATATGCTCACGGGGTTGGTTCGTCTTGCCAGCAGACGTGTGTGTGTGTGTGTGAGAAGGAGACTGACTGGTGTTAAATAGAAATATTGTTCATGGCAAGTGAGATGTGAAAGCAAGAGTGGCAGGCCTGTGTGTGCGTGCGAGAGCTCGCTCTAATTATCGATTGGATTGTGCTTGACAGATATGGAGTCTGCAGAACGGCTGGCCTCGCCTTCCGCCACCCCGGCCTCCGTCCACGCCGCCACCTCTTCGACGTCATCTTCCTCGTCCTCCTCTTCCTCATCCACAGCAGCCTCCAATGCCAAGAGCAGCCTGAACCACGGAGTCACGGCCTCGCTCGGCACATGCGGTAAGAACTCGCGCACACACGTGCTCTTTCCTGCCCTGACGCAAGGGTTGCTTATTGTTACAGTGTGAAAAGTGCTCAGTCAAAACTCACGCACAATCACACGGCAGCACGTTTCCACACACACACACACACACACACACACCGGTTGGCTTTGAACATGTCTCCCAGTTTAGGTCGGCGGCAGATCGGAGACTGATGTCATCAGGGACCTCTCTTCTTGTCTGTCGAAGCATCATTTTTTTTCTCTCTGAGTGACGTGATAAAGCGCAAATCTTCACTGCTGATTGAGTCTTGTCTGATAAGGCACAAGTGTTTCACTTTCTCAGAGGCCGCTCTGTTAAAGGGGTAGTTCAGCCAAAAATGAAAGTTCTGTCATCTTTTATTCTTCCTCAAGTCGTTCCAGACTTCTTCCGAGGAACACAAAAGGAGATTTTTGCCAAGTGACCAGATTCCTCTTTTTTTGTAATTAGTACTGGTGCTGTCAAGGGCCAAGAAGACAAAAAAAAAAACCACCATAAAAGTAGTACACATGACTCTATTAAAGGGTTCGCTTGATGTGTGAAAACAGACCTCATTGTGATTGATCTTTCATTTATGCGCTTTATGTATCTGTGTTGATCAATGTAAAGGTATGAATAAAATCCTAAATTAAATGTTCATCATATAAAGCAATCATTTCTTTTCAGAAGATTTGATTTGTTATATGTAATCATATTTATATATTTTGTACTTCTTGACAAATGCCATTGGCATTGTTTGTCGTCAAACATGTTTTAAGCACTTCAATTTCGACATGAGCTATGACGGTGGGGAAGAAATGTATTCGTCTGTTTCTCAGACAAAACCTTTTGTGTTCCACGGCATGAAAGCTTTGGAAATATAAATAATGACATTTTTGTCTGAACTATACCTCGAAAAACTGTGTCGGCATCATCAATGCAAGTAACGAAGCTATTAGTTTAACAATATTACTCCTTAACAAAGTGTTGGTAGTTTTTAAATAAATCGTTTTAAAGGGGTCCTTTATTATGATTTCACTTTTTTAACTTTAGTTCGTGTGTAATGTTGCTGTTTGAGCATCTGCAAAGTTACGGCGCTCAAAGTTCAATACAAAAGGAGATATTTTCTCACTTCTTAAGCTCTACAACAAATGGCTGGTAGGGACTACAACAAGCATTTTCCTGGGTTGGTGACATTACTAACCCCAAAATTTGCATAAACCCCGCCCCCGGGAATATGCAACAAAAGGGGCGGGGCCATGTTGAGCTGCTTTGGAGAAGAGGAAGAGTTGTTGTAGTCGAGTGTTGTTGATGGCGTCATTTTACGCCAGACTGCTTCACAAACGAGGGTCAATTCAACGCTGGATTTGCACAAAAGATGAACATGACGACACGTGCTAGTGATGAGTTGAATCAACTCCACAGCAACTACATCAATTTATCCGTTCAGAAACGTCTAAAAGTTCTTCCCGAGTCTCTCAGTCAGTGTCGACTCCGGTTTGTAAGGCTGAACACCGTTACTGACAATCCTCATTTTGTCTGCGTGAGATTCTCCAGCTTTGTTGTTGTTGTTGAACTGTTAAAGCTCCGCCCTCTTCTGGAGCAACAGCTCATTTGCATTTAAAGGGACACACACAAAAACTGTCTGTTTTTCCTCACGCCCAAATAGGGGCAAATGACAAGCTATAATAAATGATCTGTGAGGTATTTTGAGACACATCAGACACGTTCCATGACTTATTACATCTTGTGAAATGGGGCGTAATAGTTGCCCGTTAAAGCTTTTTTAGCTTACATTGCAGCGTTACATTTCTCCTGACTGTATTTAAGCAAATCATTCACATATCTGGTATTTTCTGTTGGACAGTTGCAAAACTGCTTAAACTAGTCTTACAAGTTAGTATTTTTTTCTTTTTCTTTAAGAATGGTCATGCCTTTAAATAAGTAGATTGGTCCAATTTGAGTCTGAAAAGTAAGACTGATTACCCCATGGATATCTGCTAGTTGGTCAAACTACTTCTTGAGACTCATTCTTAACGCAAGCTGGGCTTCCATTACAGATTTGCGCAAAACTTTTGAGATTTTTTTTCTAAATGTCGATAAAAAAAACGATTGCGAAATGACGGCGTATCCATCAACTGATGTTATGTGACTAAAATGTAATTTTTTCCTTTCAAAAATCATGGCAGTGGATGTTAGTAGGTTTAAGTATATCTCAGAAAAGCACTAGTCATTATTTTAAATGGAAGGGGACGTAGGCATGTTATCCATGCGTTATACTTGAGGTGTTTCTGTGTGTTTCTCCCTCCTATCTGCTTCGACGTCTTGATAAATCGTGGCATTTCTTTGTTGTTTAGAATCCAGTATTTCCGCTGTTCTTTTGTCTTTTATGATTTATGATCGACGTTTACGAACGCCAAGTGACGTTGCAGTTTTACGAAATATTCCTTTTCGAATTGCCTGAAAAAACGCCTCATGCAAGCGTAAAACTGACGTATCGATTCGCAATTTCAATTTGCGCAATCTTAAGGGTAATAGAAATGCAGCTATATTGACTGCGTTTATGCAACTGCCCCCTAGTGGCTGTTTAAAAACGAAACTAGAGATGGCTGATTTTTTTTTTTTTTTTTTTTAACTAATTTCAATGAATCAGCTGAACAGAATCAATTGTGCATTGTTTGCAGCCCACACACCCGCTGAACTCAGTCAAACAGTAACGGGATACTTTAAAACGCAGAGAACGAGTGCTGGGTGCAAAAATTAAATCTTTACCCAGAATCAGTTTTTGGAGCTTGACTACCCCTGTTCCCCAATATACATCAGGACATTCAGCAAAATCACTCCAAATGTGTTTCCCTGAATACAGGATTAGAATTGAAATGTATGAATCATTTTTTCTGAAACTGTCCATAGTCTTTCCATCTGATAAAGCATCTCTTCTCCCTCCCTCTTGTTTTGTTCTTTCTGCGGTGCAGTCGGGGCTGAAGAAAGCCACTGACTTGCTCCTGTCATAATTACCGACTTATTGTTCGGCATGTGAAAACACCGTCCAGGATTTAGCACTCACAGTTTTGGCTGCAAATTGAAAAGCTGCTGCATTAATGAATCTCAACCAATTAACTAGACCTTTGTTAACACTGCTGTCTTCTCACTCTCCAACCCCCCCTTCACATAAACACACGCGCACACGTGAACGCACAGACACAATAACACCGCTCTCCCTCCATCCTTCCTGACACTCTTAAATATCCTCTTCTCCTCTATAAACTGTGAAGTTTGCAAGGCTCCACTGACTCTTTCCTGTTAGTAAATCACTCTGTCTGCTCTGGTTTCGTTTTTGCCCCGTGTCGCTTTCTGACGAGACTCTCATTAACAGTTGATATTCCACATGGCTTCCCACTCCTCTACCTCAACACCAGCAAGACAAGAGGAGTTACGGTGAAGGGAGACCTTTTGTTTTTGCTGAGAGACTGCGTTTTGGTTTTTTTTCTTCTCAGAGTTTTGGATTTTTGAAATATGTAATTCCGGCTTTGGCTCGTCTCTCTTGAAATTCAAGTACCCTGCAAAATTCGGGTTCAAGTACTCACCGACTCGCTTTGTTGTTCTGCTTTTACAGAAATAAAGCTCCAGTTTTAGTTGGAGCCATGGCTTACACTTGACATGGTGTTATGTGGGTAGCCCAAGTTCGATTCTTGCTTCCTGAATCCATTCCACTTTCCACTATAACTCTTAACTACGCAATAGTTAGCTTCTGTCCACTAATTTGATCAGGAAAAGTGGCTTTCAGAATAGGAATGCTGACTTCATTTTTAAAAGAATTACATTTTGATATTTTTATCATCACATTAATCGTGTGTGTGCTTGAGCTGTTTACACTGCAAAACGAATTTCTCTGAGACATTGCATGTTTAAATGTTTAAAGTAGTGCTGCAACGACGCGTCGACGTCATCGATTACGCCGACTACGAAAATAGCGTCACACTGTTTACATTCATCTGGCGTGATGGCGGCTTCTGCTCCTGGGAACGGAGAAAGTTCCATTCCATCACAAAAACCCAGACCACGATTATCAAAAGTATGGGAATACTTTAAACAGAGGCCAAATAAAACGGTCCTTTGTTCCCTTTGCAGAACCCAAATGGCGTACCACCTATGGAATTGGATCTCCGCAAGATCATATTTTGAGCGTGCAAAAGGGAGTTTTGCACGAAAATCTTCGTCTCGCAAATAAGAAAATATTTCAAGCGAACAAAAATCAGTTTTGCATTTCAAAGAAGCTTATTTGGATGTGCGCGGACGTTCTCTTCCACACGTGCAAGGTTTCAGTTGCTCGCGCTCCTGATACCCGCCCTGCTAAGCGCCGACCGCTTGTAACCAGCGTTACAATGTGCCAAAATTCCAGCCAATCAGAGATGAGGCTGCTAAATTCTGATTGGCTGGTTTGACAATCAATCACAAGACTCGCTGCATCACAGACAGCGCAAGAGGAAAAATACATGGTTCAGGAGACGTTTTTTCAACGGCTTGAACACTATCAAAGTTCCTTTAAGACTGTATAGAAAGTCTTTGACACTCTTCATGTTAAAGTTCAAATGTCTCCCACTGGACGAACACACATAAGTGGCTAATTTTTAATCAAAATTAAATCGTATTATTTCATAATGAAGTGTCCCGGTGTTTCTACACCTCAATGAACTGCTAAATTAGTTCTAACTTCTTACGTAAAAAAGATCACTAGATTAATAAATAAAAAAACTTTAATAAATATAATCGTTAGATTAGTCGACTAATCGGAAAAATAACCGTTAGATCAGTCGAATAATCGGAAAAATTATCATTAGATTAGTCGACTAATCGGAAAAATAACCGTTAGATTAGTCGACTAATCGGAAAAAAATAACCGTTAGATTAGTCGAATAATCTGAAAAATAATCGTTAGATTAGTCGACTAATCGGAAAAAATAATCATTAGATTAGTCGACTAATCGGAAATAATAATCGTTAGATTAGTCGACTAACCGGAAAAATAATCGGTAGATTAGTCGACAGAAAAAATATTGTTAGATTAGTCGACTAATCGGAAAAATAACCGTTAGATTAGTCGACTAATCGGAAAAATAATCGTTAGATTAGTCGACTAATCGGAAATAATAACCGTTAGATTAGTCGACTAATCTGAAAAATAATCGTTAGATTAGTCGACTAATCGGAAATAATAATCGTTAGATTAGTCGACTAATCGGAAATAATAATCGTTAGATTAGTCGACTAATCGGAAAATAATCGTTAGATTAGTCGACTAATCGGAAAATAATTGTTAGATTAGTCGACTAATCGGAAAATAACCGTTAGATTAGTTGACTAATCGGAAAAATAACCGTTAGATTAGTTGACTAATCGGAAAAATAACCGTTAGATTAGTCGACTAATCGGAAAAATAACCATTAGATTAGTCGACAGAAAAAATAATCGTTAGTTGCAGCTCTAACGTAAAGTTCTGCTGCTACAGCCAAACACGGGTGTCGAATGTCTTTATCTTGCAGCACTAGCATTGCGTTTTATGACAGCATGTCTAGACGCAAACCATTTTCTTTTCCATTGCGTTTCACTGGTGAATCTGAATTATTCAGGGAAACTGAAGTCCAGCTAGTTGTTCAGTAACCCACCAAGTAGTCAGTTTTGCAAATATGCAAGTTTTCAATTCCAAGAGTGCTGATGTTTCGTAAAATAGGACCGGGACAGTTTGCATCACTCCACTTGTCTGCGGTTTGCTACATAGAATTCCAGCACTTGATCCTGCTTTGTCCTCTTTTGGGATTACTTTTGTTGGCTGTGCAAAAATGAAATAGCTGGCCATATTGTGTCTGAAACGCCAAGCACTTAATATTAACTTCTTGTTATAGTTGTGTGAAAGCATATATAAGATAATATCGCACAAGCAAGAGTATCACAGATGACCTCGTATATAGTAACGTTCCTTCTCGTGTGATCTTGCTTAATTCAAAGAGCAAAAATCCCAAAACAAAGACTGATCCATTATAAAGTGATTTTACCTGGGTTAAACAGACAAGAGGACCTCGGTAATTCAGTCCTAGTTGAGCTGATTAACGTTCAGAATGAGACTTTCCCTCGACAGGTTCTCACAGCGCTATCATTACCACTTTAAATGCAATTAACACTTTGTCCCACTAAATCACCGGCCCACAAGCGTGCCGGAGCGATAGATGATGTTCAGGTCGAGAATGAGGTGCGTCTGGGTTTAAACCGAGAATATTCCAACCTTTCTCAGACAAACGGCGGCCACATGTTCGCACTTTTTCTCGCCGTCCCCCTCAGACACACAGACAATTAAGTCGGCTGTCAGATCTGTCTGTAGAAATGTGATTGATGCAAACGGAGGGCACATTAATCGGCTTCCGCCGCATCCCACGTAAGAGAGCGAACGAGGAGACAGGTGGGGGAGGACAGTGGCGCTTTTCAAGATGGCTCGGTTTGTCAGAAGATGGAGAACATGGGAAGGTGTGTTGGTGGGGGGGTTGGGGACAAGCGAAGAAAGAGAGAGACGGCGAGAGAGAACGAAGGAGAAAGATAAAATAAGAAGGATATCAGGTAATCCGGTAATTCTGCTCTGCTCCTCTCAGAGGCTGATTTAATTATTGCCGGCTGAAAGCGCATTAATATGAAACTGGCGTTTCTGCCACTGTGTGTGTTTGTGTGTGTGTGTGTGTGCCAGCAGGAGCGGATGATGGTCTTTGGGGGAATATTTCCTCTCATTTATCTTCACATCCGCCTCTCTCCTTCTCAAGCTCCTTCTTTTTTTCCCCCTCTTTCGTAGCCAATGTCTATATCAGGACAAACCCCAAAACATACCGGATTTGTGTATGTGAGAATTAAAAAGGACAGGCCTCAAGTTCAGGAATTGAAAGCTGTCTGTCTTCTTCTTTATTCTCTTAGCCTAATTAAAAGAGGCCACATGCAAAACTGGATTTTCTCGCTCTTTCGAAATGGCAGCAAAAACAAACATACGGCATGACCGGCGTAGTCTTATTCACACAACTCTGAGACCTTTCTTTCGATGTATCCGGCAAAAAAAAAAACGAATCACAGACTCGCTTTAATAAACAAAACATTAACATGTGCCACAAACACAGTGGGGTGTTTGATTTCTGGAGGACATGCTGCATCATAATCAAGAGCATGTGACCGACTACTCATACGCTAGGAAAACTTTAGAAAGACTTTCATCGCTGGATTCTGGGTAAAAATTCCACATCATCCAGCATTAAAACATCCTGTTCACTGAATGAGAAACTGCGCTCAGTTCGGTGGCGAAGTGGGCTGTCTGAATGATTCAAACGGATTTTGTTAACACGTTCCAGCCTGTTATTCACAAAACTGCCACTAAACGACTAAATAAATAAATAAATTGTCAGGGAAATGTAACCGACAGTTTGTCAGTGTTTGTACAATACTACAAAATTAATAAAATGGCTTTGCTGCTGCAAAGTAACATGGTTTAAAAGCCATCACCACCTCGCCAGGGCTTAATGCATGCCGAAACGAGCCAGATTCGGATCCGGGGGGGGGGATCTCATACACCACTGAACGATATTTATGTAAAAAATTAAGTATAGTAACGATAAAGTTGTTAATTACTTGCCATATTAAATGTATAAAAACAATTATTGAGAAGTGGAAGAAGTGCAGCTACGGGAAAAAAACAAAAAAAAATTCTTGGTTAACGTGACCAAACTGCGTGACCAATTTAAGCCTGTTCCGAAATCTTCCCCGGTTGCAGGATATTTGCATGGATTCCTAATGACATGACTGGATTTGGTCTGGGAAAATTTGCTGAACAATGGTAAATGTGACCACACTTTTACAGACATTTGGTGTAAGAAACCGTGTAAATTTATATCGGTCATATGGGTTATGACAAGACGTGAGTAAATAATGACAGAACTTTCATTTTTAGGTCAAGTCTTTTTTTTTTTTTTTTAATTTTTAAAGGTAGCAGTTACTAAGGGTCAGAAAGAGAGTGGAAAATGGTCATGTAAAACTAAATCATGACTGTTTTGCGTGGACATTCCAAGTGGACAAACATTTTAAGTGGACTCTGGGGAAAAAATACTGCAAAAAAAAAACTGCATGCAGCAGATTCTACAGTCTTCACACATAAACAACAGCAAAGGGAAGTCAAGGCCCTCTCCTTCCCTCCTGGAGTTATAGCTATCTGCAAAAGTCCTGCATTTCCCATCATCACTTTTCTCTCTCTCTCTCTCTCTCTCTCTCTCTCTGTGTGTGTGTGTGTGTGCGAGAGAGAGAGAGAGAGAGAGCTGGCGCGGTGCTGCGCTGGCGGAACGGTGCGCTCAAGCCTTTCTTCTCTGTGCTCCCTAATGGAAATTGAATTTGCATGAAATATGCGGCTTAGAAATTACATGTGACTCCTGAAGGAGACAATGGGCAGCATCAGCGCTGCCAGAGGAGATCGATCCCAGAAAGGATGCAATCTGGATGATGACGACGACGACGATGATTAATACGAAGAGCTCTGTGTTTACATGTATGCCGAGAGCCCATACAATGTCAAACAAGAGATTGAAGTGATTTATCGGACTCGGAGAGGGTGTTGTGATATCTTGTAGGATATTGTGGAAGATGCAGGAGCGCTTTGGGCGTCTTCTCTCCCACTTCTTCCTTGTTCTATCACGCGGAGACTTTCATTTGGTCTGATCATAGTTATTAATCAAATAGTGTCAGAAAGCCTGTGATTACATTAACATTAACAGCCATCAAACTGTCTCTCACAGTTACACACACACACACACACACACACACACACACACACACACACACACACACACACACACACGTGTTTCCTTACAGTCTAAATTGAGACATCCCATAGACTGTGTTTTTTTTTTTTTATATATATATATATATAAAGCTAATTATAAATACAATAGACTGTCCCTACCCCTAAAAAAAACTTTTACATTTTTACATGGAAAATATACACCGCCGTTCAAAAGTTTGGGATCGGTAAGATTTTGAATGTTTTTAAAACAAGTCTCTTCTGCTCACCAAGGCTTCGTTTATTTAATTAAGAGTAATACAACAGCAGTATTGTGAAATATTATTACAATTTAAAATGACTACATTTTACAATATTTTCACGTGGAAAGCAATTTATTCCAGTGATCAAAGCTGATTTTCAGCATCATTACTCCAGTTTTTAGTGTCACATGATCCTTCAGAAATAGCTCCTCAAGAAACATAATAATGATAATAATAATAATAATAATATTATTATCAATATTGAAAACGGTTGTTTTTTCAGGATTCTTTGAATAGAAAGTTCAAAATAATATTAATACGCTAAAAAATGCTGGGTTAAAAATTTTAATTATTGTAATTACAAATTACTATATGGCTAGCTTAAATTGAACCCTAAAATAGGTTGGAAATTAAAAATCAGACACATTTATTAATAATCAATCTAATAAATGTTTAATTATTATTCATTAAACTTATTAGTAAATGTTCATTTCCAACAAGTTTTTGGTTCATTTTAATCAAGCAACACAGTAATTTTTAAACAATAGTTGAGTTAAATAAAACTACCCAGCAGGTTGGGCAAACATTTAACCCAATTATTGGGTTTGTACATTTTTAACCCAGTATTCTGTAGCATTCATTTAAAATATAACCTTTTGTAACATTATAACTGTTTTGTAATTTAATTTAGTAATTTTTTACTGTTACTTTTGATCAATTTAATGTATTAATTTCTTCAATTTTTTTGGAACGGTAGTATATGTGTGTATGTATAGGTGTGTGTATATATAAGAGATGTTTCGTGTATTTTGAAACGCAGGGAACCCCGCTCCACGTCTGCTCTCATGTACATCTAAACACACAATACTGAAAAACATAAATGCAAAAGGGAAAATGCTCGTGTTGTCGCTTCTTTCCTGGGCATGGAAACGTCTCAAGTTTTAGTGTCTGAAAATGCAGCTTCATGAGCAAACTGAAAGTTAGTTAGGATGGCCACTAAGGGCATATTGTTATAGTCATATCCATATGTGGCTTCAAGGGCTGATACAGCACTATGAGGCTTACTCTTCTCTAGGCACACACACACACACACAGAGCCAGCTTTATGAATTTCTCTTTGATATATATACACACAAGCCCACACACCTTGACAGAACACTCAGAACACATATAAGCTCTCACTGAACTCTGAATCACTCGATACTAACGCTCACTTTCTTTCTCAGACAAATAACTTCCCTCTCTATTCCTAAAGTGTCACGAGAGGCAGAGAGAGTGGTATTCTACTACTTCAAAAGAAAAAAACATCCAGTAACCATTATACTTGGAGGCAAAACTGGTTTACATTAGGGGTGTGACGAGCCCGTTAACTCACGAGATGAGATTTTTACAGTATTTTTAAGAAATCCTCAATGCCGAAATGTATAGTCTGCAGGTACACGTGAAATGTTTTTACTCATCGTCTTGTAATGAATGTCATTTCAGTTCTACTTTGAGTATGAATTCTCATATGCAGTAAAAGAGGACAATACTCAAGCACTGTAAAAGGTTGACTGACTGGCTTCTCTCCTGTAGGGTTTCATGAGTCTCTTCAGACCTTACTGTACATGATTTTATGAGCTTCTGCAATCTTTGACCTCCTAACTGTACTACTTTCCACAAAATGATCATTGAAATAAGTGTAAATAAAAACAAATAACGGTTTTCTCTTAGTATTATTAAGTGCAAAACAAATAGGGACCAAATTTTTCCTTAAGCATGACACAGAGCTGAGAGATGGTTACAACCACACAGCCCAGAGTAAGATGGCTTTCATATTTGGAGATATTTGCGTGCACCAGGGAGCCACTCTCAAAATTGAAATCGTGCTTGAATGTGCGCTTGCGTTTTACTATCACTTTCGCAATCGCACGCACTCTGTGAATAGGGAGCGGTTATGCTGAGCGTGCATTCTACACGATAAGATAGAGACTACGAATCCTCCGCCATGGTCTTGTCAGTCAACTCGTCACTTACTCTCATCACGTGATCAGCGAACACTGATTCCTGCTGCACTGTGTACGACTCTTGTTTGATGAGCTGGAAGGGATTGAAGCGACATTTATCCAATTGAATTAAATGGTTTTTATTTCTATAAAATATTTTTAAAATGATCTGATTATGTAATGCCGAATGAGTAATGGTGTCTTGTGTATGTGTGTGTTTGATGGGACAGGTCCTCTGTTTGGGCTGACGGGCAGTGACCAGCCCTTCAGTGTCAGCTCAGTGACCTCTGTGCCCAGCGCGTACCCTCTCATGGCCCACCCAGCCTTTGGTTTGCTGTCACCAGCAACGGTCCGCCCAGAGTTTGGAGGTCTAGGAGGACTGGGGGTCTCTGCTGCCCTCGCAGCTCACCCACAACTAGGAGCCTTCTCAGGTTTGTGTGCCTACAATGTTTGTGACCTTTTATTCATGACAGAAAGGCCTTTATGTAATTAAATGACACAAAAGTATAATATTAATAAACCAATATAAAGTAATAGTATTATAATAGTATATAATAGTATAACCATATATATAATAATAATATTCTATAGTATAATAATTATCAATATTAATTAATATTATTAAAATGTTATTATTATTATTATTATTAACAACAATACTATTACTTGTTGTTATTAATATTATTGTCAATATTAACAGCAATAATAATACTTATTATTATTATTATTATAAGTAATAACTATTATTATTATTGTTAGTATTATAATAGTATATAATAGTATAACCATAATAATAATAATAACATAACTATTATTATTGTTGTTGTTGTTAATATTAATAATATTATTGTATTTATTATTCTATAATTATTTATTTTAATTATTATTTTACTATCATTAGTTATAATCATCATAACATTAATTATTGATTATTATTATTAATAATAATAGTAATTATTATAATAAAATTTAACACTTTTAAAAATAATAATAATAAAATAATCAAAAACAACAATAATGGTGATTGTTATAATAAATTATTATTAATATTTTATTATAATAATATAAATAATAATGATAAAGAATAGTAATAACAATGAATTGTTTTTATCATCATTTAAAGTTTATTTCAGTCCTGTCTCATTTAAATCATGTACCTTAATGTTTTAAGGTAGTTTACTCTCTCCTTTCTCAGAATGGTGGAGAGCAGCAGAAGCACATGGACGGAGTACTCCAGCTTTTTTCCCGCCTTTTTTGGGTCTGCCACCTATGTTCGCCCCACCCCTTCACAACCACGAGGCCAATCCGTATACGTCCAAAACTCCCAGCAAGAGCAGCCAGACCTCCAAAGGTATTAATCTGTTGTTATCCTGGAAATGTGTGGTATCCCTTGGAGGCAGACTTAATGTTAAACAAAAGTAATGCAGCAGTAATGTAGCCTTCAGGCTGGTGTACTCGCAGTAATCATTGCCTTGAGCAGTCGCCTGCAGTGTTGAATTCATCAGGAGATCTTCTGCTGTTTTTTTACCTGTGCTTTTGTCCCAGAAATCCATGCTAAAGACTATTTGACGTAGTATATATTTCGAGGGAAATTTTGATTCGTCTCTCTAACTTGTAGCAACAAATTGCGTGGTTTAAAAGCATCTGACTGGTTCATGTAAACTCTCTGGAGCACAGGTGTGAACGGAGCTGTGAATGGTCGTTCGCTGTCTCCGTCTGCGGCTAAAGGAACCGTTTCGGCTTCTGCCTCCCCCTCCCCCGCGCTCCGGCCCCCTGAACACAGTCGGACACTCAACGCCAAAGCCCGCGACCGCAAGGCCAGTCACCATAGCAACAGCACAGGGGCGCTTCAGGAGAAACCCTCTCAGAAAACTAAAGAGAAGGTACGACATCATTGCACACAAGGAGCGCAAACGCAGTGTGTGGTCTAAACACACAAACACTACATATACACGACGAATTATTTAATTGTTTGTCGACCAATGCAGAAAGCCCGTAAGAAGCCGGTGGAGGGCTCTGCCGTAAGCGAGAGCGAATCCGGATCGTCGCTGGATACCGACAGCGACGGTGTGAGCAGCAGCGATATCGATGATCTTGGAGAGGAAGAAGATGACGATGACGAAGATGAAGATGAGCAGAGTAAAGACAGCGAAGAGTCAGACTCGGAAAAGGAACGGCAGAAAAAAAAGAAAATGAAAGTAAGTTGCTGCTCATATTAGCTATAATTACTGTTTTCCAGGGGTTTGACGTCACTTTGTAGGCCAATCGGCAGTCAGCATCCCAATAGGATTTTCCCATAGGCTTTCGGATTGTTCGCAAAAAATAAGTTCTGTGATCAACAAAAGTTTACGATGCTTACGCGTTTTGTCCATCAAGATCGTACTCGCAGATGACACAACTTTTAGGAATTGCGAAGCCTAAATTCAGTTGCCAGAAGTAAAAACACAGTCGCACGATTTCAACGTCGCCACCGCTAAACTTCTGACGACTCTTTCAGTTTTTATCTAAAGACAGCTTGAGTTGGAATAGTTTTAAGAGCACAATTTTAAGCCTAACGAGGCTGTAAAAGCGGAACGAGTCGTCCCACCGTTAGTAAAAACTCCTTAAAAACTCATAGGTAGTTGTACTTTGTCATAGAATAAAATGTGAAGGCGTCTTGAGCTTTTTAACCGCGGACATTTTTTCAGCCATTTAACCAAAAACCCATCGACTTTGGGACGACGGAACCGGAAGTGCCAGAATGCTAACTCGCTTCCGGGTTTTGGCCTACAAAAATGCGCAGTAGTTCCACCACTCCACTGAGTAAAGCGCTTAACCTCAGATTGCTCCAGGGCACTGCAAGTCACTTTAGATAAATGACATAACAGAGGTCATTTACATATGTCTTAAAGGTAGAGTAACGAAAACAACCGTGAGAGTGGAAATGGTCATGTAAAAACGCATTATGACTGGTTTCGGTGTAAAAACCTTAATCAACAAGTGGACTTCTCCCTGTCTTGTTTGCCCAGATTGTGACGCCAAACTCTGGGCTCAGTAAGAAGGAAAAGACCAGGCTGCTGGAGGCCCAGGACTTCCTTGGAGTTGGCTTGCCGGGCAGTGCGCCTTTAGAGCCATCTCCTCCAGTGCACCTGCACCGCTCTCCACCTCAGCCAGCCCTGTCTCAGTCCCCTCTGCTGTCTCTGTCCGGCAGCAGAGCCAGGGAGAGACCCCTCCACACCAGCGTCATCCAGTCCACAGGCCTGGCTGCTGCCGCTAAACCGTTAGCGCTGATCGCACAGTCACGTCGAGACGTTTCCCCTAAACATTCTCCACAGCATCTTAACTCCTCAGCCTCTACCAAGCCCCTCACTTCCTCACCTCAGCCCCTCCCACTCTCGTTATGCTCCTCCCCCAAACCGCTATCAGTCCCCTCCCCTCCGAAGCCCCTCCCCCTGTCCTCTTCCCCCAAACCGCCTCCTCTCACCCCTTCCCTCAAGGCGCAATCTCAAGCGTCCTCCCGCAAGTCCCAGTCTCCGGCACTGGATGCTCTGACCAGCAGGAAGCTTCTGGAAAGTTCTCTGGCACAAGTCACTGCTGACTACAGGCTGAAACAGGTGAGTAGACAGTCCGCCTTAGGTCTGGCAGGAGCCGTGTGAGAATGTTCATCCTTCAAGTCCTCGCATTAATCTCACTTTTCCCTCAAGGCCGGTGTCCACATTTTCATTTTCCAGAAAAGCAAACCAGCTAAAGCAAATTCTCCACAGTTTCTGTCCGTATCTTTTAAGCCAATTTAGGATTATCGCTTTTAGGGTGCTTTTGGTATTCAGGACGTGTCTCTCCTTATTGACCAGCCTATTTGAAAAGGTCAGAGTGACGGAGAGGGAGAGTGTGAGTGGGCGAGAGAATTATTTGTGTGTGTGTGTGTGTGTGTTTGTGAATGTGCCGAAGACAGAAACGCAGAGAGAAGGACAGAAAGGACAGCTCCATTCTCTTATCAGTAGGACTGGCTTCCCTACTGTGTGGCGTTAGTTGGTAAATGAAAGTGACAATGTGCATCGCTTTATTAGAGTTACTGAAGCAAAACCAACAGGCAATTAACTCCATGACTTCTTAAGGGTCCAGATTTCAGTAAATGAGTGTAATAAATGTGCCTTTTCCTCACCTCTCCTTTTGTTGCCTTGAAATTGCTGTTGAAGAGGTTAATATAGTTTTTTTCTTCTTCTTGTAATTAACCAGAGTGATTTTATTATTATGTTACGGTGGGGAACAGTTTCATAATATTTAGATTTTATTAGTGGTGCTTACTAAGGCAAGCAACGGTTTTACTCTTGCCTATACTCGCGGTTGCAGTGTTTGTGCCGTATGAATTATTCCTGAAAACATGTGGCTTAAGGTGCTATTACTTTTCAAATAAAGGTCAATAAAATTACCCAGTAAATGAATCCAGTTGATATCTAAGGACTGATAAACGGACCCCATAAACCCTGTCCCTTTCTTACGATTGACCCTTCGCAAAGACCCGCCATGCGCTCTCACGCCACACATCATGCTCTCACGCAGTGAAAAATACATCGCGGAGCAAAGAGGACATATGAAACGGCTTCGTAATTTTTAAAGAGGTTGAAACAAAAAAATAGCGTATAACTTCAATGTGTCGCTGTAGCTCCTCATGAAGCGATCATCTCTTCATACTAGTTCATTTATAGCGTCAAATAAACATGAATGAACATCAGAAGGAATGTTGTTTCAAGACGTGAGGACGCACAATTTTTCAAGTTGAAGTTCACCGACGTTAATCTACTAACTCCCCTGACCGCTTTGTCGGACAAAATGGCGGATTCAGGGTTATGATTGGTCAGATCGCCTGTCAATCAAACTGTGAGCTCACATTTAAATCTGCCTCCATCCAATCAGCAACCAATGGATGGATCCAAGTCCCCACCCTTCATTTTTTTCACTCGGATGAACATTGCAACAAGTAATAATATATCTGCTGTTACGGTGTGACTTTAAAATATGACCGTTTTTCTTCACTTAAGAAGTTTATTAAACTCCCTAGCAGCCTCATAGAAACACTCTCGCAAGTGCCAATTTTCTTATTATTTCAAAACAAACATGTTCATGACTAAAGGAGCTATAATGGTGCTGTGAAGATTTCATACCATTGAGCTCAGCGGTCGAAGGCGGGCAGAGTTTGAGCATTCCTGCTCTCTTAATGAATGTTGTGGAGCTGATAGAGTCATGGCCGCTCTGTTGTTCTGTGTTTCAGTGAGTCAGAGCAGCATTATGCTCACTCACACTCTTCCTCCACCAGCACTTAAGCCACATGACAACCAGCGCAATTACCACATCTCCACCTCTCCCTCTCCGCTGTTTTTCCCCTTTCTCACTCTCACTCTCTTTGTTTATCAGTCAATTTGTTGTTTGTTCCTCCTCTCATCTTTGCTCTCAGTGTACATATCTCTCTTTCTCTGAAGATGAGCTTCGTTCGAGGAAATTCTGTTTTGCTCCATTTTGTTTTCGAAAACAGTTTTGCCCCCACAGCAGAACATGCTGTAATAATTGATTTCGAGAAATAGATAAACAGATATGAACGATATAAATGGAAATAAACAAATTAAGTCAAAAGTGAGTTTTATACACCATTTTACGCATTCACACTGAGAAAGATAACTATAGCGACAACTTTTGAATAAGAGGACCATGTTAGTGTCCACACCAACGAAATGATACATTTTTTTATATAAGCACACGCCACAGTGTGGATTGTGAATTTTCATCACCTGGAAAAAAATGTGATTGTCGTTCAATTGTCTTTATCATTATAGCTGTAGTGTGGTCGTCACTGTTCTCATAAATTAAAATGAATAAATGCATAAATACTATTCTCAATTAAAATGATTATTAAAATTGGATAGTTAACGTCCTTCGTGTGTATATTATTAATAGAGACAGTACATTATTATTCCACCTATTGTCACAGTTCAACTTTTTTTCTGTTGATGTAATAGCGTTGATTTTTTTTAGTACACGTGACTGAATGTGATATAGACTTGCTTTTCTTACTTTCTATCGTCATTCTCTTTGTTTTTCCTTCTGCAGTCTTTCCTGTCCCAGGACCAGGCGTTTCCTCTCCAGTTAAAGAAACAGCAGGACCCGTATAAGATAAACAAGAGGGCAGGGGTGCCCACATCCTCTTCCTCAACTTCATCCTCCTCCTCAGTGCTCCCTCTTAAGCTCGGCTCCGAAGCGTCAGGTAGGACCAAGCCTCCCGCGGCGCAAGGCGTGTCCTCCTCCAGTCTGCCTTTCTCTCATGGCCTGCTGGGTCTGGGCCAGCCCAACGGAGTCATCCAGAGCACCCAAGATGTGCCGTTGGCACTTACCACCAAATCCCGTTCAGACGTACCCGTCAACCTCAGCACAGGAGGCCGGAAGAGCCCCGCTTCCGCGTCTCCCACTCCGAACCGCACCCGTGAGTCACGGAAGAGCAAGACTCCCAAAGCATTAGAGGCCTGGAGGGGTCTATCCCAGAACCACCTGGTGCAGTCTCTGGTGGACCTGTTTCAGCACAGCGGAGCCGAGCAGGAGCCGCCCAGCAGCAAAGACTCGGATGACTCTGCTGAAGATGAAGACGACGAGGATGATGATGTGGAGGATGAGGAGGATGATGACGAAGAGGATTCAGATGACAGTCTTTCAGGTGAGAGTGGTTTTGTGAGTTCATTAATGAAATGGTTCTCCCAGAAATGAACATTATTTACTCACTCAAAACGTATTTTTCAAAGTTGTAGGGACAGCAATGATTAGTGGACAATGTTTTACATGGAATTTCCACGTCAACCTTTCTTTTAATTGAGTGCGTTTCTTTTTTAATTATTTGTAGATCATACACCAAATTTCAGTCAATATCAAGTAGGGGTGTAACGGTACACAGAAGTCACGGTTTGGTGCGTACCTCGGTTTTGGGCTGACTGTTCGGTATAATTGGAAAAATGGTCAAAATGGTTTGTTCCTTTAATGGTCAAAAGGGTGAAAAATGGTTTTAGTTTAGGTCCAATTCTTACTATTAACACCTAATTATTGCTTATTAATGGTTAGTAAGGTAGTTGTTAAGTTTAGGTAATGGGTAGGATTTTGGGATGTAGAATATGGACCTGCAGAATAAGGCATTAATATGTGCTTTATAAGTACTAATAAACAGCCAATATCCTAGTAATATGCATGAGAATGAGCAACTAGTTAATAGTGAGACTCGGACCCTAAACTAAAGTGTAAAAATTTGCTCAACAAGTTAAATTTAAACATTTAAAGCTTAAGCCCAACCCTCCTATACTTAATTTTCCACGTTCCGCTCCGTTTCAAAGTATTCCCCTTTGTCCATGAGCACAGAAAGACACATTCGACGCTTGTGCAATATCTAGTGGACTTGAAGCCCTCAAGTCATTCGTGTAGGGGCTGTTCTTCTTCCTGTTGTGGTGGTTAGCAAACAGCATTGCATTACCGCACACGCCCCCTTCTGGATTGGAGTGTGGATCACCCGTGTTACCGAACCGTGACATCCATACCATATGGTTCGGGATGAATGCATGTACCATTACACCCCTACTGTCAAGTCAGGGAAGTTTGCTTTACTTTACTAAAATCCTGATCTAATGAAATATGCCTTGCATTACTTAATGCTGAATATAATTGCTATGTTGCCTTTAATTTGACTCATTGTTGCATCAATTCTTGTCTCATGTCCTCTCACCTTCTGCTTCTCAGAGTCAGACAGTAATTCAGATAGCGAGATGAACGGTTCGGAGGGTGGCAAAAAGAAGCGCAAGGATGGAGCCGCAGAGATGGACACGGATGGAGAGAAGACTCCTCAGAAACTCAGCAAGGGGTTTTCCCATCTTAACTCCTCCACCAATCACAGCCTGTCTGACTGTCTGCCACTCAACCTCCAGGTCATTAAGCCCTCCAGTGTGGCCACGCCCACCATTGTGAGCAGCTCCGGTGCCTTGACCTATCACAGCTCTCCCTCCTCGTCGTACTCTGTTGGCACCTCTCCAGGTAACCACAGGCAACGTCATTTCTAAACTAGACAAAAACCGGATATGCCTGACACCGTCTTTCAGAGCTCTGTCTGTATCAAAAGTACGCACGGAGTATGTGTCGTGTGTTTGTGCATGTCCTTTTGTTTGCGTATTTGTCTGTGTGCGGGCTGTCACACTCAGATGACGGAGCGTCTATTTTTAGAAAGATAAATGGTGGCGTCTGGCATCACTCGGCTCCCTTTGCTCCCGTCTATTTGGGTGTGTGTCCTTGGACCTAGGCATTGTATCTAGCCTGTGTTCCAGGAAAAAAACAAAGCAGAATTAATTTTAAACCGTTTCCATTAATTGTGTTTTCCTCTTGTGTTTGGCTTATACAGGGTCAGGTTTAAGGTTAGGTAAATGTATCTGGTAACAAGAGCTCTTTGTGTGGTGTCTGGGTTAACCCCGTTACCCCTGTTTGCCTTAACCTGTTAGCTGAAGCACATCAACCAACTCTGTTTGGCTGGCTTAATCTGTGCTTTTTTTTTTTTTTTTTCCTTCGGAAGCTAACAGAGACATTTGTTAAACAAAACACTCTCAAATCCAGCAAACACGGCACAGAAGCGCATCTGCTCTTGGATGCCGTTCAGCATCCCTCACCGCCACGGAATGAAACGCATTTTCTAATGAAGCCGAATTGTGTCCGTTGAAAAGCGAGTGGAATCTGTAATAAGCTGAGAAGAGTTACTGCGATGATTTGTTTTTGGAGCATTATTTTGAGAGATTCACTTAACACCCGTTATTTTTGCAGAGAGATTAGAGCGATATGATTTTGTTGGTTTCTTCCTGTGGTTTTTGTTAGTGTCACTATTGCTATTTCTCATATTTTGAACGACACCGTATCCCTAAGCATTATACTTGAGCGTGTAGCTCGTCTTGCATCATTTGTGCTACGGACCTTAAATCGTATGGCTTGTTTAGGAAAGCCAGTTCATTTAGTGTTATCTGATCTGGTGCCGTATTCGCAAAACATTTTAGCTTGCCACTAAGAGTTCTCCTAAATGGCACTAAAAGTTCTTAGCTTTCACAAACTCACTTTTACTAAGGAATAGAGAGAAATCTTAAGCTAAGAGTAAGGGTGGGGTTGACCTCGTTGCTGTGGACGATGTCAACACGCTTACTGACTATGCACACAGTGATTGGCTGATGGAGGAGTCTCCAATCATAGACTGAGGTATCATGTTGCCATATTCAAATAAAGGTTTTAAAATACAAATGTTGCCATATTCAAATAAAGGGTTTAAAATGTGGGCTAAGTGTCACTATAATTAAACTAGTATATGTTCAGTTAATTGTCAGCCTCTGCGTCTCGAGGGAATGCGGAATTAAAGTGACATTTTGTTTTATAAGCAAAGTTTGAGAGGAGAACGTTCAGACGGTCGATCTCTAATCAGCTCGGGTGGAGGTATACACACAGACGTGAGCCGACTCTCCTATAGTCGACAGTTTTCTGCATCCTTCCGCCACCCTGTTCTGTGGAGATACGGGGAGTTTGGGCTGAATTTCAAGCTCGTGCTCTCGATCCGTTTGGACAGCACGACAGATCCGCTGAAAACAACTGGCCCAGGTCATCGGACATTGTTTATTTAAAAAAGATTTAATTTTGGCGTTTTAACATGGATCCAAATCTATAAATCAAATTTTGCATTTATGAAGACAAGGTTCAGCACGCAAGGCTCTGTCGCTGTTGTCTCAGTGTCTTTAGGCGAATTAGGATTGTTTCTGATTAGTCCTCTTGACTACTCTTAACTTTTCGCAGATTTAGAAGCTGATTTTAGCGCTAAAATGCTTTGTGAAATACTCGTAGGGCAAAAATGTAGGAGTCCTAAAATTAGGACTGACATCCCCTTTGTATTTAAGAGTTTCTCCTAAAGTTAGGAGCTACTTTTAGCCTCAAGATGTTTTGTAAATATGGCCCCATAAAATAAGTTAGGCTAAAAGGTCATATCTAAGCACCAAAATTTACCAGACTTGAGAGCGGGTTCTTGCTTCTTGCTTTTTCTTTTTTTCTGATTACCAAAGCTATTCATACAGTAAAAACAAATTAAAATAACTGTTTTCTATTTTAATATATTGTACAATGTAATTTATTCCTGTCGTGGAAAAGCGGAATTTTCGGCATCATTACGTCAGTCTTCAGGGTCACGTGATCCTTCAGAAATCTTTCTGATAGGCTGATTTGCTGCTCAAGAAACATTTCTTATTATTAAGGATGAATACAGTTGCGCTGCTTAATATTTTTGTGGAAACCATGACACATTTTTTTCAGGATTCTTTGATGAATAGAAGGTTCAAAAGCATTTTTTGAAATCTTGTCTAGCATTATAAATGTCTTTACTTTAAAGTATTAACTTCTTGGAAACTTTTGAATGGTAGTTTAAATAATATCAACTGATAGTTGCTCATTTGCATTTTTTACATTTTTAAAAAATATTTTTACATTTAAGTTTTTTTACTGTATTTATTTATTTATTTATTTAAATCATTAATAGTTTAATAACAGTGTTGTTACATGTAATCTTTAGCAAATCTCAAGATGGATATCCATTTTTCATACTGCATATTAAAATGTTATGATGCCTAGATTTACAATATCTTAGTTTGTAAGTGTTTTATTTTTAATTTATTTGAATTGACTTGTATATCATTTAAATAGCCATGACATGAAAACAGCTCGCCTTATCACTATTGGCCAGAATTTTATTATTGGTGGACCCCTAGTAAAAAAACCCATTCAGGACGCCTTAGCAATCGCATTGCAATCCCCTGGCCTTGTGGAGGCGGGTTTTATGCATGCAGGAACCATCAAAAGCAGCACAAATAAAAATCTAAGTTTTATTTGATGTTGTTTGCTCATTATGTGAATTGTAATTTGTAAGAGATGATGAAACGGTTTTCTTAAGATGTGTGTGTGTGTGTGGCTGTTATCTCGTCTCAGGCTCTGCGAAGAGAAAGCGAGTGATGAATGAAGATGATTTACGGATTCCGCTGGAAATGGGGTACGTTTAAATATGACACGCTGGTGGCAGCATGACTCAACACCTGTTAACTGCAGATCTGCTTTCTGTGCTTCTACAGCAACAGTCTCATATAAACATCACATTAAAACTGCAGATGAGTAAATATTGGACTCAAATCGGAGTTCTTTTCTGTATTATTACAAACCCATTCAAATAAGCACTTTGGCGGCACCATTGCACAATTATAGTTGATAACCATGGTCCTTTGCTTTCATATTCGGATTTATTGTCATACTTATACTATCGAAGTACAGTCAGCGCTGGGTAGGTTACTTTTAAAATGTATTTCACTACAGATTACAAAATACATGCTTTAAAAAATAATTTGTAATGTATTTCGTTACATTACTCAAGTTTAGGAACTTAATCTAAATACTTTGGAATACTAGTAAGTGTGGAACAAACACAAAAAAGGTTTTTTCTCACAATTCTGACTTTTTCCCTCAGAATTGCGTGATATTTTCAAAGTTGCAATTGTGTCAGGAAAAAAGTCATAAAATCAGAATTATGATAAACTCGCAATATTGAGAAAAGTCAGAATTATGACATATAAACTCACATACTAAATTCACAATTGCAAGAAAAAAAGTCAGTATTGCAAGTTCATATCTCCCAATTCTGACTTTACAACCTGCAATTGTGAGTTTAAATCTCGCAATTCTGAGAAAAAGAAGTCAGAATTGTGAAATGCAAACTCACAATTGTGAGGGGAAAAAACAAATTGTGAGAAAAAGTTGCAATGACGAGTGAATTATAAAATGACTCACAAACAACTATCACAAAACAGGACAGATAAGTTGACTGTTGGGCAATTTTTTTTATAAATTCAGTCATTTTGTCTTGTTCAGGACAGTACTAAATAAAAATAACAACATTTTTATGATCCCTCTTAAAAGTATTAAAATGTTGATGAAACTGAACTCCAAACCAATCGCTGTTTAAATGACATTAAAACTCAAAGTAATCACTTTGGTAATCTAAAACACTTTTCAGATGGAACTGTAATCTGATTACCACCCATTTAAAATGCAACTGTCATGAAATATTTTTGTATTTTAAATACGTAACTAAGAAATAAGTTATACAAGTTTTTTAAGTGTTTTTTTTCCTTTTTTTAGTAATGGTGCCCCACAATGGTTTGGTTACCCATATTCTTCATACAAAGAAATGTATACAGGTTTAGTACTTCAGGGCGAGTAAACGATGACCGAATTCATTTTTGGGTAGACTGTCCCGTTAAATGTCTTATAAAGTTTTTTTTGTTTTGTTGTTAAATGTACGATTTTTGCTATTCACTTTGTTCTCACCATGAAGATAGCCTTGCTGCCGACCTGCTGTTAAAAATAATAATAAATAAATAAAGGAAGGTACAAAAATCCATGGTTTTTATAAAATTAGCATAAAAGAAACCTTTTTGTTTTTTACGTTTGTGCACAATAATCAACACAAGTGTATCACATCCTTTTTCTTCTTCTATGTGCGTGTTATTGTTCCAGCTGGCAACGAGAGACCAGGGTGAAAACAGTGGGCGGTCGGCTGCAGGGAGACGTCGCGTATTACGCCCCGTGCGGCAAGCGACTGCGACAGTACCCTGATGTCGTAAAGGTAAACGGTCTTCCCCGCTGCCTCTCACTTAAACCCCCCAAACGCTCAGGAAGCCTCACTCCCCACCCGTTCAAACCCCTTTCCTCTCCCAGTGCACCATTAGCAGTTGCTGGTGTTTACTTGGATGATCTGGTCACTTTAGCTAGCTATGCACTGTTAAGGCAAGTGTGCTAGGCTGCTTTCAGTTTGGTACCATTATAGTGCTAATGGCTCTCTGGATGTCCTGTCTGACAAAATCACTATTATTCTCTCTTCTGTAGTATCTGTCCAGATACGGAATAACTGACATCACACGTGATAATTTTAGCTTCAGTGCAAAAATAAGGGTTGGTGACTTCTATGAAGCCAGAGAAGGACCCCAGGTGAATGCCTTTCATCTCCTCTTTTTCTTTTTTTTTTTTTTCTTTTTTGTTCTTTATGTTCTTTTTTTCTCTCTGTCTCTCTCGCTCGTATTCTTTCGCTCTCCCTGTATCTCCCTTTCATCTTGAACAGGGCAGGGAATTTGATTGAACCCCGATAGCCTGAATTTCCCCTTTTAAACTGTAGGGAGTCTGTGCAATAATCAGCGCTCGTTGTTTCCACAGGGTGTTACTTCATGTTTTGTCTGTCATGTGTGTTGAAAGAGATTCTTTAGATGAGCTAAAGTTTATTGATTAAAATTTTAAATGAAATTGACTCTCTTGTTTTTGTTTTTTTTTTTAATCTACTTCATTTCATGCTTTTAATTCATTTGCTAAAGAGTAACATTTCAGAATATTGCCAAATAATTATTCTAGCGTTTAGTGATATTATTCAGTGACGTGGCTGTGTTTCTAACCGTCGTCTTCATGAGTCTGACCGTCCTCTGTCCCCTGCTTCCCGCAGGGTTTGCAGTGGGCTCTTCTGAAAGAGGAAGAGGTCATCCCTCGTATCTTGGCCATGGAGGGTCGACGAGGCCGTCCGCCCAACACTGAGCGGCAGCCGAGGGGCGGCAGTGAGGTTTCGGGCAGCCGGCGACGTAAGGGCCGCCCCCCGAATCTCGGAGAGAGCGAATTCCCAAGTCCCTCCGAGGCCAAACTATTGCGCAAACTCGAGGCTCAGGGTAAAGTGTAAAAGTTTCTTAAAGCTTGTAGGGTAGTCGTGGCCTGGGAGTCGGGCTTGTAACCTGAAGGTTCGATTCCCACGCCGGCAGGAATTGAAGGTGGGGATTGGGAATGAACAGCACTCTCTCCACCTTCGATACCGTGACTAAAGTGCCCTTGAGCGAGACACCTGACCCCTAATTGCTCCCCTTGGATAAAAGCGTCTGCCAAAATGAATAAACGTAAAGCTAGGAACTTCAGTTTAAGTAAGCAGATTTCAGTTTTGTACTCATACTACATTTTAATTGCTCTTAACTTTCAATTTTTGAGTAAGTTTATTCATACATTTAACTAGTAATCTCAGCTTAAATATTTTTCGAAGTGGAAATTTGGCTCGCTATAACTGCTAATTGGGAACATTAGCATAGCATGGCAATTGCTGAAAGACGATGGCAATGTAGAACATTTATGAAAAACCCTCACATAACAGAAACTCTTCTAAATTGTCAGAGCAACGCTTTAAGCACTCCCTCTTAACATTAATCTTGCACACAAAAAACATTATATAACACTTAATTTTAGCATTTACTCTCTGCCCAGTTTCAGGTCAATTTAAGTTTGTCTAAATTAAAAGAAATAAGTCCACAAAACTCAAAACAGTGAAACAATTCAGAATACTAAAAATGTGTCCGTTACGTGAACTTGAAGAAAAAGACTCATAAAAGTACTATTAAAAAAACGACTTTGTTTAATGATTGAGTTTGCTCCACTCAAACCAATGAATTAATTTGAGCGTTAGGGTTTACAGTGTAGATAAAATGCATATATTGATATTGATGTTGTCTGTTTTCATCGTAGAAATCGCCCGGCAGGCGGCTCAGATGAAGCTCATGAGGAAGCTGGAGAAACAGGCACTCGCACGGGCGGCCAAGGAGGCCCGCAAACAGCAAGGTACCCCACGCTTATGAATACCACTCTAATGCTCACAAAGATGTAGAAACGTCTCGCTGAACCTTCGATCTGTATCTCTTGTTCAGCCATCATGGCGGCAGAGGAGAGGAGGAAGCAAAAGGAACAGCTGAAGATTCTCAAACAGCAGGTGAGTTTTGGGTCGGTCTTGGGGTCACGTCACACCAGATCACGAGCGTTCATTTTTCGAACGAAACTGAGGGCGCTTCTGCGACTGCAGCTTGGCTGCCAGTCGACTTTTTTAAATGCACAGCAGCACTTTCAATTAACAGACTTCCTCCTCCTCTCCTACCAGGAAAAGATAAAGCGCATTCAGCAAATCCGTATGGAGAAGGAACTCCGCGCACAGCAGATTCTCGAGGTACGAAGTGACTGCGGAAAAAAATAAAAAATGAACAGAGTCGAAATGGGCTTAACATTCTTAAAATACACACCACCCCTCTTCGTTTCCTGTTTAACATGGGATCCGGACCACAGAAGAATCACTCACCGGCATTTTGGGGCTGTGAATTCTGCATAATTTTCGTCAGGACTAATGCTAAATTGGTTTTGGTGGACAGTTTTTGAATATTAAATTTGCTGCCTCCTGTGTTTCAAACCAGAGGTAAATTAGACATAAAAGATTTTTTCCATCAGACAATGGCAGTTCTTGCATAAGTAGCAGGAGGAAGACACTGTTTACTTTACTCAGCCAATTATAGAGGCTTCAAAAGTGTTTTAGCTGGGCAAAATCAAATTGGAGCTGACACGCTTGGCAAGCCATTCTGAACAGGATTTCTTGCTGTTTGTAATTACGTATTTAAATTTTCAGCTAATTCGCCTTTGCTTTCTTTTTATATTGCCGTTGTCTGAGCCCGAGGAATATTGAATAGGTTTGAAGATCTGAGGGTTGATTCTGACACAGACTTAAGGAGAAAACATCCACACTCAGTCACTGACGCAGTGATCTGTAGCTCGAGTAAACGCAACAATGGCGAGACTGAAGGGCTTTCCCGTGTGTGTGTGTGTGTGTGTGTGTGTGAATGTTTGGATGCAAGCTCTCGCGTCTCCTCTCGCAGACGCATCAATCAAAGTGTTCGTATAAGTTATAAATAAAACAGATGTTGGTTTAGCTTGTTTAATTTAGGTTTATACTCAACACGGTCTCAGCACTGGACTGACCCAGACCTGTTTTGCATTGGCAGGCAAAGCGGAAAAAGAGAGAGGAGGCTGCCAATGCCAAAATGTTGGAGGCGGAAAAGCGAATAAAGGTCAGTTTGTGAGTGAGAAGAGATGCTGCACACCTACTCTGCGTTCTGTGAATCATCGCCGTGGAAACCCCCACCCCAGGAAACTTCCCTCGTTCTCACCTACCCCGTCTAACCATTAACATTCCTCGGCCACAACAAAGGAGCAGAGCCTCTGTTTGACTGATGTCTGCCGGCCCGTGGGGGGAAATTAGCTTGACATCTGGATTTTTTGCTACTGTTGTTTAAAATGAAAAATGCACAGCGCATCTTTTCGTGTCTTGTACACACGGGGCCCTCACTGGAATACACAACTTGCTCTGAATAGCCTGCCTTATTTAAATATAAAGTTTTGTGGAGAGTTTTATGACTTTTAGTCCACGTCTGTTAGCTTTGCAGCCATCTCGTATCATATGCACGCTTAAAATGATTTACACCGTGCTGTAAAAATGTAAATATCACAATAACAGTGTGCCATGATATAGTTATTTTATGAGAAATTCTATGCATCAAATCAAAAATGACAGTATAGACTTTTACATTGCAAAAATATTATCCAGCACAACAAAATAAAACGAATAAACAAGGATCATGTGACTGAAGATTCAGCTTTGATCACAGGAATAAATTACATTTTAAAATGTATTAAAATAGAAAACATTATAGTAATGTTTCACAATGTTACCGTTTTTACTGTATTTGTAATCAAAAACATCACCAACCCCGTAGTGTAGTTTTTTTTTGTTGTTTTTGTTTGGAGAAACATATTAATAAAATATGTTTACGATAATATTTGAACAATTTTCTCTAGTAAAATGACGATTTAAAAGGCAATGGTTTCATTTTGTTTTACAGCATCACATTAATACTTTTCTCACACTGTAAAAATTAGTTTTAATCACATTTTTATACATTTTTATTAGGAACGGATTTGATTTTTCTCTTTTTTTATTTGAAAAATATATGGACACAAACTTAAAGATAATACTTTAGTGTTTATAATAAATACTATTGCATTGTGCAGTATATGCCGTCCTGCCACTTTCTTTTCGAGGAAAATTAAGCCAATCTTGTTTTAAGGGCACGTACGATCGTGTAGATGGTAAAGCTTGTTCTGTGAAATTTAGCGTTGAATATCATGTGCATTTCGCATGACTTTTTATGCAGAACAAGTGTCTATCTAGACACCATCAGCATATAAAAAAAGTTCAATGAAGACTTCTCGAGACTTAGAAATCCCCCTCCTCCAAATCTATAATTATTGCTTCCGACTATCATTTGATTATTAAAAAAATGGCAAACATTTTGATACGTCCTAACCCGACCTGCTTCCCTAGCCAACGGAGCAAAGCGAATGCCATTAACGTCGCATTTAAACCCATAGAGATTGATGGCCGTACCGTAGGCCTCACAGTTAGGAGTGAAGGCTGCCTAAAAAGAAACCAGCAATCCTGTCTCAGTGTCATAATGAGTGTTTTGGTGCGCCGTTGAATCGTTTTTATGTTCTGTGTTTGTAGGAGAAAGAGATGCGACGCCAACAGGCTGTTATTCTCAAGCACCAGGTCAGTCACCACTCTCATAAATAATAGGTCTCATAATGGCCATTTATTTAGTACTTCTGATTTTTGCTACAAAATGCGGGAGAAAGGGAGGGAAAGAGCAATATATTATTGTAGAGTTCACATATGAAATGCAGTGCATTATGGGTTTAAAAGTGTCCTAGAATAGATTTGTTCAGCCTATGCCCATTGTAAGAAGTGGCGAGTCTCATGTGGATCTGTCTTTAACTTTCTGCTGTTTCTCTTGGTTAATTTCCATGCTTTTTGGGAGTGGGGTCTGTCTCTTTGGGGTTACAGGCTGAAGTTTTGAGTTTGTTTTTTTCCTTTTCTTTTTAAATGACGCTGTGATTTTTTTTCTGTCTCATAATACTCTGCCAACTCTCTCTCTCAGGAGATGGAGAGGCATAGACTAGATATGGTATGGGTATGTTTCATCTTCTGTACATCTAACACTCGCATCGTGAATCCTGGTTGTGATATGATGTCATAGCAGCACATGTTTAAATGTAGCACTGGCTGCTGTCAAAACTACATTTTCCTTCTGCATGGCTTTTCAAGCAAAAAAAAAACAAAACAAAAGAAAAAAACTGCATCGCCTACATCTGCTATGTGTGTCAATGAGAGAAAACGGCTTTGATGCAGCAGGCCTGTGCCTTGTGTGTGTGTGTGTGTGTGTGTAAGTGTATGTGTGTGTGTGTGTGTGTGTCTGTGGAGCCTGTTGAATACATACTCTCATTGGTGGAAAGTGCCACACACCCTCATTCCACGTGTAAAGTCATCCCAATTTTGTATCATTACCGCTGTGAAAATGTGAGTGTCGGTGTGTGTGTGTGTGTGTGTGTGTGCGTGTATGTTGTTGTGACAGACTCTGTCACAGTGTTGCATTTGCACTGTGCTGATTGTCCTGCCTATGAGGTCATCAGTACATGTCAAAGGTTGTAGTGCCTGACCATGACCAATGAGAGAATTTGAGGAAACTCACACTTCTCTCTGTTGTACATTTCATGCCATCTGTGGGTCAGAAATGAAGATATCACACTAATTGGCTTTGTCCTTAAAGTCAACATGAAACTGCTTTCAAAACCCATTTTGCTTCCTTAACGTGCCGTTTTCCGAGCAAAATGAGATATTGAATAAATGAAGTGGATATTCCATACTAGAAAGTAGTAGGGGTTGAACGACTTTTTTTTTCGACAGGCGACATTTATGCGATGAAAGTTGGCGTCGAGTAGTCGCGGGCATGGCATATGACGGTGCTGCCCACAAGGCTATTATTCCTACATAACGGCTCATTTTTATCACTTCTTGTGTTTGGATTGTTATATTTCGCACAGATTTCTGCTCGTTCTAAATCAGATTTAAATAAAGCCGCACAGTAAGAATTACATTTATATGAACGCGTTAGTAAGAGAGCGATCGCGTGCGTGAATCAATTCTACCTAAGCTGTGCGTTTTTAGTAACAAAGAAATGTATGCTAGAACTTTCCGGCTTCTAAGCTATTGATAAATCACAGAACGGTGTTGAAAATGCATTTCTGCGCTGCTGAATGATTCTGTGCGCGATGCCGTCTGTATGTATGTTCGTTATAATGCAGCAGCGCATTAGTTCAGAACGACGATTAACTTATACGTACAGTAAAACGTGCAATCACACGATCAATAGTGAGCTTGTGCGCTCTCGGGAGTGTGCATTTATTTGTCATTTAATGTTGGATGCGGAGCGTGAATGTGGACCTCAAACATTTCTTGTGCTGTTGCGCCCTCTATAGGCCATGGTCAGCAACTAGTCGACATTTTAGCGTCATGGCTGAGCATTAAAATCGTCTAGTCTGTGCAACCCCTTGAGTGTAGCCGAACCAGATGCGAGCTTGCTAAAACAATGCATAATTATTTGGCTATTGGTTAAAGGTGGACTCCTCGATCAGATAAAATGAATAGAACTTAAGAATTTTATTTATGTATTATCAAGTGTATTTAATAATTATGTAGACTCACATAAGATAAAACCTCTAGTCATATAAGTTTTCCAATAAAAGTTGTAATTTACAACATGGCCAATATCACTTGCCGAATACAACTCACTTCATCTCGTTTAACAGTTTGGGACACTTCACCCGCAGAACTAATAAGTTTGACTGCGAAAAGTGCATTTCAGTACCGATAACTACAACTTGCACGATGCTACATCCACGCCACTAGATGTCAGCATGAGCCCCAAAAAATCAGTGGCACAACCTAAACAACAAATTACTGAGTGCATTGGCTGCGTTTACCTCCACTTTTAGACACTACCCTACCCTAAGCACCTGCTCTCTATTTTGAAGTGCTTTCAACTTCGTCAACAGGATGAGATTTATCAGATCAGGATTTATTAGATCCGTAGACCACAGTGCAACACAATTGTAACTTCACAACTGTGTTCACACTTAATTTACCCACAAGTGATCAAGGCCTCGGGGTGTTTCGCCAGTTGTAGGCACTCGTGCAACGTAAGCAATGGACTTAAACGCAGCCATCATCCAATAGCCGTAATGTAGTTATTTGCAAGTTTTACCTTTTAAAGAAACATAGCAGAAATGTGCTTTTAAGAAAGTAAATGGGGTGGATTTTGATTTCATGTTGACTTTAAATCCATAATAACAGTGAGCTTCACTGTAAGGAGTGAGGGAAATCTGCTGTGTTTTCCCTTGTTAGCTTGTAACAGTAGCTACGCTAATCTAACTCAAGATGCACCGACAGCTTTCCTCCTCTGACCTGCCCATTACATCTGTGGCTTTTCTTTTCGCTCTTTTGTTCCCGTCCGATCAGCTGTAACACACGTTTTTGTGGCTGCCTCATCCTGGCCATAGCAATGTGTCCGTTCTACACCTACTTTCTCTCTCTCTCTCTCTCTATCTCTCTCTCTTTATATCTCTCTCTCTCTCTCTTTCTGTGCAACATGCTAAACCACGCTGATCAGTTTTATCGTCTGTCTCTGGCTTTTATATTTCGTTTGTTTTCTCTGTGTGGATCTGTATGCTCTGCTTTCCTGCACTGAACGATGGAATCATTCTGTCTTTTCAGGAGAGGGAGAGGAGGAGACAGCACGTTATGCTAATGAAAGCTGTGGAGGCTCGGAAAAAAGCTGAGGTGTGCAAAATAAAATAAATAAATAAAGGAACACTGTCCTTCACCACTCCACTCTCCTCTCTGCACCTCAAGGCTTTCTCACATGTCACGTCTACCTGCTCTGCTACGCTCCCTGAATGTGTTCGCCAAATAATTTTGATGTAGTTCGATAAAGTACCCTAAACATTCCCCATTCTCTAAAACAAAGTTTTCTTGTAGAACATAATACCCTAATGTCAAACACGCCGGATATGGCATCCGACCGGTTAGTAAAGCTTCTCTTCCGCCCCGCAGGAGCGCGAACGCCTCAGGCAAGAGAAACGGGATGAGAAACGTCTCAACAAGGAGCGAAAAATGGAGCTCCGGAGGCTGGAGCTGGAGATGATCCGTGAGATGAAGAAACCCAATGAAGACATGTGCTTGACAGATCACAAGGTAATGGAAAGGAGAAAGAAAATCATTCAGAATGCTTGTTTTTTGTAAGTTTATGCGCTTATCTTTCATTCATCAATAAATGAGCCTTTAACAGAAAGGCTCATCCAATCAGAACTCTCAGAGGTATGATGTCATTCACAGACTCTTATCAAAACTCTTTACAGTGAATTCACCTGAGACAGAATACTGCCACCTAGTGGTGACAAAGACAGCGTTTTGATGAAAGTTGGCACCCTTGTTTGTTGGAACAAACTTTTTGACGCTAATGAACCCAAATTTTGATGACGATCTCCTTGCGAAGCACCAGCTACCTAAATTATAATGGCAGCATGTATAAAGACTCATTTATATGTTGTGAAAAATGTTGTAAAGACAACTTGTTATTTCCAAAATTAAGCCTTTTATATTGTCAGGATTGAAAAATGATTATATTATTGTCTAGAGCATGGGTTCGTGGGCTGCTGAAAAGAGTTTATTATATTGAATGTAAAAGTAAAATAATTCATTGGGGCTGTACTATAATCAGGATATGACTATCAAATCAAAGGCTGCAATTGAATTATATAACTGTATAGTGTGATGCACTACGTGTTTTAGAGTTAAGCATGTGGCGCATTTGTACAAGTGTAATTTACAGCAGTCATCATTTTTATTATTACAGTTAAAACATACTATTACTAATTATTATTATTATTATTATTAAAGACATTAGAGAACTGTGAACATGCAAATGTGCCATTAAATGAACTAAAAATATCAGGCAGTAAATATTTTACTCAAAAAAAATCTGGGTTTGGCTCACAAAAACGTATTCTTTGTATTAGTTTGAATGTATTTTTTTTTGTATTTTTCCCATCCAGTGTTAAGTTGTTTTGCTCTTACATCCAAAACATGATCATTCTTATTATTTATATTAATCAGAATCAAAGTTAGAAAAATATTGCTTTAGACGATACAAGGCAGTAAAAAATCAAATGAAATAAATGGGAGAAATATTTTTGCCATGGTTTGAGCAAAAGAAGCAAAGTTCAAGAGACTGCTGTTGTCAGATTTTATTGCTTATTTGAAATGTCTTGATCTTGCGAACTCACTTTTTCTGTTCCTCCCTCCCTCTACAGCCCCTTCCGGAGATCCCTCGTATCCATGGTCTGGTTCTGCCTGGGAGCGTGTTTGCGGACTGCCTGATGGTGGTGCAGTTCCTGCGGAGCTTTGGGAAGGTCCTGGGCATGGATCCCTCCGAGTTGCCCACCCTGGGTATACTGCAGGAGGGACTGCTCAACCTGGGCAACAGCATGGGGCAAGTCCAGGACCTGTTGGTCCGGCTACTCTCATCTGCTGTGTCTGATCCAGGATTACCTCAAGGACACAGGGTGAGCGGGAAACGCCTAGAGTGTGATTGTCCCTGTTGAAATGTATTCTAATCATTTTGTTCATTAAAATGCGCTTTGATCAAAAACTATTCCCTTTTCTCCACCAGGCTAAGTCTATCCTGGGTGACCACCTGACCAATGTGGGTTTGAATCGGGACAATGTGTCTGAGGTTCTGCAGCTGTACATGGAGGCTCACTGCTCTCAGACGGAGCTTGCTGATCTCGCGCTGAGTTTAAGGACCAAAGCCTTTCAGGCCCACGCGCCAGCTCAGAAAGCCTCTGTCCTGGCCTTCCTGGTGAATGAGCTGGCATGCAGTAAAAGCGTGGTCAGGTGAGAACCAGTCATGTTTTCAGAGTTGAGCTGCTGATGATTCTTGACTTGATTGATGTTTACATTGTACGTGTTAACGAAACATTTAAAAAGTCAGGCAAGGAAATACATTCATCACAAACCTTTCAAAAGCAACTAATTACACTCATGTAAGACATTTTAAAACTCAAACGATTGCTGTTTGGAATGTATGATGTGTGTAAAAGTGATGTGTGTTTATTCGGCGAGGCATGTCTGCGCACTATGAAATATTCATCTTGGAATAATAGTGCATAAAGAAGCAGTGGAGAGGTCACAGAGCTTTGAATACTTAATGCATATGAACACTGGAACCTCATCATGTGACATAATCACACATGTGCTGCATGACATATATCTGCCAGGGTTATTTTCTTTAACTGAAACTATTATACCAATATCTTTGGTTAATTATAATAATAATAAAATTTGAATATATTGAAATTAAGTTAAATATGTTTAAGCACTAAAATTAGTGAACTAAAGCTAAACCTGAAATAACGAAATTATTAAACCTTAATAGTAATAGCTAATAAATAGCTAAAATAACACCTGTATCTACAGCAGAATGAAACTGTTTGCGTGTTTTTGCAGTGAGATCGACAAAAGCCTGGAGCACATGAATGTGCTGAGGAAGGACGAGTGTATCGTGGAGGGTAAATTGAAGAAGTGAGTATCAACATGTTTGCACTTGATTTATACAAATATAATGGCTGGGTTTCAAAACTTCCTTACCTAGATATTTTTTGTTAATAATAGATTTTCTCACACTTTTGAATCGAGGCGTCTTACCAGACATTAAGCCGTTTTTACCGACTGCAAAAGAATGTACATAATAACTAGGGGTGTGACGAGACCCCTATCCCATGAGACGAGATGAAACGAGACACGAGATTGGGTTCACAAGACGAGATTTTTATAGTATTTTTAAGAAATCCTCAATAATGAAGCGTATGAAGGGAAAATAGTCTTTTATTCAACTGAAAATCATAAAATGCAAAAATGTTGGTGCATTTTGAAATCACACGCGCGTTCACATATCGCGCCTAAAAAAGCTTGTAAAGCGCAGCCGCGTCGCTTCCTCCTTCTTTCGCAAGCGTTCGGGAGCTCGGGGCATTCGGGATGTTTTCATCTCGCAGCGGCACAGGCGTGCCAGGAAAAAACGCGACAGCATCGCTTACATTTTGCGCAAATGAAAATGCGCGCGATATGTGAACGGCCCCTAAGAGTCTGTCCAACCTTGGCCGAGGTGTACGGCTTAGTTTATATATTGTTTGTGTCTTGTGTGTTATTCTTTCTACTGGAAAACCAAAATGTTTCCACACAAACGATTTGAAAGTGGTGGGGGCATCTTCAATAATGACTTCACCCTCACACTGATAGGACGACGAGACAAATTTTCACCTCGACGAGAAATCTCGTCACGTTTTAGTCACGAGATCTCGTCACACCCCTAATAACTGCATTCAAATATTTCGTTTCCTTCTCTAACCAGTCTGTATTTCTGCATGTGTTCATGTAGAATGAAAACAATCTACGCTAAACGGACAGGGAAGCGCGAAGCGATCGCAGGAGGGGAGGAGCCTCAGGCTGCGGGAGCCTCTGCCATTGGTCACAAGCGCAAGAGGAAGGCTGGGGATAGTGATGACGACGACGATGAAGATGAGGACAGTGATGACGCAGGGGATGAGGATGATGAGGAGGAGGAGGAAGAGGCTAAAAAGGGGAAAAAGGTGGAGACGTGTGATGAGGTAACGTTCATTTCGGGTGTGTTTTCATTGATTACTTTAACTTCCTTTATCAGACATCTTTGTATTGACTGAGCCTGTGTGTGTGTGTGTGTGTGTGTGTGTGTGTGTGTGTGTGTCAGGATGAGGGAGACCCAGCCACAAGTGTTGAAGAGCTAGAGAAACAGATCGAGAAGTTATCAAAGGTAAATTCAAACATCGTAATATAGGGCTGCATTTTCTTATATAATTTAAAATGTGATTTGGTTTAAAATTGTGCTTGTTTGTAGGGCTGCACAGTTTAGCTCAAAATGTTGTGATTTATATATTAATATGATCATAAAAAGATCAAATAATATTAATGATTATGATAATAATATAATATAATATTAAACAAAATTGTAAATATCACTATTTAGACAGTCATAGTCTTTTGACTACAGTTTTACAAATTTAGTTTGTCATATTTTAGTCATCTGAATTGTTTTAGTTGCCGTCTAGTTATAGTCGACTATATATTGTAAGATTTAGTCGACTGAAACATAATGGGTTTAGTTCAATTGTATTAAATAATACATTGTAAATTTATTTATTTAATTCAATTGCAGCTTTAGCGATTTGATGATTGCACTAAGCAATAGAGCAGTTTTATTTCTCGTAACTCTATCATAATTATATATAAAATCCCCACCACACACGCACTCATTTCTGTATTTCTGTATGAGTATAGCAGCAAAACCTGATCCGTCGGAAGCTGTTTGAGTCGTCTCATGCCCTGCGGTCCATGTCATACGGCCAGGACCGGTACCGCCGCAGGTACTGGGTCCTCCCGCAGTGCGGAGGGGTTTACATCGAGGGCTTAGAGAGTGGAGAAGGTGAGTCTTATCTATCCATCCATCCATGAATGCATTTGCGTACAGCCACACCGTTAAATTTTACACCAAGTATGTTCTTCTTTCTTTCTCTCATGTAGGTCTCGAGGAGTTGGAGAAGGAGCGTGAGAGGTTGAGGAACTTTCCAGTCGTGCAGGTCAAAGAGGAGCCCAAGGAGGAAGTTCTGCAGCATCTTCCGCATGAGGAGATACAGGGCGCCGTAAAGGAAGAAGTGAAACAGGAGGAAGAGAAGCCCATCGATCCTGATCAGGAGGCAGATAAAGAGGCGCTCTCCTCCCCACTCAAAGAACTGCAGGAAACACAAGTTGTGACCACGCCCCCTCAACCGCCAGAGCTCCGCCCCTCACAGAGCCCTCAGTGTCAGGAACTGCCTTGCACACCTTCTGGGGCCAAGGGGCTCTGCCACGGCCACAACGGCTGCCCGGCGACAATCGCCATGGAAACGACATCAGCATCATCTCCCGCTCACTCTCCAACTACCTCTAAGCTGACGGAGGCCTGCAGCCCGAGCGCAGACCACGCAATCCCTCCTCCTCTGCAGCTGGGCATCCCCGCGCACATCCTGCAGCCGCAGCAGCTGACGCAGACTCAGCTCCTCGCCAACGACCAGCTGCTCAAGGTCCTCAGCGAGCGCAGCGGCCACTGGTTCAGCCTGCTGCCTCGCTCGCCCTGCGACGACACTTCCCTCACCCAGCCGTCGGCACACTCACACAACAGCAACACCCTCAGCACACGACCCAAAACTCCACCGCCGCCGTCTACCTCCTCCCCGCACCATCACCTGCTTCCTCTTTCTGCATCTGCAAGCCCTCTGAACCCCTCACCTGCTGGGATCAGCAACCTCAGTTTGCAGGTAATTACCCGTTCTGTTTGAAACATAAGTCATATTTACGGTGTCCAACATGATAAAACTACAAGCAATAAATCTCTTTCGTGTTCATGTCAATTAACACGAGACGAGACGCTTTGTTGGTTGCTTGGTGTCTGTTTATTTCTGTCCACAGTGAAATCTCATTGGTTGTGATTAGTGTTGCACCTTGACCGAAACCAGCAATTCTGAAAACCGAAATCCGATTGATTTAAAACAACTATCGGTTCCATTGATGTAATACCATTAAATAGCTGATTACACCATGTTCCTTCAATTGCTGTGACTTTCATATTACATATTACAAATTAATTTTCTTTAAATCAATTATTATTATTATTATTATTATTATTGTTATTTCAGTGTTAATACTTTTGTAATAGTTTAAACAGAATTAAGCCAGAAAAATGATTAGATACTGAAAACAAGTTGTACAAGTGGAAGTGTAAATGTAAAAACAACTGTTTTTTGTACTCGTACATTTTAATTGCTCTTAACTGAAAATATTTGAGTAAGTTAATTCATACATTCAATTTAAAAGGATCATATCTTAACAATTATGAAATACCAGTTCTCAAACTAAGCCCATGCAACACTCGTCACCGTGAAAAAACACATAACAGAAACTCTTCTAAACTGGGATAACAAAGCATTAAGCACTACTAAATCTCCCACTTAACATGAATTATATAACACTTAATTTTAGCATTTACTCCCTCTTTTGAGTGTCATGGCAAAGCATGCGGGGAAATGGAAATCCCAGCCCCGTTTCAGGTCAATTTAAGTTTGTCTAAATGAAAAGAAACAAGTTCATGAAACTCAAAACAAGGAAACCATTCAGAATGCTTAAAATGTGTCAGTTTTGTGAACTCCAAAGAAAAAGAAAGTTGAAAATACTCATAAAAGTTTATTGATTGAACTAATTAGTTTAATTTGAGTTTGCCCAACTCAAACGAATCAATTATTTTGAAAGTTAAGGTTTACAGTGTCGATAAGGATTTAAAGAAAAAAAATTCTCAGTTCTACCTGATAAAATATTTTAGCTTTACATACATTTAAAAAAAAAAAGTATCATGTACCTCATATATCAAGGTTTTTCAAGACTGTTGTTGAAAGGGTGAATTAAAATAAGAAATATAATCTTTCTCTCTTTTTTTTTTTTTTTTTAGTTTTGTTTTGTAAATCACCCGTGGAAGTTTGCCGACGCCCCCTAGTGGGCCTCTGTTTGTCGATTAACACTGATCTAACTGGTATTGTTGCTCATGTGTTCTCCTTGTCTCCTCCAGGTGAAGCCAGGTGGAGCTCTGATTGGTTTGCCTTTGTGCAGCTGGTCCGGTGCGGTCATCAGCCCCAATCTGCCCCTGTGCAGCAGCCCCCTGCACATGTACCCCTCAGTGGAGGGCAGCGCCAGCCCCTTACTGGCACCCAGCGTCTCCACCAGCAAAAGTGGTTCTCCTGTTCCCACTGGGGAGAAGCTTACCTCTGCTCCTTCTCCAATGGCACTGGACTTCCCCAGAAATCATGACCACCCCGAACCGCTGCCAATAGCAGAGGGTGAGTGCGGGTATCATGCACACAAACGATACTTAAATAATAAAATGATTTTTTTTTTAGACTACAAGATTTAACCATAATGTTCAGCAACAAATGTGTCGAGTTTTGTTTGGGGTTGTTGATGGTAATGGTTTTGGCTGACTGGCAGACATGCTGCTGGGCTGGTGGAAGGTGACAGACATGGAGGAACTGAAAGCCCTGGTGAACGCTCTCCACAGCAGAGGCATCCGAGAGAGAGCCCTGCAGAAACAGCTGCAGAAATCCATGGAGCTCATCGCACAGACCTGCAACAAGAACCGAGAGGGTGAGCGGAGCGTGCTAGTGTACGCTTCATCTTACAGATTTAGTCGAGGAAACAGTACAAGCAGATCAAAATACAAAAGACTGCCGGAGATGATGCTTATTTATCATTGTTGACACAATTTGACATTCCAGTGGTTTAATTCTATTTGGTGTATTGATTTCATTACGCTCTCAAACACACAGCAGTCCATAAAATAATGGAGAAAGTCCTTCATGAGTCATATTTCTTTCTCTAGACTGGCACAAAAAACATGACAAAACAAAACTCAGCTATCAATAATATTCTTCCACAAAAATAATGATATATGGGAAAAATTCAACTAAATAATTGAAAAAACGGGGTCAGGGTTAAATGTCTTATTAAAATAATTAATAGTCATACTCATTTGCAAATGAAATCCAGGGAAGATTTTTAACAAAACTAAAGTTCTTTTAATTTAATTTATTTCTGATTTCTTGATGCCGATCGTTTAATAGCCATGTTTTCTTGACGAGAAAGTGTCCGCTTCACTGAACAGATCGGTGTTTCGCTGAGAAACACCCTTATAAACATAAACAATACATGGAGCAGTTTTGTCAGTATATTGATTATGAATTTCAGCAAAATCAACTGTTTATTATTTACTTCCCTCTTTCTGGCATAATGTCCGAGTCACTTACCTTTAATTTTAAGAGCGCTCCATTATTTTATTATTTTATTTTCTGTATTACAACTGAATACAGTACATTTTCAAGGAAAGAACTGTAAGCCAATTCTAAATCTGATGTTTATCAATCTAGAATGCAGAGTCAATCAGAATAACCTCAATGAATTCTCTTATTATTTGGCAGCCCTAAGTAACATTCATAAAAGCCCTCTAAACCGCTGTGCGACTGACTCAGCCGAGCGTGCGGTTGTCAGAACGCGCTCAGTTCTGCTGCGCTGTGCCTTACGGATGTTATTTCTCCTGGGGTCTTACGGTTGTCTTATTTTTTGTTTGCAGTGGCAGTTATGGAGGTCTCCGAGCTCGACGAGGGCCAGGTTTCCGTGGAGACGCTGCAGGAGTGGTGTGTGGAGGAGCAGGCCATGGAGACTGACATCGCTCTGCTGCAGCAGGTGGAGGAACTGGAACGCAAAGTCACGTCCGCCAGCCTGCAGGTCAAGGTGAGTGCACCGTTACAATGCTTCCGCAAATGCATTAAATCATCGCTGGAAGTGACGGTTCATATTTCAATGCCTCGCTTTCAGGGCTGGACATATCCAGAGCCACAGTCTGAAAGAGAGGACCTAGTCTATTTCGAGCACAAGCTCCTCCCCAAGCCCCGCCCTGGGGCGGAGTCTCTAGAGGAGCGCAGCTCGGAGAAGGGCCTGATCCGTCGTCCCAGCAACCCACTGGACATCGCTGTGACGCGATTGGCTGAGCTGGAGCGTCACATCGAGAGAAGGTACCTGCGGAGCCCCTTAGGGACCACCATCCAGATCAAACTGGATAATGTGGGTACAGTCACTGTCCCCGCACCTGCTCCATCCACTAGCGCTGGAGGGAAGGGTAGGTCATCCAGACTGCCAGCCTTCGTCTCTACTCCTCCTCATCCCTCCCCCCCTTCTCCCTCTCTCTGCTGGCTGGGGCTTCTCTGCTCGTCCGTCCATGCGTTCTCACCCTGGCTCCAGTTTCGGGTTTTGTGTTTGTTTTTTGGTTTCATTTTCCTCTCACTCCCTTGCCTGCACCCTTCCTGTTTTTGGCTGCATGGTTTTAATCAGCAGTGCACAGACGGAGTTTGAAAACGTCAAATCTTGATTTGTATTCTAATACTTCTAAGTGCATGGTACACCACAGCATCCTGTGCGTCCGTCCTCGTGTATGGCCACAGATTTGAATGACACTATGTAGACTGTGTGTGTGTGTGCGTGTGCTATTGAAGTCTCAGGATCTCAGCTACTGACACAGACATCAATCTTTGAGATAAACCCCTCACTGATGTGTGTGTTGTGTTTTTGTGTGTTTCAGGGGAGAGGAAGAGATCGCTCCGGGGATGAAGCTGTGGCGGAAGGCTCTGAGCGAGGTGCGCAGCTCCTCTCAGCTGGCAATGTGTCTGCAGCAGCTGCAGAAATCCATCGCCTGGGAGCGGTCCATCATGAAAGTGGTGAGTGACTTCATAAACTTCACTGCCCATAAGTGTAGGAACATTTTGTTACGTGACTAAATTTCCATTCTTACATGCCCGTCTGTGTTTTCAGTACTGTCAGATGTGCCGAAAGGGGGATAATGAAGACCTGCTGTTGCTGTGTGATGGCTGTGATAAGGGGTGTCACACCTATTGCCACAAACCCAAGATAACCAACATCCCAGAGGGAGACTGGTACTGCCCTGCTTGCATCTCCAAGGTAACCACGTCCAGTTCAAATCACCAAGAGTGCAAGTGCTCATTTGCTGAGAGGCACTCCGATTAACACACAGATTATATTTCTATGTCATAGATGTTGTCTTTAAATGGAGAGAGAGAGATTTTTTTGAAGGGTTCACCCAAAAATATCATCATTTACTAACCTTCTTGTCATTCTAAAGACTTTCGTTCATCTTCAAAACTCAAATGAAGATCTGTTTGGTGAAATCTGACTGATTTCTATGCAACTACCACTTTGGAGCTTCAAAAAGGTCATGAGGAGATCGTAAAACTAATCCATATAAATTGAGCACATTTAAGCTAGGCTTTTATTCACTTGTAAACATCAACGCAGACATCAGTTGTGCTAAACAGAAGCTCAAACATGTTTTCATGACGTGCGAGAACCAATGAGGTTCATTCTTCATTCAATGAGGTTAAGCGGCACATTTGAGCTTCCGCAAGACGTTTGCTTTCGCACATCAAGCAGGCTCGGTTGAGCTTCTTTTTATGTTCGCTGATCAATGTTTATATGTGAATAAAAGCCTAAATTAAATCTGTTCATCATATTAAGTGATTGCGTCTCTTCAGAAAATTTGGACTAAACCACTCGATTCATATGGTTTTATGATCTCTTCATGAACTTTTTGAACCATCAGAGTGGTAAGGCTGTCAAAACAGAGGGACAGAAATCTCTCCGAATATTTCGGGTCTCGAGGCTGAGTAATTGGTGGCAATTTTTTTCATTTTTGGGTGAACTAACCCTTTCAATTTTCCTCTTCTTTAAAAGTCTCTCATTCTTACCTGCATGCTGCAATTATTTGATTAAAAATACAGTAAAACAGTAATATTGTGGGGGAAAAAATACAATTTAAAATAGCACTAATTTTTTTGATGGCAAATCTGAATTTTCAGAATCTTCAGTGTCACATGATCCTTGAGAAATCATTCTAACGTGCTGATTTGCTGCTCAAGAAACATTTCTTATTGTTCTCAATGTAGAAAACAGCGCTGCTTAATGTTTTTGTGATTGATTTTTTTTTTTTTGTCAAGATTTTTTGAAGAATAGATATTTAATAAGAATAGTATTCATTTTTTTTTGTATCAATGTGAAATTCACTTTACTGTCACTTAATGCGTCACTTCTGAAAAAACTCTTACTGACCCCAAATATATGGACATGTGTATTGCTTACCCCTTTTTGCACCCCTTCCTATCACATGCAGGATTTAGAACTTAATAATAATAATAATAATAAATTCTACTAGTGTAAATAATAATTCTCATTATTTCATCAGTGAGAACTGCAAGTGCTAATTAGTAGTAATACTTTAGTCTAGCACTTGGAGAAGGGATGTGAAACGTTAAGGGGCTGATTTGGAGTGTTATCAAGTGTATTCCTGCTTGTTAAATCTGAATGGGTCCTGTCCACCATTTCAGGCAAGTGGTCAGTCACCTAAATCTAAGAAGACTCAGAATCGTGCGCCACCAGCCAGTGGAGGAAAAAAGGCAACAGATGCAGCCAAGAAAAGCAAGAAACAGACGGAGACGTGTGAGGAAGAGGAAGCCACCAGCAGCAACAACAGCTCCCCAAAGAAAGCAGCCTCCACCTCCACCCAGGCCAAGAAGAACACCTCCACCCCCCCTGCACCCAAAACAGACAACCCCGTCTGCGTAAAAAGAGCCAAAACAGCCAGAGACAACAACCGGGACCTGGGCCTCTGCAGGTACCACTCGCACTCTCTTATTTTCTGTGTGTATTTGTGGATGTAAAGGTGTACCTCATGTACGTTTTGTACTTCTCAGGATTCTGTTGGCCGAACTGGAACGTCATCAGGACGCCTGGCCCTTCCTCACACCTGTTAACCTTAAATCTGTCCCAGGGTACCGCAAAGTCATTAAAAAACCCATGGACTTCTCCACTATCCGTGAGAAACTCGTCAGCAGCCAGTGAGTGTCTTTCTCTACCGCTTTTAAGTGTCGTGAACTTCCTCAGAGCAGTTTTTCACAAAAATGTGAAAAATAAAAGGGTGTGGAAGACTTTTTTCTTGCAATTGTGAGTTTATACCTTGCGTTTCTGACTTTTTTTTTCTCGTGTATTCTTATAAAGTTGAGAAATATAGTCAGAATTGCGAGATATAAATTCACAATTCTGACTCGCAATTGCAAGCTTAAATCTCGTAATTCTCGTAATTTTTTTTTTTTCAAAATTGAGATATAAACTCACAATTCTGACTCGCAATTGCAAGCTTAAATCTCGTAATTCTGGCTTGTTTTTTTTTTTTTTTTTCAAAATTGAGATATAAACTCACAATTCTGAGAAAAAAATCTGCTTGATAACTCACATTTTTTTCTTGCAATTGCGAGTTTATATCCAACAAATCTAACTTTTTTCCAGAATTCTGAGGAAAAAGTCAGAGAAATGTCACAATTACCTTTTTTTAATTCTGTGGCAGAAACCAGCTTTCATAGAAGAGGGCATGAAAAAGCTGGATGAACATAGTAATTTTTATTAAAAATGTAACATTTTTATAATAAATACTTTTTCTATATAAAATCTCTTCCAAAGCATTGACAAAAATCTTTGGTTACCACCAAAATAAAAACTACCAATAAAAATAATAACAAACATTCACGAATATTTTTCCAAAAATTATACTCCTTACAAAAGGACATAATATCCATATCAAACTTAAATGCCTAAATGAACCGTTTTAACATTAGAATGAATAAAACGATCCTGTTAATAACATGCGGTAACTGAGCTGAATTTTTGCTCCGTTCTTCAGATATCAGAACTTAGAGACGTTCATCATCGACGTCAACCTGGTGTTCGACAACTGCGAGAAGTTCAACGAGGACAACTCGGACATCGGCCGGGCCGGGCACAACATGAGGAAGTTCTTTGAGAAGAGGTGGACTGAGCTGCTGAAGCAGACTAACTGAGGTGCTCTCAGACCACGGCTGTCATTTCAAACCTGCGACCAGGGCTCTCGAGCGGACGGGTCACAGGCTCCCATCAGGAACGACCAATCCCACATCAACACCCAAAGAGACACAAGACGGAGGGTGTCTTTGTGCAATACCATTTCCTTCTAGAAAAAGAGAAATCGCACTGAAATTTCAACCATCAGAGCTGTACTAAGGAGAAAAATCCCTTTCCACTACTTGTAAATATCTTTTTATTTTGGTTTTGTATTTTTACTTTATGGTTAATATTATAGTGAATGTATTTAATTTTTTTAAATGATTATTTATGACTTAATAAGAGAAAGGTCCACTCTTCATTTTCTATGAAAAGGAAGAAACAGCAAAACTGCTTTAAATCTAATGGAATGTTTATTTGTTTGTGTTTTTCCTCTCCAAATATGAAACAAAGCCAAGAAAAAAAAGAAACTGTTTACACTGTTCTGTGCCATGTGGCATCAGAGTATTCAACCCTCTGAAAGTGAACTAACGGCATCACTGTACACACACACACACACGCGCGCACACACACGCACGCAGACAAGCAGGAGGCACCCAGGTGTACATACTGTCTATTAATGTCAATATATTGAGTCTTGTTTGGAATGATGTGTACATATTGTTTCAGACATTGGATATTGTTTATGCCTTAGAATGATTGTAGCAATTAATTTTAGTCTTAAAGTGATCAATAATATACATTTATTGTTTGTACAGTATATACATATCCTCTACAAAACACTGTGGTCTCCTTAATCTTAGTAGTGCCTGCCCTTCAGAACAGGGTATAGGGAAAATAATTTGTTCTTTTTTGTTTTTCGTTTTGTTTTTTCCCTGTTTTGTAATGTTATTGTTTTCTTATATAAAACACATCAAGGCCTCCACTCGAAGGCATACTGTACGAAACTCGTATCTGAACCCATATGAAAACTGTCGGAGTATTCTTCAGTATCCCTGGCCCCAGAGCCGCTCAGAGATGGACAGCAGGCGTTCTGTTAACCACATGTGTCTGAGTCTCCCGCGTGCGTCGTGGCCCACTGGAGGCAGCTAGAACAGAGTTTTTTTGTACCTGCGTCAGAGTACTTGAAGTTATTTTATTTAAAGATATTGTGGGAAACAAATGGTAGCGTTCTTTTTGTAGGAGCATTATTTTTCACTAGTGTGTGTGTGTGTGTGTGTGTGTGTGTGTGAGTGAAAGAGCGAGAGAGAGAGTGCGAGAGTGTGTTTGTGTGAGAGTGTGGATGTTTGGCACGGACTTATTAAAAGGATGTTTTTAAATCCAGCCAGTGTCTGTGTTATTTATTCCTTTTCTCATGGGCATCGGTCTCATTTACTGGTCAGGTTTTTGGCATTTTAAAATCTGGACGAAATCACTTTTATTCACCATTTCATTCAAGTTCAACCCTTAAATGGAAATAAATAAATAAAATAAAAACTATAAATGGATTTGGAAAATTTTTAAGTGATAATGCAACACCTTTTATTCAGCATTTTTATTCAAGTGTTTAACCCTTAAATGGGCAGCAAACTTTTTTTTAAATAAAACATTTCTATCAAACTGTACGGCCTTTTCCCAACACATTACGACTCCAATAATACAATTTGAAGATGTATATATTTTTTACGTACATCTCATTTACTTAAGTGTTATCAATCTTTTTAGTGAATGCAACCGTGTTACTTTTAGATAAAGTAAAATGATTTGACAACCTCTTCAGTATTATTCAGTATACTCTTAAATGTGTATATATATTTATTTATAATATATATATATTTATATTACTTATTTATAATATATATATTATAAATAAATAATATATATAATGTTTATAATTATATATATATGCATAGAAGTAATGTATTTAAATTAAGCAAATATGTAATCGTATATAATAATGTTAATAAAATAATATAATTACATATTTATTTACACTTAATTTAATTAAATACATTACGTCTATGCATATATATATAATTATAAGCATTATATATATTTTTTATTTATAATATAGAATTTATTATGTAGTATATGTATATATAAAAAATACATAAATAAATTATATATATATTATATTATTTATTTATAATATATATATTATAAATAAATAATATATATATATAACGTTTATAATTATATATATGCATAGACGTAATGTATTTAATTAATTTAAGTGTAAATAAATATGAAATTGTATATCATAATGTTAATAATAATAAAATAATATAATTAAATTTTACTCTTAATTTAATTAAATACACTACGTGTACAAATAAATGCATAAAAAGTCAAAATGGCTCCACGTAAAATAAGAACATAGATATATTTAAAGCAATCCGATAAAGCGACACATCGCAGACAGTAAACAAACCCCACTTGGTTTGAAAGTCACGTGACAGAACCAGGAAGTGTACGCAGGAGGTACGTCACGTCTTCAAACCCGCTTACCTTATTACATAAACAATGCCAATACATAAATATATTTAAATGTATCACTACATCATTAGACATGCTAATGGATAATGTTAGGATACTGTGACTTCAGAGCTATTAAACACTGTTTAAACAACTAAAGAACAAGTTTGTCAAATGAAGTGGTTTCACGGTTAAATAATGCGTCGAGCTTTTAGAGTTCGAAAGACTGAATGTGAATTACAGTGTTTTTCGTTTCGTAAGTGACTTTCCTCTTGTGTATTTAAAGGGAACAGACAACAAGGCATGATGGTGTCTCTGGTCTGCACCCTACAAAGTCATCGAGATGATGTGAACTGCTGCGCTTTCTCCGGCTCTCTTCTGGCCACCTGCTCCGCGGACAAAAGCGTCTGCGTTTACTCCACCCGAGACTTCAGCGAGCTGCCCTTCTCCCCGCTGACCGGACACGGCTACGGGGTCCACTGCTGCTGCTTCAGCGCCTGCGGTCAGTACCTGGCCTCCTGCTCCACCGATGCCACCACCGTGGTGTGGTCGATGGACACCGGAGAGATCGAGGCCGTCCTGGAGCACCCGGGCCGGAGTCCGGTGAGGGTGTGTGCCTTCTCTCCAGATTCATCTCACCTGGTGTCCGGAGGATCCGATGGGACCATCGCACTGTGGGATTTTACCTCTAGGACCCTTCGCAGGTGCACCAGCTGTCTGTCTGTCTGTCTGTAGTAAGATTACTGTAAACTGGGGTGGGGAGGAACGAAATACAAGTAACTTAGTTACGGATTTAAAATACAAAATTTGAGTCACTGTGTTTCATTACAGTTACATTTGAAATGGGTGGTAATCAGATTACAGTCACATCTGAAAAGTGTTTTAGATTACCAAAGTGATTACTTTGAGTTTTAATGTCATTTAAACAGGTGATTCTCGTGACAGTCTGAAAAAGCAGAGTTGAGTTTCATCAACATTTTAATACTTTTTAAGAAGAATCTTAAAAATGTTGTTGTCCAGACAAAATGACTGAATTTATAAAAAAAAAAGTCAACTGAACTGTCCTGTCATGACCTGATGATCCACGACTGTTTTCATGTTTTGTGAGTCATTTTATAATTCACTCGTCGTCACTGCAACTTTTTCTCACAATTTGTTTTTTCCCTCACAATTGTGAGTTTGCATTTCACAATTCTGACTTTTTTTTCTCAGAATTGAGATTTTTTAAACTCACAATTGCAAATTATAAAGTCAAAATTGCGAGATCTAAACTTGCAATACTGACTTTTTTTCTTGCAATTGTGAATTTAGTATGTGAGTTTATATCTCATAATTCAGATTTTTCTCAATATTGGACTTTTCTCAATATTGCGAGTTTATATCTCATAATTCAGACTTTATAACTCGCAATTGCAACTTTATATCACGCAATTCTGAGGGAAAAAGTCAGAATTGTGAGATTAAAAACTTGCAATGACCTTTTTTGTGTTTGTTCCACACTTATTAGTATTCCACAGTATTCTAAAGTATTTAAATTAAGTTACTAAACTTGAGTAATGTAACGAAATGCGTTACAAATGACTTTTTCAAGCATGTATTTTGTAATCTGTCGTGAAATACATTTTAACAGTAACCCACCCAGCGCTGACTGTAAATGACTATTGTTCAGTGTTCAGAGAGCAGCCTCTTATGTTGTTTTATAGCCTTTCTTTTATGATGGGTTAGAAATAGATTGCACTGCCCCAGGCTGAACTGTTTGATTGACACTTGTGTGTGGTCAGTATCCATAACTGTATATACAAATTGTCTATATTATATATTGATTTTGTTTTTTTTGCACTTTGTCTATCTTGTAAATTTGTATATTAGTCTTTTTATTATCTGTGTCTTGTCTTGTCGCTGTCACTCTGCTGCACTGTGGCAGTGTGTGTAAACACACCTGGCAATAAAGCTCTTCTTTTCTTCTTTCTGGTGATGTTTAGGACCGGTGCGGTGACTGACACCAGTATAGTGGCCTGCTCTTTCTCTCCCTGCGGTCAGCTGTTCATCACCGGATCCACATATGGTGACCTGCGAGTGTGGGACCTGAATATGAACCATCTCCATGCGGAGAAGAACGCTCATGACCTCGGGGTCTCTTGCTGTCAGTTCGCTCCGCAGATAATGAAGGGTAGGTTTTAATTATTCCCACAAGTCACCAAATGCTACATTGCTGTATCTGAGCGAGCTTCAGTAATAATCACACACACTCCCCTGAATGCTGATCATAGTCAGATTTAAAAAAAAAAAAAGTGAATTAGGTACTTTTGATTGCAAAAATAAATATCATTTTAAAGGAGATTGTCCTCTTAAATGGATTGAATGCACTCACTACCATTCAGAAGTTTGCAGTATTTTTTTTTAAAGTGAGATTAAAGATAAAAGATTTCTATTTCAAATAAATGCTGAACTTTCGATTCATCAAAGAATCCTGAAAAAAAAACGTATCCACGCAACTGTTTTCAACAGTGACTGATGATAATAATCCAGTATGTTTCTTGAGCACCAAATCAGTTTATTAGAATGATTTCTGAAGGATCATGGAGTAATGAAGCTGAAAATGATCACAGGAATAAATGACTTTTAAATGTATTGAAAAAATGTAAAAGTTGTAAATTGTAATATTTCCCAATATCACTGTTTTACTCTATTTTTGATCAAATAAATGTATCCTTGGTGAGCAGAAGAAACTTCTTTTAAAAAAAAAAATCATTTCAACTCTTTCAATAGGGTTACTGTAGCTTGATTACGTTGAAACATGAGTATCTTGTATCTTTGCCAATCTGCAAAATATTTTCAAAATAGCTTTCCTAACATTTCTTATAATGTCTTATTAGGATTAATGACTTGTTAAAGGGACAGTTCACCCCAAAATTAAAATTCTGTCATCATTTACCCGACCTCAAGTCATACATTTCTTTGTTCACAAAGAACGCAAAAGATGATCTGGGGCACCATTCAGTATTACTCTCTCCTACTATGGCGCTGCAAAGAGGATATTTTGAAGAATGTTTGTAACCATTCATCAAAATATCGTCCTTTGTGTTCAGGAGAAAAAAGACATTTTATACAGGTTAGGAACAACTCGAGGGTGAGTAAATGATGACAGAATTGTCATTTTTGGGTGAACTATCCCATTAATAAAAGTAAATAATAAGCTCTCTCTGCCTGTGTTTCCCAGGCCCAGATGGCTGTGTTCAGTTTCAGCTGGCCTCATGTGGACAGGACAGTCTGTTGAAGATCTGGATTGTATCTCTTTTGTCCGCTGCAGGTAGCACATCTGTGTCTTCTCCTCCTTTCTCTGTCTGTTTGTAGTGAATGTGTGTGTGATTAGTGGTGTATGTTGATCCACAGGCGTTAAGATGCAGCTCGCTCACGCGTTGACGGGTCAGTCTGCTCCAGTTCTGTCCTGTGCTTACTCTGCTGATGGACAGATGTTGGTGTCAGGGTCAGTAACACACACACACACACACACACACCTGGTGTCGGCAGAGACTGTGTTAACTAGCTCATCCTTTGTTAAGATCTTACCGACTCATCAGCCTGTGGCACATATCCCAACAAACCGTCCCATACCGGCGTGATCAAAAAGATCTTAAACTAAATGGAACTAGATTAAATATTTTGACTGTTGCGATTCCAAATGGGTTTAATGACCCGTAACTCTGCCTGAGTATCGGACAAGTGTTCACTGTTGGCCAGAGGAGAACTGGCCCCCCGACTAAGCCTGGTTTCTCCCGAGGTTTTTTTCTCCATTTGTTGGAGTTTTGGTTCCTTTGGCTTGCTTAAGTTGGGGACACTTGCTTGATATTCAGCAGTGTTTTTGATATTCCTGCATTGGCGCCGTTGTATGCGAACTGAGCTGAGCCGGACGATTACGTCACTGTTTTCTGCAGTGCTGCTATACCTAAATTAACTAGACTAATAACTACTGATATTTGCAACGGAATGAATCAATAATATATAGAATAAGCTGCACAATGACACCATTTTCTTATTAATGTAAAGCTGCTTTGCCACAATTTGCATTGTAAAAAGCGCTGTATAAATAAAGATGACTTGACTTGACTTGACACCTGCGCAACCACTTTAAGCCAATTTTTTTACTTCAATACAAAAAGCATTTTATCAACACAGAGAAAATGACATCACCTTTAATTTAAAGGTGCACTATGTAAGTTTATGTCCTCTAGTGGCTAAAAAACAGCCAATGACACTGACCCGTTCAAACGGATTTTTAACGCATATTTTTTTTCACACGCAAACAGCACGGATCTAACGCGTCGCTGAAAATGTATCGTGTTTTTGACCCTTTTAGCCTTCCATATATGTGTGTGTCACATGACAACATTCACAGCGTTTGTCTCGTGGCGCTTGAATGGTTTATTCAAGCATTTGCGCGAATAAGAGCGTGATCATATAATGTAACGCAAATATATTTCACACAATTAAACGTCTAGTGTTACATTATATGATTGCGTTAACGCATATTGCTTTCAGTTTAAATATGCGTTAACGTGTTAATTTTGACAGCCCTAATAAACAAAAATGACTTGACTTGGTTTTCGAGCCTTCATCAGCAACATCAAGGTCAACTGTTCGATTCCCAGGGAATGCATGAGTTGCGTTTGATGATATAAGGATCTGTCAAATCCATAAATGCAAATAATGTAAATGTATAAAGAGCCTGCCTTGCAGTTCCATTGTTTTCCACTGGATGGTGCTGTGTAATCACAGACATTGTGAAAAAAAAAAAAATCATGATAGAGGGGTGCTGGTCTTGAAGTCTGTTTGCTAATAATCTCTGATGAAATGGATTTTTCATCCACTATGTGTCAGCAGGAAGACGAGCTCAGTTTTACCGCACATAAAGGCCACGGAGGGCTCGTCTGACTCATGCCTTTTAAATGTCACTCTCTCTTTTCCCACAGATCGGTGGATAAGACCGTGACTGTGTATCAAGCTGTGAGTCTCATTCATATTCATCATATATTTCTGTCTAACCAATAAATATAAAAGATGATTGACAGCTCAGGCCTCTTGGATGTCTTTTAGCATAACATTTACATTTATAACAATGAGTTCTACGTTTCAGAACGACGGCGTCTTACTCTACACACTTAACCAGCATGACAGGTGAGTTCTGAGTCATGATTTCTGAGCCCTGAGCTCTCAGTGTAAGTTGCCGAACCCTGTCGGTCGCTCTCTTCCTGTCGGGCAGGTACGTGACGGCCTGCGCCTTCTCCCCCACGGCCCCTCTCATCGCCACCGGCTCCATGGACAAAAGCGTCAACATCTGGAGGGTTGAGGATGGCAGCTGTGCTCAGGGTGGGTTCCTGTTATACAGTGCATCGTTTTTCAAAAATACGCTCTATTTATTTACAAAATTTTCATACAGATTCCTGTAATTAAATTAAACATTGAATTGTTTAGAATGAGACAAACCAAATAGTACCACAAAGCATTACTGACTTTATACTACTTCCACCAAAAGTTATTTTACTTCCTGGAGGATGATGTCATTAAGGACCTGGCTTTTGTTAGTTAAAGGTACAATATGTAAAAATATTATATCAAAATATCCAAACCCCACTTGCACAGTGTTAAATATTACATTCAGCTGTGTAATAACATTATCCTAAATATTAACAAGAATTTGTAAATTCAGAGAAATTCGTAATTTTAAATGGTGTCGTTCCTCTCTTGTCACTTGCGCCTGTCAATGACGTAACATCTGTTCATAACGATATAGTGATTTTGTCTTTTTTGTTGTTGTTGTCGCTTCTTCCCGTTTGATTCTGGAAAATGAAGGCAAATCTTTTCCTGGTGAGTGTGTGTTACCAGTTTTTTGTTTGTTTTGGCTGTAACTTGCAAACCGTTTGCTCATACTGGCTTTCAGGGCATACAAAATAAACACTCGACAAACAAACAAAAATACAAACCGAGCAGTGTTTGTATTGTTCTGAGACACTGCTAAAGCTTGTGTTTATGGAGCTCAAGAGATTCAACATGAATGACTATATAAACATTATATAATATAACCACGACGGCTGCTTGTAACCTGAAATCTGTCCTGAATGACGTGGGAGTCGAGGCCATTTCAATGTTCAGTGATGCTTGTTCTTGTGTTCCTCTTTTCAGATGAAGCTGCTTCAGTTTCAAGCAGTGAAGGTAAGAGCAAGCCTGACCGTACTTGGGTACATTAAAGAAAAAAATACAATTTTTATTGTTTTTTTACACTTGCAAGCTCAAGTGGTGAAGGATTGCACTAGCAACACCAAGGTCATACATTTGATTCCCAAAAAAAAAAAAAAAAAAAAAAAGTATACCTGTGGAAAAAAGTGTCTGCTAAATGAGTACATGAAACTTCAGGAGGCAGTTTTGTTAAACTTTCGCAAAGTCTTGTTTTTTGTTTTTAGGCTCTACCAGAATAGGTTTTCATGCTTGAGTATTCAAAAAACATTATTTTCCCCAGTCTCTTCCCAGTCTGTCAGTCATGCTTTTAGCTCCTCTATTTGAAGCCCTTCTTCCAAAAAGTGCAATGAGTTCTCATTGGTCGGCTGGACCAATGTTGTAATCGATCAACTGCTTTGAACGTGTTTTGGAAATATCTCACCCCTTACCATAACTGCAAGCTTCAACACACTACAAACGCTACCAGTGTTGCCAAGTCTGCGGTTTTCCCCCGGAATTGGGCTACTTTTAAGTAACTTTTGGTGCGGGTAAAATTTTTTCCATGGGTTGATTTTGGCGCTCCAACAACACCAAAAACACCCCCCAGATGTGAAAATTCAGTGGAGAACACGGCCGCCCATTGGGCTACTTTTTTTACTCAGACCTGGCAACCCTGAACCTCGGTTTCCCCTTTTATTGTGTATGCCTTATTTAAATGAGGAATATATAGTGGTCCAGGCATGACGTCAGAACCTGGAAGACAAATTCGCGGCTGGACCTGGTTCCTTCGGGATTTTCCTGTGGGCTTTTATAAGATGGTCATTCAGTTTGCGTGTAAAATAAAGCCTGCGGTAAACGTAGCTTGACTATACTTTGCCGTTTTCTTCTACAACTTAAATGACACACATTTTGAAGCAGTTCTGTTCATTTTTGAAATTGTACGCTTTTAATAAGTAACTAGATAAGAAGTCTGTGTACGTTGTAGAACAAAATGCCAATCAAGTTATGTTTACCACAGGCTTTATTTTGCTCAGAAACCTCACAGGAAAATCTCACACCTGCACCACTGTGTTGTGGCGTCAACGTTCTCAGAAGAAAACTCAAGACTACAATGGAGGCGTTTCAGGGAGTTCAGAAACCCTGACACTGATATTAGAGAAGAACTCCCACTGGAGGAGCAACATTACACACTAAAACTGAAATGTAAAAAAGCATAAAAGGTCCTCTTTAAGTAAATCCCACACTGTTGGAACTGCATGTAATACCGCTGATCACGTTCAGTAATTCCTCACGGTGAGTCACAGACACAGGAGAGGTGTAGTATCAGACCGAATACACGAACGGCACCGAGAATGAGATGTATTCTTCTCTCGCCCTTCAGAAGTTTCTCTGGGGTGATGGATCACAGCTGCAGCTTCAGCCCGAACACACAGTGCACTTCGTGAGCTCTAGTGGGCTTTACACACTCTGACTGGTTTAACTGCATGCGTGTGGAAGAAATCTGATGAGATCGACGTTCTGAATAACAAAATAACATCTCGCACACAGTAGGAAGTCAAAGTACCGCAAATGATCCGACTGCATCTCGAGCAGAGACACATTCCGCCTCATGATTTATGCATGAGATGCAGCGTGAGAAGAGTTGACCTGCAGTCTTATTAAGATTTCCCTCTTTATCTTCGGCTTCGTTCATGATTAGTTTTGCTCGTGCAATTCCGCACGCAGAATAAAATGATAATAAAACATTAATAACAAAATTCCGTTCATGATAATAAAAAAGGAACATTTGCCAGTTACTGTTTGTATTCATGTTGGTTTCATTTGTTTTAAAAAATGTAATACCATCTTAAAGAAAGTTTAAGACATTTAACATCTTCCATAATATATACATGCGCACAATCATGAGTGGTCCTATATATAATAAATTTTTATATATATATATATATTTCTTCTTGTTGGTTGTTGGATCACATGACTTTTGATTTGGTGAAGTTTTTCTTAATATTAATATGCCGTAAGAAATATTAAAATAGGTTGTTTTTTTTTCTTCTAAGAAATATAATAAAACCTTATGCCCAATTGTTAAATAATGTCATCAGCATTAAATCATCAGGACAGTTCTATCGGCCCGACTTCCCAAAAAAACAAAATTAATTTTAGCTCAGAAATTAAGAACATATTTGTAGCAGAAGAGATGTTTTCCTGTCATTGTCTATAACTTAAAAAAAATGAATGCAATTCATACATACAGTATAAATGCGAGAGGAACGGGACAGACGGGACAGCTGCATTATATGTCGAAGTGCTTCCCACAAGTCTATGAGGTGCATGTTTTCGTTAATTAGTAGATGGGACAAAAAAAGAGCATGTCGTCGACCCATACCTTGGTAACCTATGTGTTCTGTTGCTGTCTCTCAGGCAGGAAGTCGTGCGGACACTCCCGACTGATGGTGAGCGAGTGGTCTGAGGAGGATGTGTTGGCATGGTTACGTGAGGAGGGGCTGGAGTCTGTGATTGACACGTTTAAATCCAATAACATCGATGGAGAGGAGCTGCTCTCTCTCACCAAGGAAACCCTCAGCTCTGAGCTGCACATTGGTAAAATTACAGCACACGTTAGTTACTCAATATCGGTCTCTTGCTGTGGACACTGGATGTCTACTTCATGTAGTGAACTTTGCGGAGATCACGTCAATCCTACTGCAGGAAGGACCACCTCAGCTGATGTCATGAGGAGATCTATAAAAATAACATTTCTTATACATTACCTAACGTGACATCTCGATTGGGTCATGCGTTTTAGGAAAAAGTGGCCAACGTCAGACCTAATCCTGGAGATTGTGGGGAATGTAAACATGGGATTTGTTGAGTTACGTAAAACACTTGTGTGGTGTCCAGGGAAGAGTTTGTGTGCATTAAAGCTGATTATTTCCGCTTCGACCCTAAAACCAGCACATATTTACATAAGAAATCCTATCCTAATGTGCACTTGTGAAAATAAAGTAAAATAAATCTCTGTCCAATTTGCCGTGACCGTAAAATCACCCTTTTCATTTCATCTAGCATGACATTTGAACAGACTTGATTCCGTTGCTGCCCACTGTGAAGGCAGTCCATTGGCAGAAAAGGACATTAGTCAGTCTTGTTACCGCTGTATGTCCAAGAAGGCAAAGTCCAAGAAATCAAGGAGGTGGGCAATGTGTGGAGTATGAAAACAACACACCAAATTACCAAGAAAGAAATATATAACGCAGCAGTTTCAGAACGGCGAACAACAACATCCTATAAAAAAAAAAAATTCACTTAGATCAACTTAATTTAAAGCAGACACAGCTCTTAAGTTAAAGAGTTCGTTATCCCCCCCCAAAAAATGTCATTAATTCCTCTCCCTCATGTCGTTCTACACCCGTAAGATCTTCGTTCATCTTCAGAACACAAGTTAAGATATTTTTGATGAAATCCGATGGCTCAGTGAGTCTCTATTGACAGCAAGACAATACGAATCTTTTGATTCAAATCAGTGAATCGTCAAACTGCTGAAATCACGTGACTTTGGCGCTCCGAACACCTGATTCGAAACAAAAGATTCGTAAAGCTTCCATCACTAGATATTGTTGAAAAGTCGTTATTTAGTTTATTTGGTGAACAAAACGTATTCTCGTCGCTTTATAATGTTAAGGTTGAAACACTGTAGTCACATGAACCGTTTTAAATATGTTTTAGTATCTTTCTGGATCTTGAGAGGTTCGGTGGCATTGCTCGCAATAGAGACTCACAGAACCATCGGATTTCATCAAAAATATCTTAATTTGTGTTCTGAAGATGAATGAAGGTCTTACTGGTGTAGAAAGACAAAATTTTCATTTTTTTAGGTGAGCTAACCCTTTAACCCATTACTTAAATTATATTAATACTGAGTCAAGATGAATCATGTATAACTTTTTTTTTTTTTAAATCTTTTTCATATATATTTTACAGTCCATGACAAACACAATAAAATGTAAACATTATATGAATTCATGTTTAGAATTTAACTGTAAAAATTGAGAATGTTTGTACTTTCATGTCGTCCCGCAATATCATTCTGAGACTTCAGAATGCTGATCAGCTGTTTAATGTCTGATGGTTGTGTTATTTTACATGTGCATCAGCAATGCTTGTTTCTGCTGCTTTTTCACGTGTTTTGATCCGGAGATTCTGTACTCTTTCAGAAGATGTGCAACAGCGCCCCCTACCGTATACCAGTGGATTGCCTGAAATTTTAGTCAATGGCTGTGAAGCGTTCTGTCATAAATCACAGAAAAGGAAAGGGTTTATTATTACACAGCTCTCTTAAATGCTCGATTCAGATTGGTCAGTTATTCCCGATAATGACCACTGTCAATACCAAACGCTGTATAATGACCGCTCATCCGGGTATTTGAGGCCAGCGATTCTTTCACGTCTCTCTCACACTCGTTTTATTCCTATGCAGCTGGTGCCATCTTGCGCCTCAATTATCGCCTGTAAAATAAAACTGGGGGATATAAATAAAAACCCTTTATAAATAATAGGCCTATGGTAATATTGTTGAAGTGGTCATCTTGTTGGCAGAATGATTTTGTACACGGTAATGGATTGTAGGATAATAAACAGGTAAGAGGTAAAATTTCAAAACGGTTTCCCATAATTATTTATGTGGCGAAAAGTTGTGTAATAACAAGATACGACTGTACTCCGCTTCGCTTCACCCTGTTGGGTTTTACTTTCTGATCCGTCTGGATTTACATTATCCATTACATGGTCCGTCCGTTCTCAAGTTGATTTGCGAGGCTAGTCTGTTGTTATCATAAGAGCACTTATTCCATCCATCCATCCATCCAATATATTCTTGCTACTCATCAGGTGCTCAACTCTGAGCTCAAGAGGTGGACAGTGCATGTTTTGTATTATTTTTTCTTTCTTTTACTCTTGATCGTTTATCAATCTTTTTCCCTGGCCTGCTAACATTTAATTTAGTCTGTGCCGCACATTATGCCTACATTAGGTCCGGTTTCTGCCCGGCAATTTCAGAAAGAGCGGGACACTACCGGAACGGGAGAGCAAACCACCTCTGTTCTGTTCGCACAGATGTTTTGATATCTGCACTCGAACGTCCCTCTTGGAGGTGTTTGGGTGGTGTTGAAGTGTTCTTGTGCTCTCTCAGAGTCTCTGGGCCTGCGGAGTAAAGTCATGAAGAAGATCGAGGAGTTGAAGACGGCGCCCGTCTCGAACGGCACTCCCGACGAGTACCTCTGTCCAATCACGCGCGAGATCATGAAGGACCCCGTGATCGCTGCCGGTGAGCGTCTGAGAGGTGTTAACCTGCTCGACTGGACATTTCGTTTCCAGTTTAAGTGTTTTGCTGTCGTTTTCTGCCTGCAGACGGTTACTCGTACGAACGGGAGGCCATTGAGAGCTGGATCAACACGAAGAGCCGCACCAGCCCCATGACCAACCTGCCCCTGCAGACCACCCTTCTGACGCCCAACCGTACTCTGAAAATGGCCATTTTCCGATGGACCACTTGTCAGTGAGTTTCGATAGTACTGGCCTGCAAGACTAGCATTTGTGGAGCTCTTTAAGACCCTGTAGAACTGGATCACCATGGGGCTGATTTGAGATCGGTTTGGCTTTAGGCATTAGCATGCTGTACATTTAGCACTTTTATCAAAGCGATGTCTTAGTTCTTGATTTAAACCCAAGTTCAGCCTTAATCCTGAGAGCGAGGCGTTCCATTAGATGCCGTCGCCCTTCAGCAAAGCGATGGCAGTCGTCACATACAGATTGAAGAAGAGTAACGCCCGTTTCGCACCGCAGCGAGTGTTCACACTGGAAGCGTTTGTACAGCGCCCAAGCTACATATAAAGTGAGCCGGCTTGTTTTTATAAACTTGATAGGCTTGAGTTTGTTAACACGGGGAGGTGTACGACATTCGCATATAAACGTAAAATAAATAAGCCTTGTCGTCCAATGCTGCTCCTGCTCCCGGTGCGAACGCGCCCATTGGTTAACACACACGCCGGAAAAAATACGCGCTGCTCACGCTTGCGGTGTGAACCCGGTGTCACACCAGATTTTGTGACCATCGTATTCTGTGACCGTAGAGGGCGTGGTTATCATTGTGCCGCGTCATATACGCAAAAATATCGCGTAAATTCTGACGATAAAAGACATTCGCACGAGAACGTTTTTTCTGTATTTATATATAATATAAATATAATAATAATATATAGAGTATATACACAATATATTATTCTGAATTGCAAAACAAACAGAAAAAAAAATGTGATAACGTGAACGCGCGCCAGCGGTTCAGAGGTGTTCGCGCGACTGTTTAATGAACAACAATATGATGGAAACACACATTTCTCTGCTACTCTGCAAACAACCACATTGCGTTTAATCTGGACAAGCAAATGAGCATTTACGAAGTGAATAACCTGCATTTCTAAACAACAGTTTCGAACAGATTTCACCTTCTTTGGCTTATCGTCAGAAATTACGCGATTTGCGTATATCATGCAGCACAATGATAACCACGCCCTCTGCGGTCACAGAATACGATGGTCGCAGAATCTGGTGTAACACCGGCGTCAGCGGTTCATAATCAGGATGAAACTCAAATGATTCTCCATCATGACACAGCAGCGCGAGTGGCCTTAAACATCGTTATAAATGTTTACCATCCCTTATTTGCAGTTTGCGGGCATAATTCTACTGTTTGTAGCACAAAATTATGATTCCTCCCGCAGCTGTTCTCCCATCATGACTCTCAGATTTGAATATTGTGAAATTCTTCAGTTGATTCAGTCTTATTTCATAAATGATTTTGAGATTAGCTATATATCATTTAAGGGTATAATTTTGCTTGTATGAAATAGTTTACATACTTAAAATCTGGTATACATTTATTAGTGGATGCTCATTGTAAACAGTTCAGGGACTGAATTGCATGGCTTTACTATGTAACCGTGTGTACATTACTGTACATAAGAGCATTGTTAAGAGACCTGTCTGATGAACATGCAGCAGTAAAATCAACCTGTTGAACAACTGACTTTTGACTCGAGATTCATTGCTTAGGGCTGTTCACTGGAGCTTCAAACCAATCCCTAACTCTAGTAAGAAACTATTACATGTAACTTTTGGCTCATGTGTTTGTACAACCATATGATACGCTTATTAAAACGTAATTACTTTTAATTAGATTTGGGAATTATTAAGGAAATCTTTGTGCAGTAACTATACAGTAACTACTACACAAACTTCTAAGGGAAGCATAAAAATAAAGGTACGTTGTTCATTTGTTCATCACTCCGTTTTTATTATTATTGTGCATTCAAAGTAATATCAAACTGCAGTTGGGTTGTTTTGATTAAGTAATAACTCAAAAAAATACAGGTAACTTACAAAATGTAAGTTTTTTTCAAGTTTCTTTTGAAAGTGACTAGCAGCCTTGTCACCTGATCTGAATACTGCGTGCTGATTCGCTAAAACGGACTTATCGGTTTCTGCTGTAAAACGTGAACTCGCGATACAGGGAGCGTGGGCAATGCCGGATTCAGAACGTGCTTTATGTGGAGAATTTTTTTTTTTTTTAAAGTGTCGTTTATCGGATTTTGCAAATGAACTCTTCAGTTCTAACTAACGTTAGTGTTAATTTCGCTTTTCTTCGTTTACCGATCGATACCACAACGCACTTCATTTATCGACGTGTTGGAGGGAATTTTCTCCGTCATCAAATCTTTCCACCTTGTGTACGTATGTCGTATATTTACGCTCGTTTTTTGTCTCTGTCGGTCTTTGTTTTCATAACTTTTCTGAATTTCCACAGAACTCGACGATGGAGACGACTGGTATATTTTTGATTTTCCGTGCCGTAGACGGACGACATATTTGGACACACCGTTTGAAAACTTCTGGCATTTCCGTCGCCTGTTTTCACGTTTTTGTTGTGTGGCGTTAAGAGTGACGCAAAAGACTGTTTGAAATCCGATTTGAGCGTTCAGACTGACATCTGTAAAAATCTGATTTGGAATCGCTTTTTAATCCAAATGTTGTTTTTGTTGGGGGGATTATTCAGCGCACTCTTTACAAAACTTACCTAATAAGTAAAACTTTTTAAATTAGCAACCAACTGAAGGCATCTTCAAGATTGAACTGTACAAAACAAGACATTAGAGAGATGCAATAAACTAAAATAACTGGTCTTAAACTGGGGTTTATTGTATATGACGCTGAAATATTCAAATACAATTCATAACAGCCCTATACATGAAATTAACTGCAAATAATGTACATATGAAATAACATCTATGTCCTCATAGACACCTGAATATGGGTCACCATAACATGCATGTAAACCTGGTCTCTTTTATACAGTTCATGTCAATCTCACAATCATAGTGGTATTTCATAATATATAGCTGTGCAAAAATAACTAATATATAAAATATAATATCGTTTCAATCAGACAACCAAGCCATAAATAAATTAGTCAAAACAGTGAGTAATTTATGAAGAAACACAACAGACTTCTCCTCAAACACACACAAACAGACTCGTCACCATTCAAACAGGAAATGCTTTTGAATATACCTAGGACCGGCCCACAATCCTACTGTAAAAGTTTCATCTTGGTAGACGTCCTATGTCCTTACCGAAGTCTAAAGTCAGGTCAGGTATCTTAATACTTTAATACATCATCTGTATTATATCTCTGCTCTCTTTTAAAGAGCAGACGCAGCGTTGCGCATTTAAATACCTCTGAAGCTATAGTCGTAAACAGAAATGCAAGGCAATCTTTTATTTGTGCGCTCTCACACAAAATGCTTTGAATTTACTCTTCAAAACTGACTCAAATGACACCGACGATGAAAACCGAGCCCCTATATTAAAGTCGCAAGATTGTAAATGATTTGTGCTCAACAAAGTATGAGTTCGCAGTTACACATTGGACTCGATAAAGGAGCGTTTAGGTTTGATGGAGCTGATCAGGATGGGGTTGTCCCGGGCCAGGCTGGCCTGCTTGTGCTTGCTGTCGTTGTAGTGCTGCTGGAGGGGATTACTGTCCTTGTATCCGGGTCCATGATGAAACTCGTGCGTATGCGTGCTGTTATGGATGGGCTCCTGATAAGCGCTCATTTTGGCGTATTGGAGGTCGCCGGTCAGTCCTTGCGAGTGCGCGTTCATGACAACGTTTACATTGTGACCCACGAGCCCTTCTGGCACAAGTCCTTGCCAGCCGTAATTGGTCACCAGGTTGCCATGGTGACCTTGCTGCTGCTGCTGGAAGCGCGCAGTCTTGTCGATGACGCCCATAAAGGGGCGTGGCTTATGCTCCGATTGCCTCGAGCCGCTGTCGGGAGCGCTCGCCACAGAATTGCGTACGCGACTGGTGTCCGACAGGTTTCCGCTGGAGGAGCTCGACACTCTCACGCTGCTGCTCCTGCAGAACTCCCCCCTCGGCTCAACGCCGCCTTCGGCTTTCTCTGCGTGAGCGAACTGAATGCCGCCCTCTCTGGTGCCGCTGAGCGGACCCCTCTCGATGCCGCCTATGTCAATGCAGGGCCCCGCTCGCAGCGAGGTGGGTCGGTGGCGGCTCGGCATCGGGCTCGATCCGGCACTCTGGGGCGTCCTGCCCTCGACGTGCAGCGAGCTGCCGTACTCTCGGTTTTTCATGCTTTGAGCCTGTCTGGACGGAAGGCGCCTGTGGGCGGCCCGTCCGGGGGCAGCTGCCGAGACAGCAGACTGGACATCCGCCATCGCCAGGCCGAGAGAATCGGGTAAGGTGCGGCTTTGATGCCAGCTCTCCTTCCTCTTCTCCTGCCGAGAGGATTCTTGCTCACGCCGCTCCTCCTCCTCCTCGTCTGCCTGCAACATGTTTATGCTGAGACTGTCTGGGCTTTTCTCCAAAGCCTCAATGTCTTGATCGTCGTCGTCGTCATCGTCATCATCTTCCTCGTCGTCATTCTCTTCCTCGTGGTGTGAGGGGTTGGCGTGAGACGTAGGGTGTTTTGGACCCTGCCGCTGCAGGTGTTGGCACTCTTCCTCCACGCGTGCCAGCAGACGTCTGATCTCTCGGTTACTGGGACACAGACGGGCCGCTTCATAAAGATCAGCAAGCGCAGCTGCAAACTGCCTGAGAGAGCGAAAAAGGAACTGGTAAATATTTAATCGTTATTATGCGCGCTATATGCAGTAGATGGTTTAGATCTATGCTTTCTCTCTCTAAATCTTGCTGCCTACTTCTAACATGGGAAGCCGTCTATGTCAGGGATTCTCAACTCTGGCCCTCGAGGTCCGGTGTCCGGCAGAGTTTAGCTCCAACCCTGATGAAACTTACCTGAAGGAGCTCATCAAGGATTACAAGAAAGCTTCACGCAGATGAGTTTGATCAAGGGTGGAGCTAAACGCTGCAGGAAAGTGGATCTCGAAGGCAAGAGTTCAGAACTTTAACTACAATTTAACCTTAAAAATGACTTCTTTAAGACTCTCATTACAGGCAGCAGCTTAAAAGCGACTGGTGACCAACTAACAATTATCCCATAACAGGCAAAATTGGCCAGAGTCTTGCACGTGGGCAGTTATCTGCAGCTACCCAACAGGTGGACCAATAAAATTTTATGAAACATATTTACCTTGTCATTTGCTGTGCGGGTCGGGAGTCAATAGGCACAGGCAGACTGCGGGTTAAATAGCCAATGTTATTTTCGGTACTGGCTGATTGGTTGGTCAAAAACCCTGCCTATTTGGGTTTTCTCTATGAAGAGCGTCAAAGATTTTCATTTACAATGCATTTGATGAGCCAATTTAGCGCATGAACGCAAAGGAGAATAGGACGTGTTTAAGTTAGCGCAGAATCCACTCGTGCAGGACTCTGATAGTTAGAGGCATCTGCGTTCAATTTAGATGTTAGAAGTCGCACCTGCATACTGTTTTACTTTTTGAGTTAACCATTCCTGTCACATTTCTGTCCTGTGTATAGTTTTCAGCCATAAATACTAAAAGGTGTGAGAATGGAGCTCAACAGGAGCACACAGATCAAACCATTTGCGCGATCACTGTACATTAGAAGGCAGTAGCGCTGTGCTTTAATTGAATCACGCAACATATAAGGCATAGTACACCCAAAAATGAAAATTTTCACTCACCCTCATGTTGTTCTAAAACCCAAGACTTTCGTTCACCTTCAGAACACAAAGATCTTTTTGATGAAATCTGAGGGATTTCTGTGCCTCCATACACGACTGACACTTTAACACTTTAAAAAGTTCATAAAGAGTTTGTGAAATGAATCCATATGAATTCAATGGTTTGGTCCAAATTTTCAGAAGAGACACGATCACTTTATATGATGAACGGATTTAATTTAGGCTTTTATTCACATGTAAACATTGATCAGCGAACATAAACAGACGCTCAACACGCGAGAACAAATCTCTTCCGGAAGCTCAAATGTGCTGCTTTACATGAGAATGAACTTCTGTGGTTCTTACATGTTAAGCAAACATGCTTGAGCTTCCGTTTATCATAACTGATGTGTGTATTGATGAATGTTTATATGTGAATAAAAGCCTAAATTAAATCAGTTTATCATATAAAACGTGTTTTACGATCTCTTTATTAACTTCATGATGGGTCAGAGTGGTAGTTGCATAGCTGTCTATGGAGGGAAAGAAAGCTCTCGGATTTCACCCAAAAAATCTTTATGCATGTTCTGAAGATGAATGAAAGTCTTACAGGTGCGGAACGACATGAGGGTGAGGAGTGGATGACAGTTTACAAATATAACAACCTAGAAAAATCAAAAATGCAAACAAAATGAGGTTATCAATCCCTGTTCTATAAAAAGCACAAAAATAATAAACTCATACAGAAATATTGTGTGAAATAATATATTTGTCATTTGATGTCACTTTTTTTTTTTTTTAAATCACTACTTGTCAGTATTTAAAAACAAAATCCTTTGGCTTGGCCCATGATTTGATGTCTTTGATGTCTGATTTTCGATGTCGTGACTTTAAAGTTTCCTTATGAATAAGGTTAAAATGGGTCACATAATTAGAAGTTAGCACAATTTGATTGTTGCAAATGTTGGATTTGGTTGTTGCAGTGGGGTGCAAATACATTTTTTATTTTTTTTTAAATTCTATTTTTATCATGTGAATACATATTGACTATAGTACACTGACAATAAATGCATCAAGCTAATTAAAATGTACACTAACCTGCTCTTTTTAAACATTGCTGAAAAAGTACACAGAACACATTAGTAGTTCATGACTTTGTTTAACTTCGAACGGTAGCCAGAGACAAGTCCATGAATCGCACCAACGACTCCCGTATTGCATTTCATCCAATTCATCGTCAGCTGGGTGAACTGATGCATTAAGAAGAACTGCACAAATGGAGTGTTTGTGGCGTTATACGTTTGGGTTTGCATGCAGACGGCCAGGACAATGGATGTGTTTCACTCTTAATCAGAAACACTTCAAATGTTCATGAAGGCTCTTTACCTGCTGCTCCTTTTGGCTCTGGCACGTGCATAAAATGCCTCATAGGACTTTGGTTTGAGCTCGAGAGCTTTGGTGGCAAATTCCTCGGCCATGCCAAAATCCTGTCAAGAACGAATGTGGAAGAAAGAAGAGAGGGAGAATACGCGTGACAAGAAGAAGGGACAGGGGGAAAAAATGAGGACCAATCAAGTTTTCAGCAAGTTTAACTCTCTGTCTTAACTAGACCCATGAGAGCGATTAGTGCAGTCATGGCAGCACCGTTGCATCCTGGTACTGATGCGATCATACCGAGGGGCTGGGTTTACTTGCTCACATTCTACCTCAGTCTCTCATTCTGCCCTCATGCATGAATCTGTAATCGGGAGACTCTCGTTGAGATTCCGTCCTTGAGTCCGAGGTCAGAGATTCAATGAGAGCCATAACTGTCAGCTCTAATGATGCACTTTAAATGTTTAATGGTGGAAGATCCTATTAAAATAACCATTAGAACTTCAGGATGCCTGTGTAATTAGGGAAAACATAGCAGGACACATAGTGACTCTCTCTTTATCTCTCTCTCACACTCCCATCATCTGCCTCCTAATTGCACTCAAAACACTTCTATGAACAGCCTGTGAGGCTCTTCTCCTCAACCCAGACCAAGCATTACAATTATCCCAGAGAAGAAGAGTGTGCATGTGGTCTATATAAAATGCCTTTAACCATTTAATATACAATTGTGTTTGTTAAGGCATATTGGCATTCAAAAATTGTCGTGCATATACTCATGTGACATACGTTGGTTTTGCGGCGGCAGCGGGACAGGTTGAGATAGAGGGAAACCCGGAGCTCCCTGAATGCCTTCAGGTCTTCCCCGAAACCTTCCCTCGGAAACTTCCTCAGTGCGTACTGATACCTCTGAGCGGCTTCCTTCATCTTCCCTTTCTGAGAACAAAAGGAGAGAAAGAATACATGGAGGAAAGGAGAGTTTAAGAAAGTCTCAGAGGACCTTCATGAAAATTTACCAGAGTAATCATTGCTGAAATGTAGTATTTGTTGTAAGAACATACAGGTAAATCCATAGATTGATCTAACCAGGGTACTGAGGAGTGTAAAATTGGTGTTTCTGTAATAGCTTGTGTTAGATAGTCCTTTTTAATAAAAACGCATCTATTTAACCTGGCATACACATGAGGCATTATCAATTTTTGTCTTCATATCCGTTAAAGGATTGTTAGGCTGCATAGATCAGGTCAGCCGGAACCGGGAACACTTCCTATAACACCGGATGTACTCGTTACATCAGAAGAAGAATGGCGTCTATGCTCATTTTTGTCTCTCTGCTTATCCCAAGGTTTACCAATTAACGTGATTGGCTGGATCCGGGCCAGGTCCGGGTCAGACGGGAAACCTGCGCCTGTGTGCGGCAACAACGTGGCCCTGGGGTGTCGGCGGAGACTGTGAACTAGCTCATCCCTTATGAGGGCCTTACCGACTCATCAGCCAGTGGCACATATCCCCAACAAACCGTCCCATACCAGCGTGATGAGAAAGATCTTAAACTAGATGGAACTGGATTAAATATTTTGACTGTTGCGACTCCAATCGGATTTATGACCTGTAACTCTGCCTGGGTATCGGACAAGTGTTCACTGTTGGCCAGAGGTGAACTTGCCCCCCGACTAAGGTTTTTCTCTCCATTTTGTTGGAGTTTTGGTTCCTTGCCTTTGGCTTGCTTAAGTTGGCGACACTTGCTTGATAATCAGCAGTGTTTTTGATATGCCTGCATTGGCGCCGTTGTACGCGAACTGAGCTGAGCCGGACGATTACATCAGTTTTCTCCAGTGCTGATATACATTAATTAACTAGACTAGTAACTGCTGATCTTTGCAACGGAATGAATCAATAATATATAGAATAAGCTGGACAATGACACCATTTTCTTTTTCTCTGTGCTGCCAAAAATTATTTGCCAATTATTAATGTAAAGCTGCTTTGCCACAATTTGCAGTGTAAAAAGCGCTATATAAGTAAAGCTGACTTGACTTTTAGTTCTACTCAAAACTGTTTTTACCCCCAGGGATGCTAGCTGACCTTATAAAGCAGGTTTCCCTCTTCCATGAGTCTCTGCAGAAGTATGATGAGGATGTCCGGTTTGGAGGTGGCCATGGCCCAGGCAGCGTTACCTTCAAGAGAGAAAGAGACACGTCAGTCCCGACAGTCAATGACACAGAGACCGATTCAGACTGTGACTTTCCTGGTGCTTGTACCTGATCGCTCATAAGGAGATGTTCTGTAGCCTTTAGCAGTGATAGTAACAGCAGTACAGAAAGAAAGAAAAAAAGAGAAAGCATAAAGAATAAATGCAAGGGGAAAAAACTCAAGAAGAATAGACGTGTGCTGAAACTGGGAAGGAATACACACCACCATTCAAAAGTTTGGGCTCGGCACGAGTGTCTATACTCTCCAAGGCTGTATTTGTTCAAAAATATGAACATATTTATTATCATTTTCAGCAGCCATACTCCAGTTAAAGGTCCCATGATCCTTCAAAAATCATTCTAATATGCTGATGTATTGCTTAAAAACATTTCATATTATCATCAATGCTGAAAACGGCTCAGTATTTTGGTGGAAAGCAAATTCTTCTATTCTTTGATGAATAGAAAGTTCAAAAGATCAATTTGATGGGTCTTTAAAAAGATCTTACAGACTGCAAACCTTTTAACAGTAGTGTATATACTACAAAATACCATATTCAAAAGTATATTACAGCCTCAAATGCCTTTTATAAAACAATTGGTACTTAATAAAAAAACAATCATTATATTTATAAAGCAAACGTGCCATCCTTCCGCTAGAATATGTCATTCCTAACATGTAATCTGCAGCTAAAAGTTACAGAGAAACTAGGCAAACTTGTGAAAAGCTGGAATGATGCATCTTGAAAAACCTGCATTATAAGGCTGAAATAAATGTTAAAACTGCTGTTAAAAGTGCTACATCAGGCTAACTTTAAGAGAACTCCAGTCACTAAAGGATGAAGCAATTAATTGGCAGACTTTCTAAAACACCAAACCTCTGGAGATGGTTTGGATGAGATTATGACATCTAAAAACCATGGAAACTCGATCTTTTTGCTTATCCAGCAGTATTACTTGTATTCCAAGGGGAAATGAGCAGGGCAAAAAACTGCTAACCTCTGTACTGCTCCCTTCTAGTGGCTAACTGGAAATCCCAGCTAATGCTAATTTAAAACATGGGTTATTTTTCAGTGGTTATGGAGCTTGCTCACAAAAGCGGGAGATTTTTCTTTCCTTCAATCCACACAGGAGCTTTTCTGAACCGCTTCTAGCGTGCAGACAAGAAAAATCACACCACAACGTCATTAAAATGCGTCTGGCGAAGCCATTGGCATCATCAAGCTCAGTCTGGTAGAGACAGTCGAATGTAATTAGACGTTTTTGAACTGGAAGGGGAATTTGTTCTCCTAAGGTTTGCACTCTGTGACTTTGGGTAGAAAGCTGAGTGGACTTTGCTATAAAAGTCTTTGCCCTGATGCAGAGCGTGAACGACAGTCCCATACATCACCGGCGTCCTACTTAAATGGGGGCTAACAGTCCTGCATGGCTCTGCTGCGAATATGGCCTGGTTTCAATCGCATTTAGGACTCGGCAAAGGAACGCTGCGCTTTTACTCGGAGAAAAGGGGAGAACAAACGGAACTCGCCACATTCTAGATTTAGAATGGACAAGACCCTCTTGAGAACCTGCCTGTGGCGATCTAGATTCTAGAGGACGGCGCTTGAACGCAGGAGAGATATAAAAGAATGTGTGTCATGATGTTCCGAGGTGAGACTCACCCAATTTAGCCCCTTTCTTCAGCAGAGTGACCACGACTGAGGTGTTTCTGCTACCGATGGCCCGGTCCAGAGGTCTCATGCCGCTGTAGTCCATGTGTTCGATCGCCGCTCCGCACTCGACCAGGTAATGCACCTGAAAAAGTTTCACTCAGATATGGACATGGCATAGTACTGAGGGTGTTTGTGTCCGCAGAGAGAGCGATTATCTCAGCTTACTATGTCTGCGTCTCCGTAGAAAGCCGCGAGGTCCAGCGGGGTGCGTCCGTGCTTATCTGTGTGGTCAATCTGAGCTCCTCTCTCCACTAGAAACTCCACCACTTTCTTCTGCCCTTTCAAACATGCCCACCCAAGGGGGGTCAGACCTTCTTTATCCACCGCTGTCATACATGCTCCTGCAATACAAACACAATTATGGACTTTATTTGACAGTATGAGACTAGTTTTGTCAGGAATGTTACTGCAATGGTAAATTAACCCTGTAAATTTTTAGTACAAAAAACATCCACGCCAAATACTGAAGGAATTTATAGACAAACAAATTACTTGGGTGCATAAACTCAAAAACGTCAACGTTCAGGAGAGGAGCTTGCACACATGATTGTAGAAAATGTATTGTACAAAAAAGGTACTGTTTGGCCAAAAAAACACTATTTAGAGGCCACAGACAAAATGTTTACGCTTTAAATCGTCATCGGTGTTAGAACCACGTTTTGTCTTTTTTTTTTTCTGTTGTCTGAATTTTCTTCGATCATGTGTGCAAACTTTTTTTTATTGAGTGTCATGTTTCATAACTGTGCAGAAAAAAAAGTGCACACCAATAAAGCGGTGACACTCTAAAACACATTACACCCCCTCATTTTAAATGTCTTTTCTCGATTTTTCTCGAGAAATTTTTTTTTTAAAAATGTATTATTTTCAAAGGGGAACCATAGATCAAAAATTGTATAAATATTGTATATTATCATAAAATCCCCTCCAAATTCTAAATAATCCAAAAATATTATTGAACAAAAATACACTAGTTTTCCTGGAAAAAAAAAGAAAAAGTTACACATATCTGCAAGGCTTCGGTCACTATTGACCGCAAAGTGTGACCCCTGAACGAAGAGGGTCACGATCACTGACCCTGTGAGAGCAGGAAGTTCACGGTCTCCAGGTGTCCCTCACTTGCAGCCACCATCAGTAGAGAGCGACCATGTTTATCACTGCAATTCACGTCTGCGCCACGCTGCAGAAACAACTCTGCAATCTGCAAAAGAAAAGCAAAATAGACGAGAGATATCAACGTAAAATCTCGCTCAAAGTTTTGGTTTTTCTGTATAATAAAGGGTCTTACCGGTGTGTGTCCGTGTCGCACTGCATTAAAGATGGGTGCCACCCCTCTGCGGTTGGGCTGTGTTACACTGGCAGCTTGATCCAGCAGGAACACACACCCCTCTAGTTTGCCCCGGCCAGCAGCAGCGGTCAGAGCTGGAGAAGATATGCACGCTCATAATGATGATCTATGCGGTAAAGCAGACTTTGGCATCCTGGGAAACCATTGCTGCATCTGAATATGCCTACTTCCCAACTATACAGTATGTGAAAAACAGATCAAAAGTGTGTTCAAATATTCTAAAAGTCCCTGAATGGCTTACTACTATTGCAGTAGTATGCATTTGATAGACACTTTACTATCCCATGAAGCCACAGGAGAGGAGATGTCAGTAAAGTGATGAAACCGACGCTGGTAGGTCATGTGCGGATGTAGCGAGTCTGAATCTCATCATACTATGCATGATGTTATGCAGACATTTTTTTTTGATCAGTGATTTAAATTTACAATTAAGCATCTTGTTTTTCAAAGCAACTTGCATTGCATTCAAGGTATGCATTTGATCAGCTCATGCTGGTAATCAAAGCCATGACCTTGGCGTTGCAACTTCAGACCGTATGCGATTGGAGATGCATCTTATGGCCATGCATTTTTAAAGTCCCCCTGTAGTCAATAATTGTATCCCTTAAAACTCATCTTTGATCACCAAAATGGTATATTTAATCACTTTTTCCTGTGAAAAAAAAACTTAAAATAGCTTAAATGTAACTCTACACCCTCGTTTCATTGCGTATATGCGGTACAATGAATATGCAAATTAGCCCCGCCTCCACTCCAGCTCAGAGATGCACTCGCTCAACTCTACTGTAGTAAACGCTGCACAATGGAAGTGGAAATACAGGTTTAATTCAGCCATATATGTTTGAGCCAGAAACTGATTCAGAAGAAGCATTGGAAGAGTGAATTATACAGGCTTGTATAAAGGTCAGTGTACCAAAACGGTAGTGCGTTTTATGTATTGAGAGGTAGTCGCGGCCTAACGGTGCGGGAGTCGGGCTTGTAACCTGAAGGTTGCTGGTTCGATTCCCACGCCGGCAGGAATTGAAGGTGGGGATTGTGAATGAACAGCACTCTCTCCACCTTCAATACCATGACTAAAAGTGCCCTTGAGCAAGACACCTAATCCCTAAATTGCTCCCCTTGTAAGTCGCTTTGGATAAAAACGTCTGCCAAATGAATAAATGTAAATGTATGGCTCTCAACAACTTTGGACACATAAGAGTAATTAATATGATTAGTGTTTTGCTCGGCGACTATCAAACAGCTAATTTTCCCGTTCTTCATCTCAGAGTTAGAAACGCTTTGAACAAATCAGAACGTCAGTGAAGAAAGGCATAACGTCGTAACATTCATCATATATATATATAATTCACCCTCTATATTGCTAAAGCTGATTTTTCATATCAACAGATACATCTACCGGTATGTCTTATATAAAATATTTGTGATGTAAGTGTTACATGTTATGTCTTCCTGGACTTTCGTTTTTTTTTTTCCGTTTTTTGGTTATCCCCCGCCACTCATCACTGATTATTAGTTCATTGTCTCCATCTGTGCCCGTTAATGAGTCATTCCCTTCACCTGTGTCCCAGTCATTAGTGTTTGTATATGTTCCCTCTGTTTCCCTCACCCCTCTGTCGGTCACTGTTTATGTTTGAGCGTCTTATATGGATTATATTCTCCTGGTTTTTGCTCATTAAACGTCATTCATGTAATTCTCCGTCTTCGTGCTTGGATTTACCAGCAAGACCGTAACAGTGAGGATCACAGGTGATTTCAAACTGCGTTTTTGAGACTGTCTTTGGTTCACTGCAGTTTTAAGAAGAAAATACTCAGCAATAGAGTTGATGAATTTGCACGTGGTTTGTCTTTAAAGCATACTAAAAACACCACATAGACATATAAACAACATTAAAAATGTCATTTTCACCACAGGGGGTGAATTTAAATTTTGAAATACCTTATTTAATGACAAGGCTTACATGTAAATTATGCACTGTATATAGCAGTGTCTTATATGTACTGGCTTTACACAAAAGACATTAATTAAAAAGATTACAAAAAGAGAATAAGAGAACAAAAAGCAGTGGGTTCCACTTTATTTTAAGGTGTCTTTGTTACAATTATACATTTAAGTACTGAGTGTAAAGGGTTAGGATTAGAGTTTGGTTTAGTTGCATGTAATTTATAGTTATTACTGGAGTAATTACATGTAAAACATGTAACAATGACACTGTAAATTAAAGTGTAACCAAGCAGTGTGATGTGGTGTATTTACAAACCTGTTTCACCCCACAGAGTATCATGACCGTCAATCTGCACTGAAAAATCATCATTGTTCAATGCAAGCATCCTTTTTACCACCTGTAAAACACATCAAGAAGATAACGATGATTCAAGATAGTATTAAATATTAGAGAGTCGAATAGGTGTGGGTTTGGTTCCTTTGTGTTTCTAGCTTTATAGTGCTGAATGGTAAGAAAATATCGATCAAATTCTAAATTACTTGATATAAATGCAATAGACAATATAGTATATGTCAATTTTGAAAACTAAACATGGGAACGTGTTCAGTACCTGTGTGTGTCCCATGCTGGAGGCAGCGATCAGTGCCTGCTGCAGTGCCTTGTTCTTCAGATCTGAACTCCACTCCTGCTCCAGCAGATACTGCACAATCTCAGCATGACCCCGCAGAGCAGCATGAACCAGAGCACTCTGACCACTCTTATCAGCATGATCCACCTACCACACATGCACACAGTTACTCACAAAACTACACTGAAAAAAACATTATCACTGGTCAATATTAATCAAATAATATATTACATGTATTTCTTAATTAGTTTCAGCTTTTTGAGCTGTCACTGTGATCATACTATATTATTATTGACAATTGCATTGTTAATAAATGAGCAGCAAAGTTTATGCAGTTCATCTGTAATGCTTGCAGGAGTTGAACTGAGAAGGAACAATCTGGAACACCTTGTACACTGTGTGCAAAAGCAATTTAAAAGACAAATGTAACAATATAAACTTTTCACAGTTTGAAAACAGCAGAATTGTTATGTAACCAAGCATTTTTCTGATGTGTTCGGTTTGAGTGACACGTTCATGCACACTCATGAAGTATTTAAAGTTAATGAGGACAGCAGCATTTATTCCACATCCTTCTGTTAGAATGCTCTGGCTCTAATTATGAGAAATTCTATTTTCATAGAAATGCATTTTTCACTACTTTAAACAGCCAGTTACTAACTGAGGTTCTCCAGGAACTCATTTTTCCAGTGAAATCGCAAAATTCAACCAAACGAATGCCTCGTTTCTGATATTCAATTCATCCACTTATATGCAACACGACATGCAAGGAAAAAATTTAAACGTGTGCATGATTTACTAATTAATTCCCTCGATTTACTAAATCCTGCACACGTTTTATTAAATCATGCGCATGATTTATAAATCTAGGGAACGAAATAGTAAATCGTGCACACGATTAAGCCTACTATTTTTTCCTGCATGTCATATCTGGGGCTCCGAAATATGCAGTACCCATTAAGCTTGCTTTATTAAAAGCGCACATATAGTGTATTCTGTATATGCATTTCGTGTTTGATTCATTATTTTATTCTGTTTATTTGTTTTATTGCATATATGTGTATATATTACTATGACAAATGAGGCTTTTTGGGGGAAATGGGTCATAATATCTCAGCTAGGGCACCAGAATCACCACTAGTTTAACCCACCTCCCAATTTAACCCCTAATGAAATACAGAGGTATGGGTTTAAATCTGCTGAAGTGTTTGAATCATTTATAGCCAGTTTGTGTATTAAAAGGGATCAACTGACCAACTGACCTTTGCCCCTTTTTTGCATAGTAAGGTGACAAGTGGCAGATGTCCAGCAGCTGAGGCATAACAGAGGGAGGTCATGCCGTTCTCCGACTGCCCATCCACCGGCGCGCCACACTCCAGGAGCAAAGCAGCCATCTCCAAGTGTCCCAGGTGAGACTGAACACACAGCACTGGTGCGCTGTTCAAAACCTCAGTACGGTAAGACACACTCGCCCCTCCCAGGATCAGCAACCGGGACACCTGAACACAAGAAATTAAGTAACAGTTTCCGCTGTTAATATTCAGTAATATTAATGATTTGACAGCACTGACAATATTAGAGGAGAATAAAACTTTGTACTGTTATTGAACTGAACTGAATCAACTTTGACCCAAAGTGAATTACGACACTATTATCTACACTTCTACTGTAGAGCTGCTTATATCTGAATTGAACTCATTTCATAATCGATGAATCAACACCGAACTGACTTGAGCGGAATAAGAACTCGATCGTCTTTCTCACCATATAAAATCACTATTTTGATTTCACAACCTCGAATGCAGCATTCAGAGCTCAGTTTAAAATCCATGGCTTCAATCTACAGAATTAATCTACAATCTACATCTTCAGTCTATAACTTCAATATTCATCCATCCATTTTCCAAATTGCTTCATCCTCTGCAGGGTCGCAGTGATGCTGGAGCCTTAACTTCAATATGTACATTTACATCTTCAGTCTACAGACTCAATCTACATGTGCAATCAAAGTATAGCTTACATATACAGCATATATCTACAATCTACAGTTGTAAAGCAACATATTTAATCTACAGCCTTATAATCTATAACTTTAAGTTACAATCTACAGTGTCAATCTGCAAACACTAGTGCAATATAAAGACTGGAATGTATTGCTTTAATCCACAGCCTATATTTATTTAGATTGAAGTGGATTATTAACATCTGTAGATTGTAGATAGAGTGTGTGGATTGAAGCAATATATTTTATACTAAATCCCTCTACAGTTTCCTGACAAGCTTTCAAATATTCATTTTAATTTACTCAATAGAGAGTATGCACGTGACGTCACCGTCGGCTGGAGTGACTGCGGTAACGCCCACTGAGTGGCAAAAAGACTGAGTGGCAGCACTGGTTTTCAGCGTGAATGTCGTGAAAAATGCACAAAAAAAATGCATTGACTGATTGACTGACTGTCTACAAATAGATTTGTCAAGAAATCTGAGGTTATATTTTACAGTCTGCCGAAAGCTACAGAAAAGAGAAGCTATTGGATCGCTGCAATTCACAGAAACGTGAACGGACTACAGGCAGCGAAACGTGGATTTGCATTTATGATTTTGTGTCAATATGTCGAATTTCTAGGAATATAAATTAGACCCCATGCATTGTATTGTTATATATTGAATTGACAACTCATCAGTTAAATATTCACCATCTTATATTCAGCATAATTGGGTGTTTTTCAATAAACTGACAAAAACTATACAAGTTTCAGGGCTTGACGATATATATAACATTGACTTAAGTGATCAACCGGATTTAGACCGACCTATATAGTATTTATAAAGCATTCAAGGGCGAATTTGCTTCTTGCATTTCCCCGGCGTCGAAATCAGGCACATTGGAAACACGATTCCTGGCTGCATGTCAATATCCATGGATCACTGGATCCTTGGAAAGTAAATAACACTATTGGGTCCAACCTTTGGGTTTATCATATGTTTTACTCACGCAGTTCAACACAGCCACGCAGTGCTCTTTTGCCACTCATTCCGGCAGGAAAGTGACGTCAATGCATACCCTCTATAAGAATGTGTCGCGTCTAATCACAAAACCAAACCACAAAACTCTGTACAAAGTGGTGTATATACAAATATATTTTATCCGTTTAAACATGCTAATAGCTTCTTTCACATTCATTTAACAGTGCATGAAGTCATACTCGCCAATCGGTGAATGAATGAATGCAACCTGGCTCCATTACTTTTTTTTTTTTTGATGTATGGCAATGGAGGCTTGATTAAGATGCTGGAGGAAGCGGGAACACATTAAAAGCAAAGGAAGCAGAATTGCATTTATTTATACAAACACAGCAGGAAGTAATGAGCAGCTCTCCAGCCAAATGGCTGTCAAGGACACCGGCGTGCACACACGGACTCAGAGTGACGCTTGTTTCATTAAAACTCCGTAGGAGAGGAAATTACAGGGAGAGTGGAGTCTAGACTGCAATTAACATATAATAGATTTAATAAATAAATGTAGTCATTACGTAAGACGTTTTTCAGTAAGCCACGGCGCTAATTACTATGTTCTGTGTGACTTATGAAATCTTGTTCGCTGTGGATGACTCAGAGCTCTGTAAGGCTATAGCTCTCCTTGTGTGGTTGAATGCGTCAGCCGCGATAATTGTCGGAGCCTTGTTCTACAATTCAGGAGCGTAAAGCAGTTCCGCATTTTTATTTTTTATTCGAGATTGACGCTGCTTTTTATAAGCGATGGTCTCATTGAGAATGCGTTTGTTTTTTGTGCATCTTTGCATATCCTCAAACCTTGACGTTGGGTGTGTAGAGGTTTCTGAGGGAGGAAAGAGCTGCAGAGAGGCTGTCTGTACTGTAGCTGATCCACAAGGGCTGCAGAACACTTGACGAAACCCCCGTTCTCTTACTGTGACCCTGAGGACAGAGGCAGGAAGAGTTCAAACGGAGGTCCCGACACAGAGGGATTCTGAGTATTTGTGTCTCCTACCTTGAATATGTGAGCTTTAAGAATGTGGTGGCCCAGCTCCATGGTTTGTTGGCGGTTGAGTTTTCCCTCTTGACGTGAAAGCATGAAGGCCATCAGAGCGTGACCACTTCTGTCCACCGACAATTCATCAGAAATCGTAATGAACAACATCATCATATCAGCGATTCACATATTTCCTTCCATTCTCAACTCCAAATCAAGGCTGTAACCATGTCTTGAACATTGCGCGAGGGTCCCTTTTTATCTTGAATTAGATAATCAATTTGAAATATGCACGAAAATTTGCTCAGCCTTACATTGCCGAAAACACGAAAGGGCTAAAATGTTTCTTGTATTGTCACATTCAGTAATGGGTTGCTATGATTCAGCCTACAGTATATAAATGATTCAGCCTATATTTTCAGTTCAAAACATGTATGAATCACAGTCCATGAACTTTTCTTTTTTATGAGTCCATGTGTGATCTGTGTTAAGTGGGTCACTCTTCAGTTTATAACAGCGATGGAGCTACTGATGCCTTTCTAAATGAGAACACCGAGCAATGCGTGTGTGCTTAGGTGGACAGATAATAGAAGACTCTACAAAATTAATGCGAACTACACAAGAGTAATTTCATGCTCAAAGGCTACAGACACTCAAATGCATTTTAGTTACTCCCTTTCTGAACTCAATTAACCAAGCAAAGAATTGCAGATGATAGATGACTGACCTGTACTTCAAATGCTTTGCTAAGGTGTTTTGAACAATTGTAACACAATGCTATGAAGTTTCAAAGGTATTTGGACATTTATTCATTTGGCAGACGCTTTTATCCAAAGCGACTTACAAACAAGCGATGTTTGGAGTAGTTTCAGTGGTGGGAGGTTTTTACCCAAACCTGTTAAGCACAAGCCCTTCCCCACAGCCGATTCTAAAGATTTCATTGGTCATGTCAATCACACTGATGACCACCTTTACACATCCTGACAGATAGAATTACCATGATTTTTCAGAATTCTGAACTCTTCTTGACAGGTGACTGTGTGATTAAGTTACAGAGTTAATAATTCAATTGCTAGGGTCCCTGGCTCATTCATTGGCATATTAAGTACACCAATTGGGCCACTGATGAGGACTCGGGAGTGCTTAAACTTTGGGACACTGATGACTCTGTCCACATGACAACATACTCGCTTTGTAAAACGTCATCATTGTTATTTATCAAAAACAGCAGGACTGATACACTAAAGTGCATTATGAAAAATACTATATTCTTATAATATTTCAGGCATAAATTATGAATGTTAGCTAGATTGCTCACTACTGTGCTTATGCAAAATAAATAAATAATGGTTTGTCTTTTCAAATCTAGTATTGTGTGTCATAAATGTTATACATAATAAGCATCAATGTCACATTTCTGATGCGCAATACAATATTCCCTGCTCTGTTTGCATCATTATTTTCCTGTTTATTACTGTGATGCTGCTTTGAAACCTTTTTAAACCGTTATGCCTGTATTGTATTAAGCAATGACTTGATTGTGGGATTTTTTTTTAATGGAGCAAAGAATCCAGTGTTCTTACAGTCATGACCAAAAGTTTTGGCAGTGACAAATTTAGTGTTTCTGCTTCAGTTTTTGTGGTGTCGATTCACGTTATTTCTAGATTATTGTGATTTGAGTGATCAAATGCATTTTAAATAATTGCAAACAGCTTCGTTGGCCAAAAAAGTGAACTTTATCACAAAAACCCAAATTTCACTGTTTTTTTTTTTTTTTTTTTTTTTTTCATGGTCCTGGCACCAAATCACCATCTAACATCATTTGACTAATCATATCATCAGCACATGGGAAAGTGTGAATGAGTAATATCATTCAATAATCAGCAATCATTCCGATTTGATTATAAGAGCAGACTGATTGCTATAAAAAGGAGGGAAGACGTGCTTCCAATCATTGTGTTCTTCAAAACCCGCAAGACCTTCGCTCATCTTCAGAACACAAATAAAGATATTTTTGATGAAATGCTGAGAGCGTTCTGACCTCCCTACACACAGCAATGTCGTAACCAATTTCAAGGCCCAGAAAGGTAGTAAAGACATCGTTAAAATAGTCCACGTGACTACGGTGGTTCAAACTTAATGTTATGAAGCGAGAAAACACTTTTTGTGAGCAAAAACAAAACAAAAATAACTTTATTCAATCATTTCTTCTCTTCCCTGCCAGTCTCCTATGCTGTTGATGTTGTAAACACAGTGCAGTTCTTCTAGGATCTGTCAGGACGTCGGCTCAGTTATGACGTTGCTGTGTATAGGGAGGTCAGAATGGTCTTGTGGGTTTGGAACGACATGAGGGTGAGAAATGTCATTTTTGGGGTTCTACTGCAGTACAGAAGGCTTCAGGACGTCTCCTACTGTGCAATCGTGTCACCAAAAGTGCAGAGCTGCTTAATATTGGCAGCAGGCGGGAGTGAGTGAATCTGCATGCACAGTGAGGCGAAAACTTTTGGACAATGGCCTGGTGTCAAGAAGGACAGCAAAGAAATCATTTCTTTCCAAGAAAAACATCAAGGACAGACTGAAATGCAGGAAGTGAAAGGATTAGACAGCAGACAACTGGTGCCAAGTTATTTTCTCTGACGAAGCCCCCTTGTGACTGTTTCGGACACCTGAAAAATCGATTGTCCAGAGAAGAAAAGGTGAATGCTACCATGAGTTCTGTGTCTTGGCAACAGTGAAGCGTCCTGAGGACATTTATGTGTGGGGTTGCTTTTCATCCAATGGAGTGGGCTCGTTCAAAAACACTGTCAGGAATAAAGAATGCTATCAAAACAGCCTGCAAGAGCAACTTCTCCCAACGATCCAGGATCAAATTTGGTGATGATCCGTGCATTTTCCAGAATAATGAAGAAACGAGTCAAGAGTGATAATGAAATGGCTCGGAGATTATAACATTTAAATTTTGTATCCGTGGACAGGCAACTCACCGGAACTTAATCCCATATTGAACCTGTGGTCAATCTTCAAAAGGTGAGAGGACAAGCAGAAGTCCACTTCGAGCATTAATAAGGATTTGGCCAGGAAGCTGATATCCAGCACACCAGAGCAATTCGCAGAGGTTATAAAGAAGGATCAAGACTGTAAATATTGACTCTTTGGATATACTGAATGCTTTTGTCAATAAAAGCTTCCTAAACTTATTAAACTTGCTTAACTTATTAAAACTAACTTATGAAATGCTTATCAATGTTTTCCAGTATACCATAGAAACATGTCAAAAATAATCTAAAAATAGTGAAGCGGCAAACTTTGTGACCACCAAATCTTTTGGCCATGACTGTAGAAGGGTTTTGGGGAATTGAGGATTGAGGATTTCTTTCTTTTCCTTTCGTTCTTTCTTCTGCTGAACACAAAAGAAGATGTTCACAAAAGAAGGAATGTCGGTAACTAGGCAGTTGACAGTAGCCATTGACTTCCAAAGTATTTTTTTTTTCTACTATGGAAGTCAATGGTTATGGTTACTGACATTCCTCAAAATATCTTCTTTTGTGAAAGGTGAAAAAAATTTTGGTTTTGGGAGAACTAACCTTTAAGGTGGTCTCTGTAGTTTTACCACATTGCTAAAGTGTTTGGAGCATAATCGCATTGCTGTGCGCTATCTGGCAACTTTATAGTAATGTACTACAACCATTCTGAACACCTTAGCAACTTCATCCTTCCCTTAACAAGCATGAAAAACACCAAACTAAACCATTCTTAAGAAAAAGCGACAACACCGCTTACCTTGGGTCACACATGAAGTCGGTGCTCTCGCCATCCGCCCTCCATACCAGCCACTCCCTAAAGGAGGGGTGGCAGAACATGCGCGTTCTGTCTCGACGGCCAATCAGGAAGCAGGAAAGAGCATCCATGCGCTGCTGAAAGTCTTCCCAGTCCAGCTCTCCTCTCATGGATCCCGCATTCAGTGCCCGGAAGAGCTGCTCGTCCGTCAGAGGGTGCAAAGACGCCAGAGCCACGTTCAGCAGCGGCAACACACGCTCAAATGCTGAGGCCGATGGGAATTTCATGTTGCACTGCAGCAGATAGAGCTCAGACAGAGACACCGGTATCACCTTATAGCTGGAGCTTTTAATGACCAGGTGACCCTTCTCAAACAGGTCAAGGGTTAATTTTAAATAAAGATATGAGCCCTGGCTTCGGGCGACCAGGTGGGCGCTGAGCTTAGAAATGTTCGCCGGGTCAGCTTTGCCATTGATGGCAATATTGCTGATAATGTCAGGACTGTTGTCTATACGGTGTTGGATGTAGGAGGTGAGGTCAGAGGTTACATCCTTGTTGTCATGGAAATCATCCAGAGAGATGATGGGAAAGGGGAGAAGACTGGTGACTTCCTGTCAGATCAACATAAAAGATACATAAAAGTTATAAAAAATAAAATAAGCCAAGTTGTTGAAAATGTACTTTTTGTATTCATCTTGGTTTTGCCAAGTAATTTAATCCCCCCAAAAAAGTTTTGAGTGAAAAATGTATTAAACATATTTTAAAGGTAGACGTAAAATATTATAAGGTAGAAGAATACAGTACATATAATGAATATCATGAACTATTAATTCACATATATCTCTCTATGTATAGTTTTGGAGGAGTTGCACTACATGATCTTAAAAAGGTCATATATATACATACATACATACACACACTCTCTATGACATTTTTTTTTTTTTTTTTTCCTTTACATGTTGGATAGACCGATCAATAAATTATAAAATGACAAAACTACACAAAATGGCCATTTCCGACAATTCCTGCATTATTCAGATGCTGGCTGCATTAAAAAGTGACACAGCTTCCTGCCTGCTGCAATGGAAAGACATGCAATTAAATATGAAAAAAATGTTGGGACTTCACTTAAAACGACTGTTATGCACCATAGCACAGGAGTAACGACCACCGGCCTTCCCGAAGAATCCTTTTCTTGAATAATTATAGTTCCTTTCAAATTGCGGTTTTGTGCTGTAACCACTGACAACTGCGTGCCCTTGAAGACTGCAAGAGGGAAATTAATGAATACTACAAGGACCACCGAAGTCTGTTGATTTTTATCTTACAGCGCATCTTTTTCATCATCTGTATGCAAAACACGAAAAACGTCAAAACAACTGCCGGATTAATGTTGTAAAATAAACACCAGCAGCCCGGTTGTGTGGGTTGTCTGGCACTTTTGGGTCACTGCTCTGAGAAACAGTGAGTGAGAGAGAAAAAAAACGGTGCATGTGTGTGAAAAGTGTATAGGGACACACGTAGCATCTGCGGCGTTGCATCACAGCCCTTATCCCCTCTTATGTAAGCTTGGCTCCTGCAGGTCGGAGTCCAGCTCCGATCAGACATGGATTATACACACACTAGTCACGGCCAGCATCCAAAACTCACCATTCTGAAAGCTCTGATCACAAAAGGCACATCAGGACACTGTATAAGCTAGAGCTTTAAAACCTTCCTGGCCTTGCTTTGTATTAAAACCAGCAGAAAATAGTCCAAATAAGGGTGCAGGATGTGCAAAAAACTTACCACTTGGTTGACCCTGACAGTCACAATCAGTTTAAGCCAAACAGGAAATTTAGAGATGATTTTGGTGATGAAGGACGCAACGGTGTCTCCGTAGTCTGGTTTGTGGAACTCTGCCTCATTTAGACCATCGACTAGGATGATGTAATCTTCTTCTGGAATCTTACTCTCTGCACAACACAACAGAAACAGCACGGTAAAACGTACTTGAAGACAAACGTGAGTTTGTTAAGAGTTTGCGTCCTAGCATTACGTGGGTGTGTTCAGTTTTTGTTCCGAAAAGTTAACAGGAACAATGTGTACTAGGTGATTTTAGAACACCCAGCACAATAAAACCCTACGTGCTGTCTTCTTTCACCATATGTTGTGTGGCTGCAGTCTGTAATGAAACTCTCACTCTCATTGTTTTTGAGTATTTGTCATTTTTTGAGTATATTGACTAATAGCTGCACCCTTCAGAATACTTCACTTAGAAATTGCCGCATAACAACACCGGCAACATCATAGTCATTCGCTTTCATTGTATAGAAAAGAGCAGATTAAACTTTCTGCCTAACATCTGCTTTTGTGTTCCACAGAAGAAAGCCAGTCAGTTTTGAAACAGCATGAGGGTGAATAAATTATGGCATAATATTAATTTTGGGATGAAATTACTCCTTTGAAGTCACAATCTGTAAATAATTCAATAATGTGGAGTTTTTCGAAGTGGAATAGAATACTAAATAACAAGAAAAATTAATGTAGGGCAGGACTTGATTTTATTGATCCCCAATTGATATTATGAAATGGCATTCGATACCAGATACGAAGACTCATCAACTTTATCTCAGTGAAAAAAGTACCCACTTATCTTGGATGCCACAAGTTTTTCTCTATTTTTCACACGTGGGATATTCACCACATTAAGCTACCAAATTAAAAACATGACAAAAAAAAAAAAACACATGTGAAAGGTGAAGTTTCCCAAGAGACTGGCTCATCTTATATATGATCTACACAATATAAGGAGCGACTGGCATAAAGACAAAATATGTTCGTTTTCATGACAAATAACGCAAAATATACTTATTACGACCAGCAAAAAACATTCATGTCGGAGAAGTGACATAGGAACAATTTCCATTAGGACCATGTTACTCAACGTTACTCGTATCAAGACTGTTATTCTCTCTTTAATCTGATGCTATGAACCAGGAACACTGATTTTCAAGAGTTCAGAGCTCCATCTCTTCATTTCCATACTCGAAATTTGCTCTAGCCTCATTCTCTAAAATTCCTGTTAAGTCCTTCATCTGTCGTTCCTTGTGATCCAAGCCGTTTCTGAAGACCATCTGTTCACATCCATACTGGGCCAAATTAAATGAGGCAAGAGGCGCTCTTCTCCCCCCATTACCCCTGAGCAAACATATTTAGTTTTTATTTGATGGTGTGATTAATGACAGTAGCATGTGATGAGTCTCACCTTTGCGCAGAAGTGTGAGGGGCTCCAGGACTCCCTTGCGGAAGGCGGCGGCAGGGTCCTGGACACAGGAGCGTAGGCTGAGCAGGCTCTGCAGGTGCGTCTCTCTGAGTAACAGCTCTCGATAAGCACTGAGGCGAGGCGCTCTGCACAGTAAAGCAGACACACTGTGCACAAACTCGGGGACCAGGCATGTGTACGTGTTATCAGCCTGACAATAGTGATACGCCACCACCTGCAAGAGAAGAGGGGGAAACATTGAAAGTGGGAGTTGTTCACCCAAAAATGTCCTTTCTGTCATTATTTAATACCCAAATAACTGGCTGTCTTCTATGGAACACAAAAGGCGAATTAAAAGGTGAAAGAATATCTCTAGGTTGTTTCCCAAAAGCATTGTAAAAGACTAGACACAACTGGCACCAACTTATGCTTACGACGCTTATGCATTGTTGTGGTCAAGGCTCCAAAATGGCACCATAATAGTACCATAAAGATGTTCAGTGTGACTTGCGTGCTATTTTCGAAGTCATAGCTCTGTTTGAGGAACAGAACAAATTTATATTATTTGCTCAAAAATATAAATATCTTAATTCTAATTGGCGCATTCACGAGGAAAGTACAAATGGCCAATTCATGAACGAATCGCTCTTTTGAGACTTTTCTTTTCAATTAATTGGTTGACCTAGTTCACAATAACAGAATGAATCATTTCCTAATTAATCCAAAGTCCCTTTAAGACAAGTCGTTTCACTCTGCGGCCATCTGAACAGGGAAACAGCAAATTCTCCAAAGCTCTTCGCCATGCTTTCAGATAAATTACGTATTTGAAACCAATCGAATCTGACAACAACTGTCTTATGAAGTGTTTCTAAACACTCGAATCATGACCACAACAAAAAAACAGTGATTGGATCTTATTCAGAAGGTGGGACTTCCGCTATATTGCTTGTTGCACTTTCTCCCATTCAAAATAATACGAGTGCACTGTCTTTCTATATATAAAGTCTTCAGGGTTGGGGAGGAACGAAATACAAGTAACTTAGTTACGTATTTAAAATACAAAATTTGAGAAACTGTATTTCAGTACAGTTACATTTTAAATGGGTGGTAATCAGATTACAGTTCCATCTGAGAAGTATTTTAGATTACCAAAGTGATTACTTTACTTTAGTGATTACTCTGACTCTGACCGTCTGAAAAAGCGGAGTTAAGTTTCATCAACATTATAATACTTTTAAGAGGGATCATACAAATTTTGTTATTTTTATTTAGTACTGTGATCAACAAGACAAAATGACTGAATTTACAAAAAAAAATTGCCCAACAGTCAACTTAACTGTCCTGTCATGACCTGATGATCCACGACTGTTTTCATGTTTTGTGAGTCATTTTATAATTCACTCGTCACTGCAACATTTTCTCACAATTTGTTTTTCCCTCACAATCATGAGTTTGCATTTCACAATTCTGACTTCTTTTTCTCAGAATTGCACGATTTAAACTTACAATTGCAAGTTATAAAGTCAGAATTGGGAGATATAAACTTGCAATTCTGACATTTTTTCTTGCAATTGTGAATTTAGTATGTGAGTTTATATCTCATAATTCTGACTTTATAACTCGCAATTGCAACTTTATATCACGCAATTCTGAGGGAAAAAGTCAGAATTGTGAGATAAAAACTTGCAATGACCTTTTTTGTGTTTGTTCCACACTTATTAGTATTCCAAAGTATTCTAAAGTTTAAGATTAAGTTACTAAACTTGAGTAATGTAACAAAATACGTTACAAATTACTTTTTAAATCATGTCTTTTGTAATCTGTAGTGAAATACATTTTTAAATTAACCTACCCAGCCCTGAAAGTCTTTGATTAATCTGACTGATCCAGTTCAGTTCATTCAATGACTCACTGATCCAGCTACAGATGAGGAGAACATTATCAGTGAATAACGAATAAAATTTCAGTCCGCTTTCACAATTCTATATGACCTTAGAAGACTTGGAATATAGAGCAAGTCATTTGGACTACTTTCATTATACTTTTGATTATTATATTATTATTATACATTTTGGGTAAACAATTCTATTATTTTTGTTTATTTCCACCTTTTCTTGTTTCCTCTTAGCAAATTATGTATTACAATGTTTCATAATCTATCCCGATCAGTCCCGCTCTCTCCTTATATCCTCACCATGATTGAGTAGGCCAAGATTCTGATCACCAAATTAAGATCAGTGATGTGTCACTGTGGGCAGTCACGTGTTGATACAGTTATATTTGCAGAAGGTACAGGAACACACAATGAGTCTTGATTTTGAAGCCAAGTTTAAATGCTCTTCCACTGGGGAGGAAGTTTTAGATTCTGAAAGTTCCAGTACAAGGAGCTCTTTTATCTCAAAGATCAAGGAAAATTAGATTTTTCGTGATGTAACCCCTTTAAGGTTTGTTTGAATATCATGATTCCCAAATCGCTCTGAAATGCTGGAGAATCCAAGCTTCTCAACAGAAGTGAGACTGAAATCGTGGCCTGAAATGACTTCCTACTGGCAGATGGCTGATTAAAAAGACGTGACAAGACGACTCAACAGAGAAGGTTCAGGTCCAGATGTAAACGGAAAGCACGCACACAAACTGGCACACAGAGCAATGCGATGAATATGCATGTGATATGCAGTTTGCCTTCGTCACCGTCACATCTAAAACGTCGTACTAAACATCATGTGTGTTTATAAATGAACACGAGAGCTGCTCTGCGAAATCTCTTTATTTTGCTGTCAACAATTTCTGAAGAGCTTCCATTCAGGCCAGTCGCAATGATCAATATATCGACTTATCGCACAATATATGGCCATGACCTCGATCATTTTTGGTGACGCGATATATTGAACATTAGGCTTACCCAAAAATGAAAGTTGCAACATTTTGCCGACCTCCGTGTTGAAGACGAAAGCTCCTTCATACTTCATACACAGCGTGGACTACGACAGGTGATCATTCAAGACCTTATAGTGTTTTCCAGACAGTTTGGAAGATTAAGTCCAAATGCACTCGGTTTCAAAGCCACGACCCACTGATCTGGAGCAAATGCAAACGTGACAGCGTAAAATGGTGCAAGCTCACAGCCGGCGTTAAGGCCATTTCAAACCACTTAGCAGCAGAAATGGCCTGGTGGGCATATGTGCCTTTGTTCATATGGACATCTGACTTCTAAGTAGGATTTGTGTTTTTCAGAAATATTGTGCACCCTTACTTTACTGAGAAGGTCAGAGTTAGCAAAGGTTTAATTTATCATTTATTCAAGCTTTTTTATTTAGGATATTTAAATTTTCGACTTCTATTTGTTGTCGTTGGAAAGTGTGTAGGCCTGCTTGCATCATTATGTTGTTATATTATGATTCAGTGGCATAAAATGGTCTTAAAATAATAATAACAACATTTCTGGGACAATATATCGTCCAACAAAAAGTAGTTATCGTGACAAGCTTAAAAAAAATGTACTTTTTAAAAAAAAAAAGTGTCAATTTTCTGGATGCATGCGTCATGAAAGCCACTGCAATAAACAAGAATTATTTATGTAATATAATTAGAATGTGACTTGCATAATTATAGGAATGAATTAATTACGGTGCAGATCAGAGCCTTTTCAGTGATCAGACTTTTTTTCCTCCATATGAAACATTATAAATGTTGTAAACAGTTTAAAGTCCCCCAGTGGTGAAAAATCAAGATTTTAATGTTGTTTATATGTCTCTGTGGTGTTGCTTTAAGACAAAGCCTGTGCAAAGCCATATGTCAACATCATTGAGTATTTAAAACTGCGGTTATCTAATGAAGACAGTTTCAAAAACTTTGTTTGAAATCGCTGGTGTTTGTGATGTCACAAACTACAAACTACGGTCTAAGCCAGGTTATCCAGGTATATTTTTTGGTGATATGAAAAATCGGGCATATTTAGCAATATAGGTGTATTACGATGTTATGACGAACTATATAAGGCATTTTTCGGAGGCAGTTGTTTGACATTTGTGTAACATTAGCAACGCATTATTAGCTATTTAATAACGTAGTCAAGCAAAAGGTTTATCATATTAATTACCATTATGTGTCCGACTTTGTAAAAAGCGAAATCATTGTGCAGCATTTACCTCAGTAATTTGACCGAGTGAATCTCTGAGCTTGTGCGAGTGAGTGGAGGCGGGGCTAATTAGCATATTTAGAGATCCGCGTATAATTAACGAAGTAAGGGTGTAAAGTTACATTCAAGCTATTTTAGGCATGAAGACTTTTTTCCCCACAGGAAAAAAACATTAAATATGCCATTTTGGTGAGTTTTAAGGGATAAAAATTTTGACTACAGGGGGACTTTAATGTTTTAGTGAAACCATGATTATTTATTTTGATGAATAGAAAGTTCGAAAGGACTCCAACAAAAACACAGTATTCATTTTAAACAGAAATCATTTGTAACATTATAAATGTCTTTCCTGTCACTTTTAATCAACTGAATCTGTTGTTGCTTTTTTCTTTTAATGAAAGCATTGAAAGGGATTGTAACAAGTAATTCATCTTTAGCAGGATAAATGAGAAAAATGTGCTGTGAGAAAATGTATACATCACAAATGACAGACATTTCTATGCGGAGGAGAGTTGATTAATTACAGGAACTCTGAGTAAAGGCCCGTTCACACCAAGAATGATAACTATAAAGGTAACTATATTAGCGTCCACACCAGCGGATGATAAAATTCTGTTCATTATAAGTGCGTTGCAGTTTTGTCGTCTGCTGCTTTATATGCTGGAGCTGTAAATGCTCGAGAAATACAAAGACAAGATTAAACAAGTACATCTGTGAAACACAGATTTACTGGACCTCCTCAGGGAAAACTAGTCCTGTGCGAATAGTGTGTACCTTGTTAGCTAGGCGTTTGACTGCGCCCTCTCTGTGCCGGTGTGTGTCCGGGGTGGGGGGGCAGCTGTTGCTGCGGAGAGGACTCTGTGAGGGGGGGTTCAGCTGATTGGTTTGATGAGCATCAGCCCCTCGATCTACAACACAAACACACACAACAGTCACTACAAGTGGTGAATATAGGTATTGCATGTCGGAGTCATGCATGTCAACTTTTCAACTAATTTTGAATTTCAATCGTTTCATATAGCTTTGGAAGGACAAGAATGAGGTTTCTGACTTAATGTTCAACTCTTACTCTGGGGTGTAGCTTCAGGACTGTTGGACGCGATCTGCCTCATTCGTCCACCGTGACAGCTGAGAGCCACTAGCCGTGATATCACTGCCGTCTTGCCGAAACCGACGTTACCAGTGATGACAGCCCCTTTACCCTCACCGGCATCTCCTCCCCCCATAATCACATCCTCCAGTCGCTGAAACAGCCAATCGCGGCCCACAAACACCGCATCCAAAGAGACGCTGGGTACCTCAAACAGCAGGGGTTTCAGCATGATGTCCACCGGTTTGTAGGGTGTGAGACGAGCTACAGGATTCAAATATCATAGGTGTTAAAATAAAAACACACACGCTTGGTTTAAATGTTTTATGGGACTTTTCATAGACATACTGTACAATTTTTACTGTTTTTGTGGGGGGCATTATCTCCTCACAAAATAGGGTTTACTCGGACCACACACCGCCACATTAACGCAGGACAGATTTATAATGAATTGAGAGTGAATCTTAAGAAATTAATTGCTCACATTAAATATGAAAATGGAACCCAAACACGGCCGTTTATTTTCTTGATAAATGTGCCTTTTTTTGTATTGTGCTTCATTCCTCAAGACTAATTGTTCTATTTTTTTTTTTTATCAAAATGTAAAAACTTTTTCTGTGAACTAAAATGTAATTATTGTATATTAAAACAGATTTAATGAATTTATGATTATAAAAATATACATCATAAAATAATATGCTATATATAAAATAGCTATCTCTCCCTCTCTTTCTCTCTCTCTCAATATATATATATATATAATAGCCATCTCTCTCACTCTCTCTCTCTCTCTCAATATATATATATATATATAATAGCCATCTCTCTCACTCTCTCTCTCTCTCTCTATATATATATATATATATTGCTATCTCTCCCTCTCTCTCTTTCTCTCTCTCTATATATATTGCTATCTCTCCCTCTCTCTCTTTCTCTCTCTCTCTCTCTCTCTCTCTATATATATATATATATATATAATAGCCATCTCGCTCTCTCTCTCTCTCGCTCTCTCTCTCTCTATATATAATAGCTATCTCTCTCTCTCTCTCTCTCTCTATATATATATATATATATATATATATATAATAGCTATCTCTCTCTCGCTCTCTCGCTCTCTATATATATAATAGCTATCTCTCCCTCTCTCTCTCTCTCTCTCTCTCTATATATATATATATATATATAGATATATATATATATATATATATAGCTGTAAATCGATGCTGTCAAAATTAATTGCACATTTTCTATAATGTATCATTATCAGTTTTCACTGCATAATTAGATATAAATTCACTTTTATTAAATCTACAAAAGTTATTCAGTTTTCTTTTGTTCTTTGATTAGCATTAATGACAGACAGCAGCAGGTTTATTAGGCTGCTGTCACTTTAAGATCTGACACGTATCCCATTTTCATAACTCTTTCATTTACAAAATTTTGCGTTTTTATCCATTCAAGCAAACTGAATGCAGCCGGTCCGCTGTCTGAAGCGGCTCTCTGTGTGCACGAGTCATGTGTGTCACACGGACCGGTACCGCACTGAGTTTGTGTCTTGTTGCACTTGAATGGTTTAAAAGCATTTCCATGAATAACAGCGTGATTATATAATGTAATGCTAGCTGCTTCACAGGGTAAAAACGGATGCATAATAATAATAATTCTGACAGCTTGCCATCCACATTATATATATATATGATTTGCACTATCTCACAAGGACAGTAAATGCATTGCCAATTCACAGGGTTCAACTTTATATTAACTTACATTCATGATCAATCATTAGATTATATTTTAATGATGGTTGTTAATGTTCTTTCAAATGAATTGAAATAATTAGAAATGACCCTTTTGTAATGTATCCATATTTGAAGAACTTGATCGGTTGCATTATGTAACAGGATTATATCCGCCTTATTTTTATACGTAAGAGCGGGAGCGGCCATTTGTAAATTGAATGTTTCTGGTGTAATCCGCTTCCAGTTATTTTTAGCTGTACAAAACTCTGCTTGATATTGCAAACTGGTATTTCTTATAATATTTCAATGTATTGTCATAATTATAAACAAATAGTTTTTAAACAGTTGTCATTCTTCTAGTTATTTACCAATAGCAGTCTCACACATTCACAGAAAAGAGTTTACTTCCTTGCTGCAAAATAAGGCAGATAGCTTCTGCACATGAAAAGTACTGATAAAAAAGTGATTCTAGTGTTCTGTTTGCATATCATTTGATAAGTTAGTCATAGAGGTTAGTCAGCACCTTTATTCTCTTGACTGCGGCCCCCTGTGTGAGCTCCATGCCAGGGCAAACGCATGGAAGAGCGCTGGGGAGCATTTCTCTGTTCATCCAGATACCGCAGCTCCTCCAGTTTAGTACTGCCAGTGGCTGCAGGGAGAGAGAGAGAGACGGAATGAGAGAAAGAGAGTCATTTAGGGTTATGTTTGGCGCACAGACAGCGGAGAGATTACATGCCACCTCTGTGATCTCTATGAAGAACAAACACAATCTGCTGCTGTGTTTGGAGGAACACGTGTACCCAACACCCCCTCCCACCCCAATTCATCTATAGGCGCACACACATACACACACAGTGTTTAGAGAGAGGAAAAACATACAAAAGTACATGAGGAGAATAAGGGAAGTTCTATGATACTTTTTACTTCCTCCAGGCAAGAAAGAATATATTTCAGGATATCTGCTATACACTAGGTAAAAACATGACTCAAAATAGCGGTCCAATCACAACCATGCAGTTTAACATTCAGAATATTTCGATTTCAGCAGTTTGTTATTGCACTTGTTGTATTTGTACAGCAAAGCTTACCATCCATATTAGCCACTTGCATAATTTACCCTGCAGCATCCCCACTGATACCATTTTTGGAGAAATTATTCATTTAATAATTCACGACTAATATTTAGGCAAAAATTGCATGGTTTCTGCTTGTTCAATTCCCCTGCATGCATATTTTTTACTGCTGGAAATGTTTGCTTGCTTATCCCGTTTTAGCTTAAGCAAATCCTCATGTGTATATCTCAATCAAAAGTACAGTAGTCGTATATGAATGGATCACATGACAAAAATGAGGTTTGTTAGATGAATGGATGTCTCTTATTTGCAGACATACTGTACCTGACTTGTATTACCCACTCATAATTCATCCCTTATTCATTCAATCCATCAATCGCTCATTTCATTCATCTTTTTTTTTTTGCCTGCCACACTACACCCCTCCCTTTCCACTCATCCCTGTACAATCTCCCATCCTGTCCCATAATCTAATCTGCTCGAAACCCATAATCTCCACAGACAGAGATGATGATTGTCATTTGTCACGTTGCATTCGCTTGTGAAGGGTCTCAGATGTGAAACCACGATCCAGCCCTTTGAAGCGGCGAAGATATAAATACATTAACTTCCTTTTCACTGCTCCGTAGGACAAAGATCACCACAGACAGGCGCTTGGCGCGACATTTCGCTTTTTTGGAGTCATTCTGTACATCTGACAGCAATTTCCCCATTTAGCTTTACAGCAAGAGGAAAGCAAAGCCACCCGTTTGCAAAGCTTTCTACAAACCGCAGGAGGAGAGTGCACTGTGCATTCAAATACACTGAAATCGCACAATTACACAACTAATGGCACGAAGGGCGTTTTCAGACACGTAGATTGTTTGTATTGTTCTAAAACAGGGATTAAATTTGTTACAATGCTGTCATTTCTTCTCGGTTTAAGTCACTTTTTCACAAGGCAATATTTCTAAACGGACCAAAATGCATTAATAGAAGTCAGTTACGTGTGAGTAAACTCTCCTCTCATTGGTCCAAGTGTGCCGGTTATCTGTCAGAATGGATAGACAACAGCCTCCACAGGCTTATTGTGGCTCTCTTTATGGCTTTTATTATTTTACTTTATCATTTTGAGCAGGAATAAAGGTTTCGTCAGGACAACATCCTGTACCAATTTTGAGAAGAGCGATAAAGCGACATTTTAAAGTGAAAAGGTGAGCTTTGGTTCTCAATGGCGATGATGATCACCTATCATACACTGTGAAACTCCCTGGTTCGTTGGTCTGTTGGGTCGGACTGCTTTCTCACCACAAGTGAACCACTTCGTTTTCAAGTGGGCTGAGACGCCTCGTTCAGGCAATGCAGATCTGTGATCGCTGTGTTCGTATATTCCTAAATGAACCGCACTAAAGGTGAAAACACACTAGGTTTTGAAACTTCACGCTCCAAACAAATCAGGTGTAAAAACGTCCTGATCTGCCTACTTTTTGGAAGGAATTAAGACTTTTATACAGCAAGGACTTTCACATTCCAACAAAAAAAATCTAATTCTAATAAATGCAATTCTTTTGTACTTTCCATTCATCAAATAATATGTTTCATGGTTTCAACAAAAATAACTGTTTTCAACTTTTTTTGAACAAATTAGCATATTAAAATGATTTATGAAGGATCACTGTAGACTGGCTGCAAAAAATGTAGCTTTGCCGGCACAGGCATACATTTTAAAATACATTAAAATGGAAAAAACGTACTTTGGTAACATTTTAATGTTTTAAAAATATACATTTATAGTTTAATTCATAGGCTTTTCACACTTGAAATAGTTAACCCTGGGTCATTCTTGCTTTACATTTCCCATGACTCATAATTTACCCAGGGTTAACAATTAATCCTGGGTATGCCTAAACTGACGTTTCACATTCCTAAACCCTGGGTTAACGTTCTTATTTGCATATTTATCATACTTGTCATTGATTGGATAAACGTAGCACCGTTGTCTCGTTTTCTGTCAGCATTTGACATTTTTCCTCTAAAACACTGAATTTACTGTTTATATACAATGCGGAGTGTTTCTGTGATTGTCCAAAGCTAAAAATATGAGTATGTGATTGGTTGTGTGTGTAAGCGTCTAGCTGTAACCTTTTAACACTGCATCGGTTCTCACTGTAGAAGTTTGGCACTGCAATGTGGGGTTAATGCAGCTACTAACCCACTTCTAAATTGCAAGTTTCACACTTTCACACGTTCCCTTACCCGTGTTTAAAAGCAGTGTTTAGAATGTCGATAAGCTCAGTGTGAAAAGTGAGTTAATTCTGTGAAGAATTCATCAGACTGATTCAAACAGATAACTTTTGGATTTGAGCAATGCATTACAAAAAGGCTGCAAAAAGTCATTCATTTGTGAATCAGACTAAATTAGTTGCACTGCACGTTTGTTTGAGTGCAGCCAGCGAAGACGAAGCAACAGGAAGACATATTGCCTTCACATTATTTTGCTGTACACAGCATTTTTATCTAATCACATTCAATTCAGACCGCAACCTCACAACTTGGGTGTGACGAGCAGGGCGGGCGAGAGCCGTGAGGGAACGGCGCGAGGCCGGTGACGCGAGAGTTAACGAGCTTCAGGTGCTCGGCGCACCGGTCTCGAATCCTTCACGGAGGAGCTCCGGAAGCATAAAGGAGGAGCGACGACAGTGAAGGACGAGAGAGGACCAGGCCTGGATTTTATGTTGTGTTTTATTTGGTTTGTGTGGGCGGCAGTCGCCGTGAGGAACTGCCGCCCTTATATTTTCGTTTCATTGTCAGTTTATTTGAGTATTAAAAGTTGTTAAATGTTCGCCGGTTCCCGCCTCCTTCTTCCCGTATTTATGAACTTTGTTACACTGGTGCCGAAACCCGGGAGGAAGGAGGGACATGCTGTCGAAGAGCCCTCGCTGCTGAGGGGGATCGCGGTGCTGAGGAGATCGGGCAGCGCGGGAGAGAAGACCGCGAGTGGCTGCCCGAAGCGGTGGTACTGGAGCAATCGAGTGATAGGTGGGGCGGGAAGCTCGCTGCCGCGCCCCTGGGACGAGGTGGGGTGGCGGTCGTCCAAGAGGGAGCGGAGGAGCCGCCGTTCGCCGGGGGCCAAAGCCTGCTGCCTGCCGCCGTAACGGGGAGGAGCCGCCGTCCGCCGTGGGCCGAGGCCTGCTGCCTGCCGCCGGAGCGGGGAGGAGCAGGGAACGGCGGGCTCGCTGCCGGCTGCCCTCAAGCGGAGGAGCCATCGCCGGCCGCCAGGGGGCGGAGGAGGATAAGGCCGTCCACCGAGCGTCCAGTGCCATCGCATGGCACCGCGAGGAAGAGCCTCTCGGCGGGCTGAGGACCGAGCGGCAGTGTGTCGGGGAGCCGGACCAATTTTTTTTTTTTTCCTCTCTCCACTCTCTCGTCCTTGTCGCTCCTTGTGCTTCCGTCTCCTTTTCTCTCGTCTCGTCTGTCCGTACCCCCATGCGCTGCGGCCACGGACTGGCCCCCGGGGGGGAGTAGGCGCAGCCTCGTGGGTACCCCCCGGCCTGCGAGGGGCGATGGGGGTATGTGACGAGCAGGGCGGGCGAGAGCCGTGAGGGAACGGCGCGAGGCCGGTGACGCGAGAGTTAACGAGCTTCAGGTGCTCGGCGCACCGGTCTCGAATCCTTCACGGAGGAGCTCCGGAAGCATAAAGGAGGAGCGACGACAGTGAAGGACGAGAGAGGACCAGGCCTGGATTTTATGTTGTGTTTTATTTGGTTTGTGTGGGCGGCAGTCGCCGTGAGGAACTGCCGCCCTTATATTTTCGTTTCATTGTCAGTTTATTTGAGTATTAAAAGTTGTTAAATGTTCGCCGGTTCCCGCCTCCTTCTTCCCGTATTTATGAACTTTGTTACATTGGGTAAAATGCAACTTCTTTTAGAATGGTTAGTGAATGAATAGTGGTGCAAGAAACAGTGAGGTTGGTATCAAACCCCTGATCCAAATTTTATAGCACAAAAAAAAAACTTTCATTACTCACCTGCCACAGAATTTGGCCGTGGCATAACCAAAGAAGTGCTATGGTACGTGATTGGTCCATCCGGAGGTGATGTCACAACGGGTACCACCCCTCCTGTGCTGCCTGTCCCCAGCTGGGCTTCACCAGACACCACCGGCTCCTCCGAGGTGATGGGAGCGCAGGACGGATGAGCGCCACGCCCGCTCTCGGCCCTTACGCCTGCGCCACCATCTTTCGCCCACTCCAGACTAGAACCACAGCGCTCCTCGTTCTCACTGGAGCTGGTCACTGTTGCTGCAGGAGGGAGAGAAGGAGAGAGAGATGAAGGTGAATGAGGTGTGGGGGGAGGGGGCAGGACACAATGGGAAGGACACAAGAGGAGAGAACGACACAGGAGGACAAAACGGAACATCGCTGAAAAGAAAACAAAGGTGGTTTTTGAGAGATGATTAACAAACAAAGATCTTCAAGCAAGAGGACATCACCTAGGACTTGTTTGAGTAATTGCTGTCAGGCATTTTGCTTCAATGCAGCTGTCTTTGACCTTTTTTTAACCGCAACCAAATAGAAAAACACTATTTTGGGCTTTAAAAAAACCTTCTGATGTCCTACTTCAAGAAACCACCGTCAGACCTGAAATAAAGACACAACGCTGTCCTAGTTTTGATGGAGCGTATCTCAGAATCATGAGCATTACCAGCACAGGCCAACAAAAACACTTCCAGGAAGTTAACAGACAATAAACAGCTTTGATATGTCTTGTCTCAGGACTTCTAGAGTTCGCTTCCTGTCTTGATTGCGATCCTGGTGCCATTTTTTGGTGGTGCAGAAAAATCAGTTGTGCATAAACGGCTCTGTCAGCATCTCCAAATGTGCCGTAACACATTAGAGATGCTGAAAACTCTGAGAGACACCGAATAAGAGCAACCCTCCAAAATAAATAAAGAACTCTGACATTATTCACCACTATAAATAAAAACAAAAATAATAAAATGAATATTATAATGACATAACCACTGGCAGTTTCATTCACACTGGAGACAAACATTTACTTGTCAACAACAACAAAAATTATGTCTTATGTGTATGTGTATCTCAAATCATTTTTTCTTTTTTTGGCAATGAAGACGTCATATAGATTTGAGCTTTTGGAGCAACAAGTGCACGGAAGTTGACTCTTCAAAAAAATTTAAAAAATTAAATAATAATAAAAATCACACACAATGGTAATCCATATGACTCCAGTTGAAGAACCAATGTCTTTTGAAACTAAAAAATAGTTGTGTGTGTAAGAAAAATAAGTTTTTAAAACTACAAACCATTGCTTCCGGTCAAATGTCATATGAAGGTCCACGAGTTCACGTTTGACAAATCATCAGATTGTGATGAACCGTGATGCAAGTGCATTTCGAAACTCCCGCTTGTTCTCCGTGTCACTTCTCGCATGAGATTCCGCTTACTCTAATACTCTAAATAAATTGTTCGTAACTAACAAACGTTTTGAATTACAGTCATTAGGCATGATTAGCGAGCTGTTTGCAAAGATTATTCCACAAACAAGCATACTTTTGCATCAAATTCCGTTAAATTAGGGCTGCGTAATTAATCGAGCTTAAACCGATTTGCCTTATTGCGAATATTTTTTATGTGCAGCTTTACAATGAAGCACGGCTTTCTGATCAGTTACTTCATAGTATTCTATATAGTGATAAAGGCTATGCTGATATATTTTATTACCAACCATGAAAAAGGCTCGAAGAACTCAGATAAACCATATATTGTCGTAGTCATGCATTTATTAGTCATGTTAAATCAATCAAAGAGTTTCATGCCCATAGGGCTTTTCTGGAACGATGTATGCTTTTGTACTTCTGCGGGGCACATTTGGAGTTTCTGCACAAGAGCGCCCTCTGGCTTTCAGATGGAGCAGCATTTACTGCTGATCACAGAGCGGCGCTGCACTGACAAGCTGCGCATGAAATAATAGAAGCCTTTGCCAAATCGCATGCGGTTTAATTTCGATTAATCGTGCAGTCTTACTTTTTTTCTTCATTAAACAAAGAAAACTGTCAAAGAATGAAAAATACGGCAGCACTTTATGGACCTCATCTTCCTTTATAGATATACCAATGTTTTTGCTGCTGAACTTTGATGATTAAATTCAACCAAACAAAAGTGACTTCAATTAGGTTAAATGTCATTTCTGAAACAAAGTATTGAACATTTTTCTCTTGTGCTTCTGACAGCTGGATGTCAGACCAGCTTTTAATTCAGCCCGACAGATATGCTTTCAAGCTCTGCGTGAATAGACCATTCATCGGTGGGTTGAATCTTTTTCATTTTGTGCTCAGTGTGAAGGGGGGAGGCGAATAAAGGGGGACTTTAATATGAAGGGCGGTAGATGTTACCTATGATTCCACTGTCCTTGCTCTCCAGGGTGGAGCTGGGTGTGGTGATGATGGTGGAGGTGGCAGTGGAGCAGGTGCTGGAGCAGATAACAGGAGCCCTGCTGCTCGAGGAGCTCTCGGGTAAGGTGGAACAGGGGCTCTCTGCGCTGGGAGACGCCGTACTGCTGGTCAGAGTGGAGCAGGGACTCACGCCCTGACTGGACACTATACACTACAGAGTGAGAGACGGAGAGAGACAGGAATGAGAAAGAGAAACAAACAGAAAAAAGTAAATAAACATTGCAGAAAGGAAAAAAGAGACAGCAGAGGAAACACAAAAAAGGGAGCGAGGAGATAAAGTGATAGATGGAAACTGTTAAACTCAGCTCTTATGTCCATACAAGGGCAAGACCAAAAATACTCCAAGCCCTCCAGTCTGCTTTTGTTCCAATATAAGCAACCAATACGATGCTTTTGGAAACAGATTTAGGCTGCAATGGCGACAGTAACCAACACACAGACAAATGTGCATCCGCATTTTACCGGTGTTTGCTTTGGTTAGGGATAAAGTATAAATCTGCAGGGGGGGGGGACCCGAGAAGTAAAGGTATAGAGGAAACTTTTTTTTTTTTTAAATCCTGGTCTTATTGTGAAAAATTCATCTGTGATGACAACTTTCCATCTAACCAAGTCCAATCGAGATGGGGGAAAAAAATCCCATTCTACATTTTCTTCTCATTCACTTGCAAATGCATCACTTTACGGAAATAAAGTGGGTTGCGAACAGTTTCATGTTGACTTTAAAACAGTGGCTCTCAACCTTTTTGACAGGACGGCCATCCATTCTCTAACAAAATATTCAAAGTTAATATAAAGCAAGATATTTTCAGCTGTATTTCAGCTGTAATTAAGACAAAGCTGCTTGTTTTCAAACTATTTCTATTGACAAAAACTGGGGAGTATTCATATATTAAATTAATGATTCGTTTTGTGAATCTAGAGATCTATTAACAATGACTTTTGCCTCAATAAACTCTTAAGTCACTGCTTAATTAATGGTTAGTAAAGCAGTTTTTTAAGTTTAGGTATGGGGTAGGATTTAAGGATGTAGACTATAGTCATGCAGAATAAGGCATTAATATGTGCTTTATGAGTTCTAATAAACAGCCAAATATGCAAGATAATAAGAAACTAATTCAAAGTGAAAATTGTTCCCCATACTAAAGTGTGGCTACGTTCAGACTGTTAGTACAAATCCAATTTTTGTGCACATCCGTTTGAATTCCGATCAGATTTAGCAAGTGTGAACAGACAAAAATAACATGAAATCCGTTTTGAGCCACATTCATATTTCTGGAAATCCATTTCAGCGTGACTCCTCAGTTGCGATACACAATGTGGACGTGAAAAATTTTAGATCGAATACCAATCGGATACACAAATCGGATTTAAGATAAGATTGACTTTATTGTCCGAAAGGAAATTTGCCTCGGACACATACAATACTACAGTTTAAATACAAATAACATACGAAATACATAGAAAACAACTGATTGGATTTGCACTGACAGTGTGAACGTAGCCTTTGTTTTAGGATTTCAGTTAGTTTAGGTTAATATATTTATAGCAGTTCATTCACTTAAATACTTTTAAGTCATCCTGCGGCCTCCTTGGAAGTTTGCCGAGACCCCTGTAGTGAGTAGTGAGAATCACTACTTTAAAAGAACCAAAAAAGCAGATTACACCCCAATGTTAGGGTGTGAGAAATTATGGGTAATCTACCTGCTACATATCTAGAGGAAGTGTTTACAAAGCATGAACCAACAGACTGAACATTTCTGTATGACATCTGTTTTCATACTATACAGAGTACATCAAATCCTAGATACTACTCTGTCCTCTCCTCTTACCTCTCTCCACACCCTATATAGGTCAGGGAGAGTGATGGTGTGTGTGTGTGTGTGTGTGTGTGTGTGAGGGGAATCAGTGTACCGGAGCCCTGGTCCCCAGAGAACTGTTGCCTGCCAGCAGCTCACCAATGAAAGATCCTCATCTCTCCACACATACAAACACACATCAGAGTAAAGCACAGCTCAAGCTTTCAGGTAGAGCTTCATGCACCTGTTCAATAATTTCCACAGTGCTGCAGTTGAGTTAGAGCGGTGTGCGTGAGAGGGACACTGTTGCTCCTCCCGCGGAGAAACTGCATTACTCACCGGCAGCAACATCTCCAGGGTGCTTCTCCACATCAAGACGGTTTCGATCCTTATAAAGCAGCTGTGCACGTACACGGCACCGAACTGCATTCATACTTAATGCAACAGCATTTGAAAAGCCCGAAGGGAAGATCAGAAACTGGCCAATCCGAAAGCACATTCTCAGGACTGATGAAGCACGTTTGTGGATAAATTCAGCAACAAGGAGCTTTGTGTGCAGCAATCCATAAAAACGCTACGTAAGCCTCTTAAGAGTGACTTAGATCCCAGATAAACGCCTCGAAACCTCTGTATGATGTTTTGGACACAACAAAACAAGTAGCTTTAAATGTTAAAAACAAATTGAAAAAGAGACTCACAGTATATTACAGCGGTACACAAAGCTAAAACACGAAGCCTAAGAGATCAGCAGGGTTAATATAGTTACCTGAAACTAAAACCATTTTTAGTCATTTTTGTTGCATCTAGTTGCAATTTCATTTAGTTTATCTTGATGTACTAATACTAACTAAAACAGATCAAAAATTCATAATAACTATATAGACATTGTATTTGTTTGAAATAACGACAAAAAAACACACGAAATTACTCAAACTAACTAAAACCGAAATGGAAACAGAAAATAAGAAATAATTGAAAATATTAATAAGAACTATAATAGAATCTCAATGATTTTTTAATACCATTGGACATCGCTAACACTGATTTAAAGGATAAGTTCGCCAATTTTCAACCAGCTCTGTATTGTTACAATGTAAATGAACACTGAACATGTTCTCCATGTTAAATGCATCCCAATCTCTCTGTCGGCTTTGTGAAAACTACAGATCGTACTTCCACGTTTTTGTATCCCCACTCGTGGTCAGTCTGATCGAGCGCAGTGCATTATGGATGTTAAAGTTTTCTTATGTTTTTTTCGCAAAAGAGAATGCCACAGTCGTGTTCTCCATTCTATCTAGTCATATTCTAAAAGCAAAACTGTTTCTACTTCACAGACAGACAATTTTTATTAAAAGCCCACGGTTAATCACCCCTTTAAGGCTACGAACAACCGTTTTTGTTAAAGAGGAAGTCAAAGCTCTTCCAATAGTGTGTCTATAGAGTGAAAGTGTGTTTCTGAAAGCAGAGCAGCTCCAGCAGTATAATCAATCTCTCTGATAAATGACCTCTGCTATCGGTGTAACCTGACTGAAAAGAGAACTCGGAGGCTGTTTCCTCTTTCTAACGATGTTATCGTCCTAATCTTACACTCTTTAGTGATGTGATGCAGCAGGCAGGTTGCTTGTTTATTAGATTGACGGATTTTGGGTGTTTAGACCTGTAGGGCTCATGCTTACCTGTTTGTCCTCCATGTTTGTTTGTGATGAGGTGGGGATGGCGTCTCCCAGCAGGAAGCCCAACCGTGTCATGAGCTCCTGGACAGCCGGGGAGGAGCCAGACTCAGCCGGCGAGAGAAGCTCTGCACACACACACACACACACACACAGAAAGGTTAGGGAAGGATGTACAAAAAAGCCCACACCCAAAAGCAACACGTCTACAGGTACCCAAACACACAAAGGACGCATTCACATTGACAAAACATCTACTTGACCGCACGTACATTCAGTCTTATTACATATTCAACGCTTCTCCTCCAGGACATACAGAAAATCTGTCCCAACTCACCAAGATCCAAAGGACCGGTGTGGCACTTCCTTTCCTCTCGCTCCCTCTCACTGTCTCCTCTGCTCGCTCGCAATCTCCGTCCCTCCCTCTCTCTCTCTCTCTCTCTCGCACACAACTGTTCTCTCTCTTTTAGTCTCAATCCCTCCCTCCCTCTCTCCCCCTCCTCTCTGTTGCTCTATATCTCTCGCTCTGTAGTACAACACACTGTCTTTACAGTGCTTCGCAGCTTCAGAAAGCCTGGGTTTGAGATGCGGTTATTATGACAACCAAGTTTCCATCCATTCAGAGGCTGTGTGTGTGAGACAGAGAGGACAAGGTGTGAATGTGAATGAGCAGAGATCGTGCTCACTGCAATCACTATAGGCTAGCTCTCATTCTCAGAATACGACTGGCTAGACACACACACACACACACACGTTCATTCATTCTCCCCCGTTCTTATGTGCACAGAATTCTGCACAGATACAATAGAAAAACATAATTCTACGCTAATTTAATGTTAGATACTGACAGTTTAGGAAATTAATTAAGCTGGTTAACATTATAACAATACGTCTCATGATTCATCAGAGAATATTATTCTAATGAAAAGACAGAACAGATTCTTTTTGGTGATGTGACCCTTTAGTTGGGGAAAATATTAACCAATAACATTACAGCCTGACAGGTTTCATTTTTTTGATCTTTTAATCTTTAAGGTTCTGCATTTCCAGCGGAATATTCAGTTTCACTTGGAAAGATTTTTTTGTTAAATTCAATGTGAAAAAAATAGAATAGATCATCAATGGAAAATCATCCAAATAGGGGTTTCGAAATTGCTAAAAAAAAAAAAAAAAACATTGTAATTGTTCAAATTTCCAAGGATCAGCATTCTCCCCTAAAAGTGAACTTTTGTACTCACAGTCTACAACGTCACCAAAGCTCGCCTTGATCGGTCAAAAGTTACCGTTAGGTAACCATTAGGTTAAGTGTCTTATATCGTTGGAATCCTTGGAACCAAATATCATTGGAACCAAAACTGTGCAGAAAGACTCTCTGGAGTCTGACTGTCAATAATTATCAAAAAAAAGTTGAAATTTCGATTCACAGTCCCTAAGAAGCGCCAAAACTAAACTAGCCACTTCTACTAGAATGGCTATAACTCGAGAATGGAATGAAATATTATAATATAGAGCTCTTTCTCCGGTCGCTTGAAAAATGACACGGTGACTGGCCACTTGGTGGCGCTATAAGAGGAAAAAAACAGGAAAATGGTGATAACTACTTCAACTTTAGCCGTATTGACTTGAAAATTGGCATGCAGTGTATTTGTCAGAGGTGCCATGATTGTCTGAGGACATCTCAAAAAAACGCATATAATTGCTGCTTGCGGCTACATTTTTAAATGCATTTTGAAAAATCCTTTGAAAAATAAAAGTAAATTTGTCTTATAAAAATCTAACACAGATTCATGGATTTCTTAAAATTTATTTTATTCATTTTAGGTGTTTTTATGCAAAACAAGTTGCTAGGATATTCAGGGCGGTTATCAGGGTGTTGTTATGTGGCGCCAAAAATTCCATGAGTGGTTAATTAACTGGTTAATTACAAGAGCAAAGAACCCGCTTTTAAGTCTATTTCATATGCTGATCTCTTGGTTCATTCCCTGCATGAACCATTTTACTGTCCACAAGGTGAAAATCTGATTTCTTAGAAGAGTAATAGCACCACCCTTCTCTGCGTGCCAGGCATCATTCATGTCTGCAGCACAAACCGTTTGAGATACGCTCAATACTTAGAAATAAGGTTAGAAAAAGATGCCCTTAGAAAAAGGTGAAAATACCCCAGGAAATCAGTTTAAGGTGCCAAATATTGTTCCTTAATGAAAAAGCTAATTTCTGTTACTGACCACCACAGAGAGAAAAAAAAAATCCCATCGATATACGATATGGACCGCATCAACGCACAAATGGACGGAATGCCACAAAAACTAATGCCGCTTTCACACCAAGTACATACCAAGACACAAATGCACAATTAAACAAAAAAAGCTAAATATGTGTTCTGACATATTTACGCAATTACGATATGCAAATGAGCAGGGAGGTCTCGAGTAGCATCCCTGAGGGGATGACAGGGCAACAGTTCATTAGCATACTGCACTCTGTCAGCAACACTGTCCTGCTCCTCCTCTCAACCCCCTCCCTTGTTAACATCTCCTGCCATCAATCTGGCTTTACACAAATCACTTCGAGATCGATCGACGCTGCTGGTCAGCTACTGTTGTTTGCTTTCGATTGACAGCAGAATTCACAGGCAAACCCAAGGCAGAATCCATATTTAATACATCGTTCATAAAACATTTATTAGCGAGCAATGAAATGCGGCATGCGCGCTCGTCCTCCGGGTCTACATTCGAAGGCGTATAAAAGCACATGCTAATCCAGATAAATGTTCCCTAATTAAACATCCTTTATTTGCCTTTTTTTTTTCACCTTTAGACAGTGAAATGAATGGATTGTTATGAAGTCCACATGTCTCTCTCAGCTGGTCTCCAGTGGATCTATGTTTGCCAAAAGGACACAGACCTCCCAATGAGTTCACACATTTCACTCTCCTTTTGTGTATGAACACCGAACCATTTCCTCCACACACGTATACACACAAAGTTAGACATGGCTTGTTTTTGCAGAGCACTCAAGCAGTGGTGTAGTGGTGCCGGCTCATTTTGGCAGGACAGAAGTCTAGAAGTCTAGTAACACGTGTGTGTGTGTGTGTGTGTGTGTGTGTGAGTGTAAGAGAGAGAGAGTGTGAAAATCAGTTCTGAACCGTTGCCAGAGTCCCTCCTGATTGTTCGAGTGAGCCGTGTAAATCTAAATTCTGAACATGTGATGTACACAGCAGTAAACCAGTGTAATGAATTTGATATCATATAGAAATATAAGCAGCAAGAGCATTTAAAACATCAGATGTTACTCATAACTCACAGTTTATAATATCTTGTTTAATTAAATTAGAAAATCTAAGCCCGGTCAATGGTCAATCATACATGAAGGTTTGTGGGTTTAATCAGACTGCATTATGTTATATGTGTTATGTTGGTGTCATGTGCGCTTAGGCTTACAGTTTAAGTGATACGAACAAAACAGAATGACAAGTTTAAATCACAATTATTTGTATGACAATTAATCATCAGCAAAAAAATAAATAAATTATGATTGTGGCAGGCCTACCACCAAGTCCACCAATGATTTTAGCACTGAACAAATTTAGAGTTCACATTGATATTATAAATATTTTTGATTTTTAAAGTTCTGTCAAAAGCTCATAGAAATCTGGACATCACGGTTAAAACCAAGCATCGTCTTCATTAAACCTACATTAAAGCATCTAGATCCTTACTTTAGTGAGCAAAAATATCAGCATTCTTTTTATTATTGTATGGATGTACTGTACTTGATGTGTAAATTTGAGATGTTTTTAAATTTCTTTGAGGTTTGAACTATGTTTGTCTCTGGCACTCTAGCACAAAGGGATAGTAATATATTATGCCAAAAATATAACTCACTTCAACACAAACTGAAAAGTCTAAGTGAGTTGCTGTGCATTTGAGCATTAAAATGATTGAAGTGCATTTCTTGAAAAAAAAAAAAACTCAATTGTTGGGTTTTATGAGGACTTTCCATAGATATACTCCATATCATACTGTACAAACTGTATATTCTATTCCTTAACCCTTACCCTAAAGCTATCCTTCACAGAAAACTTTCTGCATTTTTATATTTTCTGCATTGATTCATTTTGTTTCCCTCATGGGCACAATAAAAATGTCCCCAATGTTACTATCTTTGAGGAGACATTTGTTACATTTGTTCCCCAACACACACACACACACACAGACACACACGTTGTGTTTTCATGGTTTATGGGGACTTTCCAATGGTTTTTATTCTGTACAAACTGTATATTCTGTCCCCCTACACTACCCCTACCCCTAATCCTACCTATCACAGAACATCTTCTGCATTTTTAGATTTTCAAAAAACATAATTCTGTATGATTTATAAGCTTGTCTCCTTGTGGGGACCAACAAAAGGTCCCCACAATGTCAATATTTACTGGTTTTACTTACGTTGTGGGGACATTTGGTCCCCACAATGTTAGGAACACACACACACACACACACACACAATCATTCAGATCCATTGATTACAACGCTCTTTTCTCTAGATTTTAAAGGATGTTCTAACCAGCATCCTTGAGGTCCCTCCTACTCTTAAGAATAGCGGATCTTTGTTGGCATATATGGATCCACGTGGAGCCTTTCCATTGCACTAAAGGTTCTTTGTAGTGGAGAATGTTTTTTTTGTGTGTGGTTTTTTTTAGATAATTAAATTTTTCTTCGAGCTAAGAAAGAGAAAAGTTCTTCATAAGAACGATTCACTGAAAGGTTCTTTGGGGAACCCAAAATCATTCTTCTCTGAAAAACTCCTATTTTTAAAAGTGCATTATGAATACTCATAAGTATGCTTTTTTCAAGCAGAGTTTCAACGGAATATTTACCCATCTATTCAATACTGTATATTTATTCATCTTTAATACTGTGCATTTAAATGTTAAGCCTGAATTCACTTTCATTGTTTTGTTTAGAGTGTTTTTTTTAATAGTCAATGGTCAGATTTCAACACAAATAATTTTTTTTAATAAAAAATATGTATTTCCCATTTCTTGGGAGCTCGAGCTGCGTCGAGAGTTTGACGCAATGGGAACGCTCTGCGTGAATGCGTCGTGAATCAGTCCAATGGCGTGACGGAAGGAGGGTGACGTCATGACCAGGAGGCTATAAAGCACACCCAGACCAAACAATGTCAGCTTCTGTGCCTTCAGCAAGCGCTCTATGTGAATTGTCTCTGTCTATTTATTGTTGTTTGTCCACAAGCACATCTGTATCTAGACAGGAGTTTAATGGCGAGCAAACCGCGTCTGAATCGCGTGTTTCTCCCTGCACTTGCTAAGAGTGGGGATACACGTGATTTATGCGTTGTTTGTTGGGAGTGGAGCATGCACGTTGACTCTCTATGAGCTGGCGTGTTCATTCATAAAAATGTCCCGAAGTGTTTACTATCTTCGGGTGTTTTTGGCTCCGCTCCGGTTGGCTTTATTCTCGAGGGAATATAAATCTAACGCAAGGCTCTGATCCCGTGTTTGCCGAGGCAGCACGTGGATTATGGTCTACAATTAAGATCAATAAAGAATAGTAGCGATCTCGCGTTTGCTGAGGCTGCGCGTAGATTTCTTGTATGTAATAATATGTGGCTCCGATCTCGCGTTTGCTGAGGCTGCGCGTAGATTTCTTGTCTGCAATAATATGTGGCTCCGATCTCGCGTTTGCGGAGTCAGCGTACAGATTATGTGCCCGCAATTCATTATATACATATATATTTATATTTGGAGGGAACTGAGCTGACGGGACTTTCCCTTTCTCTCTTTTCCCTATGATTGCATGCAGACTATACCAGCTTTATTCTTTTTGTATCTCATATTAGAAGAATTAAACTCATCTGATTTTTGGATGCCTGTTTTATTCACTATAGTCAGCCTTTTCTTTCAGACCGTTCTACTTGTCTGGTTGATTTTGGCTGAAATCCTTGGTGCCCTCGGGAGGCCGTTCTGCCAACCCTGCCACCTCGTGTGCTTCAGGGCGCAGAGGTCTCCAGCGAGCCCATATCTCAGTGTCCACCTGATCGCGGTGCTGGGATGCTCGCTCCCTCTCAGGAGGGTCCCGGAGCAGTCAGCTCTGTTCTTCCTGCCGGTTCGCCGTTACAGGACACCGAATTGATTGTTCGGGGAGCACCAGAGGCCAGCCTCGAGAGGCTGGTTCCGTTAGTAGAATTTCTGGCAGCGTGAAGCTACTGCCAGATATTTCTCATTGGGTCCTGCATACAATCGGAAGCGGGATTGCCGCCAAGTTCAGGTCCCGCCCGCCCGATTTATGGGGGCCCCGCAAGTAGTGGTGGACCCCAGGCAGGCTCTGGTTATGGAACAGGAGGTAAAAACCCAGTTGGTACAGTGAGGTTTGATGCAAAAGAGGAAAAAAAGGTGATTCACCAGCACCCAGTTCTCACTAGACACACTTCCTGTGATGAGCAAGCTACTAAATCACAGAATATTGAAGTTCTCATTCTGTTTTATTTCAGACCTTAATTAACACATGGCTCAAACTTACAAAACATTGAGTCAAACAAGTTCTGTAGCTTTACAAAGGTAAATTCAACAACCTCTGTAAAAATGAATAAATAATAAAAAAAAAAAAATGTGTGCTTCCTGTTTTACAGAGGTAGCGATACAAAACAGACATCTTCTGTTAAATTAAGTGCTTCCGATGCACAAAGTGCAATCTCTTATTGCAGCGTAAATTATTTTACATACTAGTAATATACAGCGTCGTCTGTGGTGCAAAATAATTTGCCCCCACTGTCATGTGACACACCGGGAAACTGCTTTGCGTGGTCTTTTGCGCTTATTTTTGTTGTGAAATGAGAATGATTTGCGTGCCTCATCACGGTTTCACCCTGGTTTCACTGCGGGGTTTGCAGATGATGTTCACGTCGCGTAATTACGTCACTTCATAAGGTTCCCATGGCAATAGGGGGAAATAATGGCGCTTTACTTGTGTGAAGTAAATGCAACATTTTTCAACTTTCTGCTAAGATATATGTGACTTTTTTGCAACGAAAATACATGCTAGCCCCGCATATTTTGCTTGCTGAAATCGGCAATTTATGTGGCAAAAGTGCGGCGAATTTGAAAAATGCGACCCCCACATAAATACACGGACTTTGGCTGATTATGCATGAAATCAAGCGTTCGCATAATCGCGCTTTTCTGGAGGGACTGACACTTGCACCATGGCAGATTGAGATTTACATGGCGGAATATCGACATCCTCAACCTGATGAGTCAGTTTAAATACATGTGTGTATTGCCACGATTGGTCATTACTGAACACAAGTAATTCTGATACATGCAATGACTGTCCATTATGACATTTTTATCTTTATGTACACAATAATTGTATCGAGATGACAGCAGGATAAGATCCAAATGCAGCTTTATTAAGATCAGAGTAGTCAAACAGTAAATGGTCGATGAACAGCAAACAGGAATTTCAGGGAGCAGGCAGAGTCGTAACCGTTTAAACAGGCAAAGTGTATCGAGACAGGCAGCAAGAAAACACCAGTCCAATAATACAGGCAGTAAATCCAAAGGGCAGGCAGAAAACGGGCAGAAAACGGGAAAACGCTCAGAACTGTTTACCAAAAGTAGATCAAGACCTCACAATGTTTGTGTGTGAGAGTGGTGCATAAATAGTCCAGATAATGTGCTGCAGCTGGTGTAGCAATCGGGGCTTATGGGAAATGTAGTCTGCCTGAAATGAGTGAATGGGTGTGTAATGCATTGTAGGAAGTGAAGTCCGGGAGTGAATGTGTGTGTGTGTGAGAGAGTCCAAGTTGAAGTGCCCTCTAGTGGTTCTCACGGGCACTTCAGCTGACGATCATTACAATAATAATCTTAATAAATCTTAATATTCTAAATCACTAAATAAATCAATCCAAATAATGCATAACACATATTTCACTGCTTTACAAACAGTGTTGGGGAAATTTACTAACTTATTAAAAAAAAATTACTTTAACTGTAATGCATTAGTATATTGCATTAAAGCTGATTGTGGTACTTGGTTACTTTCATTACTTTATGAAAAGTAATGTGTTAAGTTACTTTTGCGTAACTTTATCTCACCTAGGCTGGGGTTGCTCGTTTGTTTTTTTAATAACAAAAAATAAATAAATGAAAAAAAGTTCAATTTTTTGGCAAATGTGAAGGCCCTTTCACACCAAAAGTCAACTCTGCACCTTACTCCCATTTTTTTTGCTCAACATGAGCTGTCAGTCAATACATGGTTAAACAAAGTAACTCACAATGCTTATTTGAAAAAAGTAGTAACTTATATATTTTGTTGTAAAATTAGAAGTAATGTGTTACTTTACTAGGTACTTTTCCAGAGTGATCTTCAGGCTGCCTAAATTCACTTAAGACACAAATGCGTGCCTCGCTAATATGATAATGAACGAGACAAAACACTCAACATGAGAAGATCAGTTGAACATTTAACCCTTAAATTTAACATCCCCTTCCTGAATGTGCATCAGCAACTTTGGACTCAACTACGATGCTAAAATTAACTGAACATGTGCTGAACGTTCCTAGCAGCCAGCGCTTAGTCATAATTGTTATTTGTCAAAAAATAAATGTTTATATGCCACATGAATTTAAGATCCTTTCATATCAGTTTAGACAACGAGTAGCCTTTTTATCTCCGACGATAGCACTTATTAATAAAACTGTCATCAAACTTTGATTATGGGTTTTTCAAAACGATCCCACACATGGGTAATAACAGGCTATATCTTGTTGCTTTAACTTTGATGTTATCCCAGCGCCACCGTTGAAAAGTTCAAATTAAACATGTTCCTACAACACTGACAGCAACTGCACCCACGGGTCCTTAGAACAACTTTTTGTTGTAAATGTTACTTTAATTGATTAATTACAATGTGTAGATGCCAGAATGTGTGATGTCGTGATAAGTAGCAAAGTGATTCATTCAACAAATCATCTGTGACATTAATCTTATTTGTTAATTTTACACAAAGCGTGCTCGCCTCCATGCAAGCAATTGTTTGAGCCGATGCACACTTGTCTTTAAAAGAAGGGCCCATTAAACTTCCTTGCATTTGCTTTGGCCAAGCGTCTTTTTTCAGACAACCATAGCAACTGGCATAATTCAACCTGGCCGAGACTGGCGATTTTTTTCGGTCAAACGAGTCAAAGTTTTCCTACAAAGTGACATCTAAATTACAGGCCCTGTCGATCCAAGGTTTATTTTTGCAGCTAATGGCTGAAACACATGTAACAGGGGAGCAAGCACGGATCAGGAAGGCAACGAGCGGCAGTGTGGCGAAAACGGCGGGATGCGGTGCGGTATTATCGGCCTGTGATGAAAGATCTGTGCTGGGTAAATCATTAGTGCTCATTAGAATTGAATCATGGAGATTATGCTCTGAAGAAATCAGTGGAAAACGCTGGTCATGGCTCAGAGCGAACAGACACAATGTTGCCATAGAGATTTGCCAGCTCAATCAAAACGAAAGGCTGCAACTCTAATATTCGAGAGCTCAGCATTAGTCTACACTGTTGGCTGTGTGCTTTAGGATGTGTATAGGGTCACCAAGACTGAACAAATTTGAGTATCGCTGCTTCAACTGTACATGGCATTGCACTCTGCTAGTAAACTTGTACGTGTGACACAAACAGCAATTTCCTATAGGAAACTGATGAGCTTATATTTTCCTATGGTTTACACCACCCAAATTTAATTGCAATCGTATTTAACCCGTTTATTCCAACTGACATGAGACCTTTTTTTTTTTTTCCGGATTGAACTACTAGTCCAATTAATAACTGATTATTAGGCTTAGAGATTTACTGAAAATTCTGACTGTTAAGCTAATAATTATTTTCATGTTATGGCCAATATTTCAAATTGTATATCTACACTATATTGTAAAAAATTGAAAAAATAGAATATTTGTAAATGGTGAATTTAGACATCACAACATTATAATACACATCACGATATATTCAATATTTATTTTGAGATGTGCAAACAAACTGTATAAGTTATTATATTTATATGTTATTAAATGATTTGTTTTTAAGGTTTGACTTTGGACTTGCTAGTGAGGCAATCAACATTATTAAATCGCATTATTAAATATAAATATATAAATATATATAGATAATTTAAGGAAAAACTCTATCAGATGATAACCTGTTGTGAGAACACATTTTCACATTTTATTCAATGACATAAAATACACCAGCAATACCCCCTTGCAAATTTTTTAAAGCTTGTCCTTGAAAAAAGACAACAAGTGGTTAAATGCGCAGAGCGTGTGTTGGGAACAACAAACGTCATCACGTCAAACTCTGCTTTTACAGCCTCATTAGCGCTTTTCACACTTGAAACTCTGGGTCATTCTAAACCCTGGGTTATCTTGCTTTATGATTCACACTGCTGAAAATTTACCCAGGGTTAACGATTAGCCCTGGGTATTCATATGCTGACATTTCACACAGTACATTCCTAAACCCTGGGTTAACGTTCTTATTTGCATATTTTGTAATATTTTCTGCTATTGTACTTTTTGTACTATAAACTTAAGAATTAAATGAACTCTTTCACTCAAATTGACACGCTTTCCATCACCGTTTGATATTTGTGATACACAAAACGTGGTGATTGGCTGTAGGTTAAGTATTTTGTCGTAACATTTTAACATTGCACAAGCTAAAAACGTTCCAAAAGCAACGATAACCCAGGATTTCATAAACTCCGGACAAATACAACTGTAAAATGTTTCTCTACCCAGGGTTTATAAAGATGATAACCCAGGGTTAGACTTTTGTTGGTTACAGAGCTTATTTTATGTAATAATACCAGAAGCCAATGGATAATCCTACTGGGTTTTTGTTGAGGAAACTTTGGTGTTGGCCTACAAAAATACTAAGGCTGTCAAAAAAATACCGACTTCAGTACCAAATTGGTATTGAAATTTCAAAAATGTGGCCAGCATTTTCCCCTAGGATTTTGAGCAGATTCTGAAACACCTTTGATTAGAGATATGTCAACAGATATGTCTCCGATTGGCTACGATGATCAACGCTTCAAAACATACTACAAATAGAGACATTTTTGACGCTCTTCACCGAGTGCTTACACAGATACACACGGGAGCGTTTTCAAGCAGGAAGCGTTGATCATTGTAGCCAATCACAGACGTGCACACAATGGCCAATCCGAGATGTTTGAGAATCCACTCAACAGTGCTAAAATGCTAGGGGGAAATGCTGGTTTCAGATTTTAAAAATTCCAGTACTGACAACAGAACTGACACTGTAAAATAAAGTGTTACCTACAATTTTAAGGTAGCTCTATTACCCTCTTCTGTACAAAATTTTGTTACATTTAGGCCGTTTACATACTGAAAAGCATTTTCGTCAATTCGATCACAGGTGGACAATGGTAAAATCAGGTGTAAACAGGGTCTAAAACCTTTTGAGCTTGTCCACTTTCACTTCCAGAGGTAGTCGAAAGTGCATTTGTTTCTCCCCTAAAAGAAATCTGGAATGAAGTGGTCAAAAGTGGACAAAAGAGACTTTTTAGATTAAAACCCCAGGTGTAAACGGGTACATGTCTCCCTTGCGATCAGATGGAACAAAACGCATCTTAATACGAGGTGTAAACAGGGCCTTGTGTAACCCCTCGAGCGGACCTCGAACCCGGGTCTTCCGGCATGGGAGTCGGATGCTCTAACGTCTGTTGGTAGAGCGTCTCTTGAGGTCAGAGGAGTGAGATTTACTCACACAGCAACTACTAGCTGGCCTCCGTTGCGCTCACCCCCTAAACCACACTCCCATCCATCCGGGTCACGACACCAATGTAACCCCTCAACCCGGGTCCTACTCGACCCGCTCCGAGCGGGCTTCGAACCCGGGTCCTCCGGCATGGGAGTCGGATGATGCGTTTAGATGACGCTTTTATCAATTCAATAGAGGGACATAAGCAATTAGTCACAGAGCCAACAATATTTGCAGTATAGAACTCCAGGTTTATTACAAAGCTAGATTTGTGTTCGTTTGAGAGGTTTATGTTACTGTCAAAGTAATGCAAGAATACACATTAAGTATGAATAATAGGACTACACACTTGTAATGAATGCCAAATATGTGCATCTGCATACTTGTGTGGAGCACGTTTCTGACCTAAAACTTTACAAAGGAAGGGAACTAATACCAACAATCCAGCTGGCTATCAAACGTAGCCATACGCTCGCTCTCTATTTATAGAGAAAGAACAGAGATCAGGAGATAAAATGCCTTGCATTTGTGAGAAACAATCCAATCCACCAGATGTAATTACATCACAGGATGAAATCATTAAATCTACACAGCACTTTGGCCAATCACAGGTGGATGTGCTGGCAGCTGTAATGACATCACAAAGGTAGTTTTCGTCCTTTCAGGAAACAGTAAGAGCACACAGAGAGGATAATTGCCTTTTACACAGGAAGAGTCAGACTCCAAAGCGTTTCATAGTCATCTGTTTCAGAGGCAAACAGTGGGTGTGTGGCGTGTATTTCTAAAGCCTGGTTTACTCAGTCTCCCGTGATTCTCGGTTCTTTGATCTGTGAAGAAAAATCAATGTGACCCAGAGTCCATTTTGAGCCCGTTTTGTAGTCCACACGTGTGGAGGGAGACGAAGAAAAGCAAACATGCATTTGTAGAACAGCTTTCAGGACAATGAACCTCGAGCTGAAAGTCAAAGTCATCTGGGCCGTCACTGACATAGAGATCGTTCATTGGCATGTACGGCAGGTTCATCTGGAGTGGGCCACCGCATCTGGTGCTCTCACAATCTGCATCATCAAACGGTGGAGGTGTGACTGCTACATAATTAATCATTTCTAGATGCACCAATTTTGTGGATGTATAAAATTAGTGAAATGCAAAAGCAACCTATTTCAACCTGAAATAGAACAAAGGTGTCTCAGGACATGGGCCAAAAATGACAAGATTCAAGAACGTTTGTCACTTGTGTGCATTTGTTTGTCCATAAATATGAAAACTAATGCACTACACTTTAAGATGGTAATATTTTTGAGTGTGTTTATGTTTACAGTGGGGAGCAAACCTGGGGGTTTCCTGCGATTATTTTTATGCTCAGCTTGTCAATGAAGCACGGCTCTGCGATCAGTAGTAAATGCTGCTCCATCTGAAAGCACTGCGAGTTCGCTTAGAACTCGGATTTGAAAAAACAACATCTTTCCAAACATGAGAACCTCGTCCAACAAAAGACATTTAATAACGTTTGAATTCCAAACTTACTTCATCTCACAGAAGGATGTTTTCAAACACTCAACTGATGTTATGATGTGGCTTCTTACACAGAATAAGGCAGACGACATTATTTCATATTATTCTATACAGTGATAAAGGCTGTCAATTTGCACTGAAGTATAAATATACTTTATTATTATGAAAACACCTGAGGCGGCTTGAAGAACTCAGATAAAGCATATATTAATTTAATCAATCAAAGAGTTTCAAGATCTTCTGTTTATTTGGCTACAGCGATAGTATGATATCCATAGGGATTTCATGAAACGACTTGCGTTATCTCACTTCATATTTGGAGTTTCTGCGGGAGAGCGCCCTCTGGCTTTCAGATGGAGCAGCATTTACTGCTGAAGAAGATGCAGATAAAAAAATCAAATAAACTTTTGTCAGCCTTTGCCAAATCGCATGTGGTTTAATTCAGATTAATCGCGCGGTCCTAAACACTTTTTGTTATACTGGTTGAAAAAGAAAAGTACAAATATCATCTGTGGAAGTCTCAGGACCAAAATCTTTGTCCAATCATTGCATTTGGTCCAAATGCACTAATGCACACCCTGCTCACACAGACATTACACATCATTAGTGTGTTTCATGCTGTGTAGAGTTAGACAGACGTCAGTCACCGAGAGCCACAAACAAACAGCAGCCAACTTTTACACTTCCTTCTGAACCAAAACAACGAGCTTATGCTGCGTTCAAGCCGTATCATTACCATAGTTACAAAATGGCAGACCTTGACAATGGAGACATGAGGTAATTTAATGCCGTATCTCATGACGCTTCGCAGACTAAGCTCTGGCTGTGCATGTTCATGAGTTTAGGAGGAGGTGTGGCTTTAGCGAGAGCTTTGGATCTTCTGCTTTCAAAGCTAGAGCCTCTTTGAAGGTGCCTACCCTACCTTTAAAGCAAAGATTCCAGGAAAAAATTCTATCTTTTCAAAATTGATAATTAATACTAAGAAGAAATGTTTCTTGAGCAGCAAATCAGCATATTAGAATGATTTCTGTAAGGATCATGTGACACTGAAGACTGGAGTAATGATGCTGAAAATTCAGCTTTGTCATCACAGGAAAAAAAATTACATTTTAAAAATACATTAAAATAGAAAGCAGATATTTTAAATAATTCTATTTCACAGAATTGCTATTTGTACTTTTTTTTATAAACTTATAAACTGTTGTAGCTTTGGTGAGCAAAAGAGTCTAAATATGAAATATTATCTAAATATATATGAATTAATATCTAAATATTACCAATGAAGAAATATTTCAGGTTGTGCGATCAAATAAAAACGTTGTGACATTGACCATGTGATTTTTGTACAGATGTCAGATATTTTTGCTTCCTAATGAAGCAAAAGATGCTCTGTGGATTTCTCAAATGATGCAGGAGAGAACATCAAGTTTCATGGGTCATGCAATTTGGGTGCTGTCATTAAGACAAAACTTGCACGTACACTACCAAATATTATGAAATTCTTAAATTTAACTTTTTGTAATTATTATTATTATTATTATTATTATTATTATTATTACTATTTTTAACATTTGGGTAAAATGTTAACTAGTGGTCCAAACACTTCCAACACTCATGCAATGGTATGCATGAGTACATTAAACAAGAGTTTTGTGACTGTCTCTTTGTGTGTTCACCTCCTGTAACCCTCCAAATGTCACACACACATTCCAGAGATCAATTAGATTTGACAATGCAGAGATGAATTTTGCCATCCTAGCATCAAGTCACCAAAATGACCGACAGAGCAAACCAATAAAACACACCAACACATACGTTATAAACACAAGACAGCTTTAAACGGTGACAAAGAATGCAAGCAGGAGAAAGGTTGACCCTAGAAGACAGAAGTATAACAAATAAAACAGAGAGACCGAGGGAGGGAGGAATGTGGTTTAAATGGACTGCTGGATTTACTGAACTCTCAGCTGTAAATTCATGTAACTCCCCACATCTAAAAAAACACCATCCCTCGGCTTACAACAAGAGCAAAACTCACTCAAACACTGTGGACGAACCACACACAAAGATCAATGAATCTACAAATACAAGCATTCATACAAAAGTATATTTACTGACCTACTGGTTCACACAGAAGGACTCACCAGTATTGTTCTTCCTCCTGTTCCTCAGAGCGCAGGTGACAGGATCTCCAGGAGCACGAGGATTCTCCACATATCTGGGTGTCCTGATTGAACCTGGAGACAGAGCAAAAATGAGAGAAAGACAGAGAGAGAGATAGGGAGGGAGGAGAAAGAGTGCGAGAGAGACGCACATACACACACACACAGAGACAGTTAAGTCTTTCCAGATGGGATTGTGAGGCTGGCGATCTGAATCTCCGGGCAGAGCTGAGCGTGGATCTGCTTGTGTGTGTGTGTGTGATCGGCTGTCCTGTACTCCCAGAGAGATTCCAGTATAAACGAGGAGTCTGTAATGATGTTAATCTCCCTGAGCAGTTCCTCCTGTGTCAGCTGAGTCAGAGTCAAGCTTTATTGGCATGACTGTCGACATATACAATATTGCCAAAGCATAACAAACACTTACAGTACAGAAATAGACAAAGAAAATACATTAGTAAATAAAGAAATTAAATGACGACTAAAATAAAAGGGACTACAGTTCAAAGGTTTGGGGTCATACGATTTAAAAAAATGTTTTTAAAGAAAAAAAGTCTCATGCTCACCAAGGCTACATTTATGTGATCAAAAATACAGTAAACTGTAATGTTATTTCGATATAAAATAACTGTTTTCTATTTTAGAATGTAATTCCTTCCTGTGATGACAATTCTTCAGAAATCATCCTAATATGATGATTTGATGCTCAAGAAACATTTATCATTATCAATGTCATGTGACGCATTTTTTTCAGGATTATTTGATGAATAGAACAGCATTTATTTAAAACTGAACATTTTGTGGCGATGTACGTCTTAACTGTCACGTTTGATCAATTGAATGCATCCTTGCTGAATAAAAGTATTAATTTCTCACTGACCCTGAATTATAATCATTTGATCTATAATACTAGACCAAATAATGCATAAAATAAAATAGAAAGCGCTGTCTCAGGGTTCATTCGGCTGAATCAGCTCATTCACAGCCCTCGCTCGCTCTGCAAGAACATTTGTTCTATTTAACTTCACAGCGGCTCCTCATACATCAGACAGGAGCCTGAAACATGAATAAGGACAGACATCTACACTGGCGCACAGATTTGGCAGTAATGTTCAGGGCTGTAGCAACCATTATAACTGACACGTCTTCCCCACTTTCAGAAATGAAGTTCATCCCACACACACTTGTTGAAAAACAATCTTTATATTTGACCACAATAAAAAGTAGGTGGCTTATGTGAAATGACGACACAGCAGAAGCATTCCCTAAAATTAGTGTTCATGAGCTGAGCTGATTTATTATGTGTCGCCTCATAATACTTTTCCGATTATTCTTGCAAGAAAACAATCGTGAACGATCTGTGAGGTTATAGGGTTGTAGGATCAAATCAAGGTTAGTTTGACTTGGGAGCTGGACCAAACAGTTGAGGGGCAGTTGTATTTTTTTTATGAAGAAATTCATACAGGTTTGGAACAACTTCAGGGTGAGTAAATGATAGAATTTTCATTTTTGGGTGAACTATTATACTTTAATAATAATAAAACATTTATTATAGAATATTTAGAGAAAAAAAAATGTGTCAATGACTTGATTGACATCAGTGAAAATTAGTATATTTAGATTTTTTTGAATCTTTCTTGGAATAATGTGAATGAAGTGTAAAATAAGACCTGGAATAGGCAAATTTTGAATTCATGCTGACTTTTTTTGAAAAGTGGTCTATACCGCCACCTACAGGAACAGACGCAGCAGCGCAGGCACAGGTAACATTACCAAACATTGGAAATGCTTATAGCAGGAGAGAAAAGAACTTTAAGCACCGGTTGGGGAAACTTAATGACAGATAACAAAATAAAATATTATAAAAGTAAGATTTTGAATGCTGTAATTTGCTCCTTAAACATTAGAATGGGTCTAAAGTCAATCAGGAATCAGTCATGCTGATTAATGGTAACGTTTTTTTGGGGTTTTTTTTACAGAAAATGTTGTGTTCTATAAAGCATTCTAATTAAATGCAGATTTAAATTAGCAGCACAGGGCTGAAGTGGGTATAATCACACAACCTGAGGTGCAAGACTGAGGAAAAATGATTGCTATAGCCAGCCTAGAATAATGAGCAAATATTTCCTCTTCCCATGTGATTGGCAGCGCTCAGCTCAGCTATCAGAATGAATTAACTGAAAAGAGCAGTATAACGTGACACATATGATACAGATTCATTCATCAATTCTCAAATAATCTATAGCAGCTAGCTAAATTTGTACAATTTATCCAATCACACATTTTGGAAAGATAGCATTTTAAGAGCTAGTTCTCCTTGACCTACACTCATCCTGTGCCGTGACTTTTGACCTTACAACGGTTGTAGCTATTTTAGTACTTAAACTAAACTAAAATGAGAAATGTTGACTTGGTAACAAGCTGAAATAAAATAAAAATCATTTTATAGTTAATTTTATTTTATTTTAGTTCATGTCTATTTCAAGTATTAAAAATGTTTATTTATGATTTGAGTTAAAGTCAGACTCATCGTTAACAAAACTATAACAATGCATAATTATATGGTTAGTAATATTTGAATATTTGCATTTGGCATTTTTTCACGACCATAACAAACCTATGAGCCACTCTTTGAGAATATTACTAATTAAAATTAAAGACAAAAAACCAACTGTAATAATACATAGTTTTACGCCCCTAAATAATTATTGGTTTTTATGCTGAAGAAACTTCACAAAATTAATAGTAGTTAAAGGTGCAATATGTAGTTTTTCGTCTGCAAGGTTGAGCGAGGAATCATGGGATATGTGGTCTTCACCTCACAGCCGGTGGAAAAGAATCGGGATTGGATTCGGGCAGAAATCATGTTAATGGATGAGATTATCATGAATGAGACGCTGGAGCGATTGTTACTGAAAGACGAACGCGACACACGCCTCACGAGCAGCGGGACTTTTATTATGACACAGTCGCCACTTCCGCTTTTTCCGGTCATGCGTATGAGGAAACGCAGCTCTGTTTATCATATTAGATACATTTGAGTGTGTTGAAAACGTTGTTATAACGTTACTCTGAGCGTTGTGAGACACTTGTTCACTGCAGTAAGATTGATTCCCATATTACAATATCATATTAAATGCTGGATGGCTTGTGCTGATAAATGGCATGCAATTAATTTTAAAACGTATTGTATGATGGATAAAATTCTGTATTACTGTTACTACAAATAAAGCTTCATCTGATTACGCTGTTAGCTACTTGACAAAAGTGTTTTTGGAAACAACAAAAAAAAAAATCAAGAAAATTAGATGTAAATAATAAGACTAACGCGTTGAGCTAGCTATATGACAATGATTAGTTTTCTCTCAACAAATGTATCAAAACAGATTCACTTGTCTAATGAAACATGTAATACATTAAAGCGTCTTTGGTGGTTCCATGGTTTCAACTAATAAAACCGGTAACGCGGATATGACGCTAATTTACAGGCGAATAGCAATTTTCTCACAACTTGCAAATAGCTGGAAAAAATGTGGATATTGTAAGTGCTCAACTGAACAAAATATATAAAACACAAAAATCTTACATATTGCAGCTTTAACACATTTACACTTCAATATATTGACACTCAGTTTCTGCTAAAAAAAGAAAGAAAAAGAAGCAGCGTTGTCATAATTACAGCAGAATTAAACATCTTAGCATATGGGGGTCTTCAAATGTTAAACAGAGAAGCATTAGTCTCCACTGTAAAATCAGCACCAATAGATGGCACAGTTTGTGCATTACATAAATCACAGCTGCAGAACTCTAGACTGATGTGTCCATATGATGCATGGAGTACCGCTTAAACTACAGTATATCAGCCTGTCAGACACACTCATTATGAAAGATATTATGAAGTGACCCTTCAAACAGACTAGGCTTTTCAATTCATTCTCTTCCTCTTTCTACTATAGTAAATATATCCTTACTTTTACTGTTTATCTTTAATTTGATCTCACATGCACATTTCATCCGCTCTGAATGAATGCGTGTTGCATGTAACAAATGAACTTGACGCCTGAAATTGCTTAGGTGATACTTCATGGTAAAAAAGTGACGCACCTGATGACTTGTTGGAACGAACGGGGGAAAGATAGGGTTGGCGGGGAGGGAGCAGTGGGGAGGAAGGGAGCGAGACGGACACGCCTCTGGTCAAACTCGGCCTCAGCACCTCCTCTGCGGGGTACGGCTGCACCGGGAGTGGCCCACTCCCGTGATTCTGAAGAACCACAATCCCCTCTTCCTGAACTCTGTGATGGAAACTGGGGCTGAGGGATTGACTTCCTAAACAAATATAAGAAAGGTAAAATTCTTGATTAGAATTTATTTTGATTGCAAACATTTTTTGCACTTTTTAAGGTGCTCCTATTACACTTTTGCAGATATTACCTTTCATGCACAGCCGTTTGTGAATGTAAATTGTTTTAAAGAGCAAAGAGCATTACAAATGGAGTTATTGTCTCCGATTCTGAACTGCTGGAAACAAGTCATCAGTAATTCCAGTCTTACTTCCTGCATAAACCCACAGGTACAATAGGTTTGTAACAAATTTGCAAACTATGCCGCTAAGCCGAGCAGATGCACGACCCACGTAAAGACGATGATTACGCCAATAACTGCAATTGCAGGTTTCAAACAGAGATGGCGACAAAGAGGCAAAACTTACAGACTGCAGCTTTAAAAATGTGATGACACAAGCATTTCCCCCTAGCATTTTGAGCGGATCCTTAAACGTCATCGATTGGCTATTGTGTTCACATGCTCAACAGATGTGCCCGTGATTGGCTACAATGATCAACGCTTCAAAAACATGTTGTAAATAGACATCTTTGACGCTCTTCACCGAGCACTTACACAGATACACATGGGAGCGTTTGAAAGCAGTGGATATATTAGAGATCTGCTGATAAATGTGTCTAAATCCAAAACGAGTCCTTTTGGCAGCTTGTTTTTAATAAAAGTAGTTTTTGGACTAACGGGGAAGCTTTGAGTTCTGAAACTCACAAAGATATGTTTTTATAATACAACAACCTGTTATATGTCAAAAAAAGATGAAGGAAAATTTTATTTCTCAATTTATGACCCCTTTAAATGCACAGAATCCTGTGTGAGTGATCCGTTCAAAATGAGTCACTCATTCAAGCATAATAAACACTGAATATTTAGGACCTTTTGAGTCTCTTAAACTCTTTAAATCAGATTTATTTACTGTATGAGCGGTGAACCTCTCGCTATAAAAAAGCGGCTCTGCATGCTTTCCAGCTGGACGTCAGAAATCTAATTAGCTAGATATCATTACCAACGGCTCTTTGTGTCCAAGCCTTCAAAACCACTATAAAAACATGCAGACAAACTACTAAGACCGTCTTATGACCAACAGTAATACTATACATCTTTCTCCTCCTATAATAAGCCATTTCGAAGAAAGCTGAGAATAATTTAAGCCCTTTTAACATTCCAAAGCAAACATACAAGGCCCTGATGTTGCTCTCACCGCAACAGGGTTCACTGTTGATTTTGCCAAAATTATGCTGGTTTTAAACAAAATGCCAACAGAAATGCAGCTTTTCACAGTACAGCCCGCCATATTATGAGGAGGACATCCCTGCGGTCATTTTGGAGAAAGATTGATGGACAGAGGCAAAACGCAAACTACTGACTGCACATGAGAGTTAAAGAAACAGGCTGGATATTAATTCACAGCTTTACTGAAAAATCCGACATAATACAAAATGGTAACTTGATGACAAGTTTTTCCTCCTGAAAACTAAATCCTACTTAGTTTTAGAAATAACTGCATTAGTACATTCTTGCAATGGTTAGTTACAGTTATGTAAGAGGTTACAGACTTGCATGTGAGCACACACACGTTGGTTTTTTCATGTTTTATGGGGACGTTCCACACAGACAATGATTTTTATATTGTACAAACTGTATATTCTATCCATAACCCTAAACCTACCCATCACAGAACAGAATTTTTTTTTAATTTCAGATATTGCCATCAACATTTTTTTTCAGACGCAACATTTACAAAACAGACTAACACTGCGTCCACGTTTATGACTGTCGTTCTTTAAAGAAATCAGAACGGACTGCTTATCTAAGGCCGTCTAAAACATTTAATTTTCGGGATATATGGATTTATTCTAGCTGTTGTGTTGTTGTAGCTGAAAACAAAAAAACAAACAATATGGATATTCATTCTGAGACTTGAAGATTAAAATTAATGCAATTTAAGGAAAAAGTAATGAACATGCACAATGTAATTTAAAATGGCCCAATATCAAATAATATCTAATAATAAACTAATAAAGACACTGATATATTATGAATCCCCTACTGTTACATACGTGTTGCTGTTAATAGATAAATACAAATTTAAGGATTAGTTCACTTTCAAATGAAAATGACAAGCTTTACTCACCCTCAAGCCAGGTGTATATGACTTACTTCCTGATGAACACAATCTGAGAAATATTAATAAATATCCTGACGCATCTGAGCTTTATGATGGCAGTAATGCGCTGCCAAACGAGTATGAGCTGAAGAAAGTGTCTCCATCCACATCCATCTGGATATTTTACTTCATAACTTGTTAAATATGGATTTTTTTTTTTTTTTTAATTTACAAAAATGCATCTCTTTGCTTCAGAAAAACAAAATATGAATAAGAAATAGGATGTTTTGTTGTCTCATTAAGTCTAGATTATTAATATTTCATACATAGCTTAAGTTGCTATATTAGAGAGACTTTTATTTTTATACATTTTGTTTGCATTTTATTTCTTAAGAAGAGTTTTTCACTGCAGTTCAAATCAACATTCAAATGATACTTGAGCATAAAGTTTCACTCTAGCAACGAGACTAAGTGACATTGGCCATAGGGTGGAAAATTTGCCGGCATAGCTTTCTTCTTCCCTTTTATTGGAGAACCGTGGTCGGTCGCCTCTTAATGCAGCCCAGCAAATCAAGTCTGACTAATGACAGTCTACTCCAGAGAGCTCTGATATAATTACAGCCCTGCATTCATAACACTAAGGCATGACCAAAATACCAACCAGAGACTCCATTCATCAGACATCAAATATTTATCAGAATATAAATTCAGTCGAAATGAGGGTTTGGAGCTGGACGGAGGCCTTGCTGAGTCCTATATTTAGTCAAATGTGGACAGACTGAACCATAGAGGGAAAAAAACATTCATGCTGCTGAAAATGGACTCTTAATGTGCATGTGGCGTAAATCAGGTATGCTGGCGTTTTCATGAGTTCAGCATCCCCAAAAGAAACAGCCAATGCCTGAAGTGGCAAATGCTCCACTTTTGGAGAAAATTAAGAAGAAAAAACAACAAATGGAGAGGGACTGAAAATGTACAGTGGAGAAAAACAAGGACAATAAACTTTAACCCCAGATGGCATCACCTAGAAATACATCTCTTCAGACAGGAAATTAAAAAAAAAAAAAAAAACATCACAAGCAGGCAAGGACAGAAGTAGGAAGACAACAATTAGGAAGGAAGGGAAACAAGGTTATGGGTGAAACTCGCAAAGAAATATCCAGATCATATTATATCCCGATACAATTTTCATGACAATTGAGCAGATACTGCAAAACAGGGAAATGTCTGTTAAGTCTCTCTGTAATGTTTAAATCATTGCATACTATATAAAAATATAGTATAGTACTGATTATAAAGGAGAGGTGGCCAACAAACATTTGTTGTTTTTGTTTAAATGGCAAATGTACATATTTATAAACACCATCATTCAGAAGTTTGTGGTCACTAAGATTTTTTTAAGAATTAACTTCTATTGAGCAAGGACGCATTCAATTGACCCTTCGTTTGATTGACAGGCGATCTGACCAATCATAACCCCGAATCCGCCGTTTTGTCTGACAAAGCAGTCAGGGGAGTTAGTAGATTAATGTTGGTGAACTTGAACTTGATGAATTGTGCGTCCTCACGTCTTTCCACGCTCGAAACAACATTCCTTCTGATGTTCATTCATTTTTATTTGATGCTATAAATGAACTAGTATGAAGAGATGATCGCTTCACGAGGAGCTACAGCGATCTGTCACCACACATTAAACACACACTGGATGCTATTTATTGTTTAAAAAAATTACAATATTTTAAATATGAAACTGTGTGTATTTTGTATTTTGTATCATTAATATGTATTTTTCACTGCATGAGAACGTGATGTGTGGCGTGAGCGCGCATGGGTTGTCGGACATAGCAACAGTAACCAAAGGGGGCGGGTCTTTGCGAAGGGTCAATTAAATACAAAAATTAAGACTTAATATCTTTTAATATCTTTTGTTTCTTGAGCAGCAAATCAGCATATCAGAATGATTTCTGAAGGATCATGTGACACCGAAGACTGGAGGAATAATGCTGTAAATTCAGCTTCGCGTCACAGGAATAAACTACATAAATATATTAAAGCAGATTATATATTAAATTTTGAAGTCACTATTTAAAAAAACAAATTTGGGTGGAGGGGGCTTTTTTCCAATTCGGCTTTTCACATAATATGCTTAATTTACAAGAGTTACAAATTATGTTTATAAATTATACTTTGAACTATACAACTTTGAAACACTACTGTATTCTGAGAGCAGATTGGCCGATGACTAATATAATGCAGACTCCTAAATTCAGAGAAGAAAATTGTTGACAAGTGTATTTGTCCCTAAACCAAGACATGCAAAAACACAGATGGATGACGACATCTTTGAGTTATTAGCCAGATAAAATCAATCATCCCTAACCTACAGCAACTTTAACTGTTAAATGACTCAGCAGAATCCTCCTTTAGTAATTTAGCTTCACTTTGCTCTCACATTTTTGCTAATTCTCTACCTGACAGCAGAATTGCAGCAGCCGTCCAGGAGGTAGCTGACTCCAGAACCCATTCAGTGTGCCTGTTGTGTTTACCGGACATGTAGGCCATGGTATAAATGTCAGATTAGCCTGAAATTCACTTGGTGACCTATCACCGCTGGAACTGCTTAAGCATTTGAAGGAATGTTATCCATGATTAGCTCACATCTGAAAGCATGGCCAGCTGTGTTTTCGGTAATGAGATGAAGCCTTGTGTTACTGCAATTCAAACATACAATCTCAGAGAAGATCGCTATCACGTTTTGATACAGTTTAGAAGACGGCGGTTTTTAATTAGCTAACATTTCTCAAAAATCATTTCAATCTCTAATATGTTTTTATTGATCTATTTTTATGGTTAAAGATTTGGGCTGATGACTGAAAAGTTATCAATTTCCCCATGGTAAAGATTTAAAAACTACATTTGAGTGCAAGATTTTCAGCGAATAACTACCGTTCAAGATTTTTTGTTGTTTTTGAAGTAATTAATGCTTTTTATTCAACAAGGAGGTATTAAATTGACATTTATAATGTTACAAAAGATACCTATAAATTTAAAATAAATGTTTGTTTGTTTTTTTCTCACTATCCGTTCATTAGAGAATTCTGGGGGGAAATGGATCACGGTTTCAGAAACATATTAAGCAGCACTTAACTGTTTTCAACCATAAGAAATGTTAACTGAGCACCAAAACCCACATACTATAATGCTTTCTGATTGATCATGTGACACAGAAGACTGGAGTAAAAAATATGCATAAGAAACTTAAAGAGATAGTTCACCCAAAAATGAATATTTTGTCATCATTTTCTCAAGTTGTTCCAAACCTGTATGAATTTCATTCTTCTGCTGAACACAAAATAAGATATTTTGAAGAATGTCGGTATCCAAACAGTTGATGGAAATTGACTTTTATATTTTTTTTTTTCTTTCTTCATAGTATGGGGTCCATCAACTGTTTGGTTACCTATATTCTTCCAAATATCTTCTTTTGTGTTCAGCAGAAGAAAGTAATTCATACAGGTTTGGAAGATGAGTAAATGATGAAATGATGAACTATCCCTTTAATGTATATAATATGGTTCTGTATGGCTGCAGAGTATAGGACAATCATAAAAATTATTTTATGGAGTTTTTGGAAAGGACGAGAGCAGCCTTCAAAACAACTTAAGTTCCAGAGAATGAAGTACGTTATGAATGTTTACAATAAAGTTAAATAACAGAATTTTCATTTTTGGGTTTGCAAAAAAATGAAAAAGCTGTAACACATTTTTTTAATTAGCTAAAACTACTTAATTTAAATGTACAATTAAAATCTGGATGCAAGTGTTTCGAATAGGTGGATAAAAAAAAAAAAATCCTGCCTCTCAATATAAACAGTCTGATTCTTCTAAATAACATGAGGAGCCCCTGCTGAGCAAGGAGAAACTGGACACCAGAGCAGCTGAGATAACACAGAGAAGCCTTCTGAAACATGTACACACACACACACACACACACACACACACAACTGGCCTCAAAACATAAACCTTACCCTGATGCTGACACACATAATGCATATGGATGAACTTTCTGAACGTCAATCTACACCTGAGGACAGTAAAAACTCACGCATGTTGTAAACTCAACATCTCAGGCCCGAGTCATGCTGCATCACTCTGCTCTTTAACCCAGCATCAAACAAGGCCCTGTTTTTAAAGCTAAATCCTTCCTGATCCAACCTTTACAAGGCCTCGGTTCAAAGGCAGGAGAATACTTCAATCTGACATTCCAAATGAAAAAGGGTCAATCCATGAAAGCAGAAATCCCTGCCAAAGTCTGTTCCTTGGGGATTAAAGAGCTCAAACCCATAAGGGGGGTGGGGGTGGGGGGTGGGGGGAGACAGTAAACAGAGATAGGCTATAAAACAGTAAAATATGCTCATTGATAACCTGATTTTAGGAGGTTTTGACCAATCACTGAAATTGTGTTTGTTCGACTTAGATGCTGGTGGCAGACAAACTACTGGTTGTAGGTTTAAATCCTACAAAGAGTGATCCATAAACCATCTCCACTGTGCAATCTCCTCTAACAAAAAACTATAAGGTGTCATTTTAGGGTTGTTAACTATATATATATATATATAACAATTTGCGTCCATCCATCATAAAAGTGATCCATACGGCTTCAGGGTATTAATAAAGGCCTTCTGAAGTGAAGCAATGAGTTTTCAATGAGCAAACGGGATACGCAAGTTGACTTGCGCCAAAAGGGTAACCCATGACGCGATGTATTTTAATTTTTAAAGATTTAAATATGGGTATTTTTCTTACAAAGAAAACGAGCTTACGAGCTCTCTTTTACGCTTGATGGACGCACTTTTTTGAACTTCAAAATCAGGAGTGCCATTCACTCCCATTATAATGCTTGGAAGAGCCAGGATATCTTATAATATAATTCCTATTGTGTTCACCTGAAAGAAGACAGTCATATACACCCAGGATGCCTTGAGGGTGAGTAAATCATGGGATAAATCTTCATGTTTTGGTGAACTATTCCTTTAATACCAGGTGTAAACAAGGCTAGACTATAATGATTTCAGAAGAATCATGTGACACTGAAGACTGTAGTAATGTCTGCTGAAAGTTCAATAAATGACATTTTCAAATACGAAACAAAATTTCACAATATTATTGTTTTACTGTATTTTTAATTAAATAAATCCAGCCTCATACTGCATAAGAAACCGTCTTTCAAAAACGAACAAAATCTAAGGACCCTAATCTTTTGAGCGTTACTGTCGAACACAGTTGTATGTCGCAACAAGTTCAAAAGTCGCTCTGAAAAACATCTTTCACCGTTTACTGTTGGAAAGCGGTAATATTGAATTTAATACTGTACATCTCACAATAGTGTTATTGTTTATCTGCACTTTCAAGTGAGTCAATTGAAGTTTAATTCGATTAAAGAACCATTTGAAATAGTGTGATTTTGTCTTAAAGCTAGTGCAATTGCATTTTCTATAGTTTTGAAAAATGTCATACAGTTTGTGTCTAAGCGATCGAGAAAAAGTAATCACACGTACGCGGCTTTCTGAAATCCAGCTTCCTTGAAGACAAAGGATTTTACAGAATAAAAATGGTCATATTTGACAACAGAAAGGCTTCTCATGACCTCACTAATTGTGTACTTGATGCTTTTCATGACTATTGTGACTGAAAAGAGATTCACCTCAAAAAGTGGCACTGCAGAGTGTATTAGTGGCGTCTGATCTGTCATGTGTGCTGGATAACTCTCCATCCCCCTGCAGCTAACATAAGGTGTTGTAAATACTTCATGAGCAATATGCCTCTTCAGAGGACACACAAGTGTTGTCTCTAACCGACAGAGACTTCATTGGCTGTCGGTATGAAAACCAGAGGGAGTTCACCGATATTAGTAGAGCAGATTTGCACATCAGAGAATGAACAAAGTGACAATCGACTACATTCAAGAGAGGAGGATATACAAGGGAAATAATTTATTTGCAGTCTTCTTCCTTAGAAACAAGACGGAGTTGGATTAGCAGATGAAAAGTTTCTTGTATGTGGGTCAGGTAGTGTTTGTTTGGCAGCTCTCAAACTTGTCTTGACATACTTAAGTGAGTGAGCGAAGCAGAGATGAATGAGGTTAATTGGAACACGGCTCCATTGAGAGGCTCCGTTGGGAGAGAGGTATCGGGCCAGCGATGGTGCTGAATTCAGCAAGAAGCCCGAGCGGAAACCAGTGCGATCTTGTGGAAATGGGTATCGTGGTAACGTGGCATCAATGAAGTAATGATTTGTCGCAGTGGTTGACGTTTCCAAGAGAGTGGCATAAGACTGAAAGACTCTCTAATGAATATTCACCCGAAATTAAAAATTCATCTCATTTAAAATCCACACAGCTTTCATGGAAGACAATTGGGAAACATCCTGACTAGTATTTTTAAAGGGGGATTTGGTCAGTTAAGCTACAAAATGACAAAAAAAACTACTGTAAAAGTAGTCTATATGACTTGTACACTATATTTCAACTCTTCTGAAGTCATGTGATCAATTTAAGTCATTATTCACTGAAAATTTAATTAAATGCTTAGCTCTCCTGGATGCATTAATGAAAAAAATTGATTTGTGATGCCCAATGTCCAATTCATGAAAGCCTATTATAAGTGTTTTAGACCCGTTGTGAATTGTGTAATCGTGTACATACTTCCCTCGCCTTTGCATGATTCGTCATATCCGTAAATAGAGAAAAGTTGACGCGTGTCTGGTGTAGGAGTGGCATTGGTTAGTCATCATGACGAGCGAGAAAGCCTGAAATGAAGCAACTAAATCTCGAAACTGTGAGGAATCACTCGTTTCAGTCCAACACTGAACAGAGGAGTCTGCTGGCAAAAAGAGAGCGCGACAGAGCTCGTAATAAAACAAGAACCAACATTGGTTTAGCTTTTTGTACATGGCAAAAACTTTTAAATGTTGAGATGGAGATGGTGTTTTTATTCCTCGATAAGTAAGGTATTTTATTGAACGGATGAATATGTAGCTCTCTCACACCGTTCATTGTAAAGCATTATCTATTGTGAAGGGTCACTTCATTATGGTTGTTGTAGCACTGTGCTGGAATTTAATTTCAAGGAAGTAGCGTGTCTATTAATGGTACGTCTTGCATCTAAACTTGTTATATCTCTTAAGCCTAGTTGTGAATATTTTATAATCATCTGCACAGTCGAAGCACAACCAAAACAATGTTCTTCGGCGAAAAGTTTTTTTTTTTTTAACTTCTAGAGGGCCAAAAGTTGCATAGTGCGACTTTAAAGTTTGTTTTTTCATCATCATACAGGTATGATACAGCTTTTAAAAACATGTAATATAGCGAACTAGTCATATGGACAACGTGCATGATATCTTTTGCATGCTTTTTGAAAGCTCTAATCTACATTCATTACTCAAAATTCCTCCTTTTGAGTTCCAGGGATGAAAAATGTGGAATTCTTTATTTTTGGATCACTATTATTCTGACTGTGAGATCCTAGCATTAGCGATTATGATTGCATTCTGATCTGGAATTATCAAGTCAAGTTCATTTTCACAATGACAAGCCACATGCTGAGCTGGAATAAGAAAAAAAAAAAAAATTCAATCTCATTTAGCCAATCCCAGTGACCTCTCCGTAAATCTCTTCGGAGGCCATAAGCCAATTACGCAATTAAATTAAGCGTACATGCATACAATAGCCAAAAGCAAAGAACAGTTCAATAGGTGTCAGCAACAGATTATTAATATTTTCATTAATTCTGGCCATAAAGAGGCATACCTGCTTCTCTTTTCCCAGCTCTTCCTCCCCCCTCTCGACCTTTCTTCAGCACTGCCTTAAACATGGTACAATTCCCACCTTTCCCGCAGTCTTTTGTTCCTGCAGAAACACAAAGTTATCAAAAGAAGAGCACATTTAGAAACACAATGTAGGGTAACTTACAGTAATTGTTAAAAGAAAGACAAAAGAAAGCTTTGGATGGGTAATTTAAACGAGTCACCAACAACTTCACAACACAATGGAAAACAAATCTCCCCATTCATTTCATGCATGTGTGTGTTGCCACCTCGTGACGGGAGGAATTGGTTGATGAAATTCCCACATTCCACATCTAATTAACACTCTGCTGCCTGGTCTTAGGCATATAAACAAATAAATAAAGAAACAGTGAGCGCCAGCAGTACCCACACACTGTAAACTGTTGCACGCCACTCACACAATCCATTAAATGTGAAATAAAAATACATTTAACAGCACGAACCGAAGAAAAACTGAAAGAACTTAGTAGGCAAGGAAAGGCCAGTTGCTATGAACCACTAAAAATAAGAGGGAAACTAGTGTGCCACTGTCCTTCATGAGTCCATTCCATGTGTTCACACGGCAGCTGTCCACACTGACGCGTCTCTCAGACAATGGAAGGAAATACCAGCCTGTCTACCAAACCTCCACTTGATTCTAAAATAGCAGAATGATCTGTCACCTTATCTGAGTATCCAGGCCTGCAAGCTGGTCTCTCAGGTCAGAGGTGGGTTTTTTGCTAATTAAGAGACACAAGTAGAATTTCCATTCCAGGGTTCTGATGGAATCCAGCTGTAGATGTTGAATGTTCCATTATTACACTCAGACTACATTGCGCTAGGACTGATCAATGGACCTCAATACACTTGTCACACTGAGGCGTTTCACACTACACTTAACGGTGCCATAGGTGAGTCTCTACAGAAAGATAGTCTCCTCATATCCTGATAGAAATCACTATGCATTTTTATTCTTGTTCAACCGTAATATGAAATAATACGATGTCCTACTTTCCTGTCAATACATATGTTTTTACATACCCTCGCCTTGTTGGGCATAGCAACAGTAACTAAAGGGGGAGGGTTTTTGCGAAGGGTCACTTTAAGAGATAGATGACGTTCTGAGGCTGTTCACATCCTCAGACTCGGAATTATGTGTTTTCATGTCAACAGAATCAACACCGAAATGAATCTGCAGCAGTCAGGTACAAGCTCTACAATAATAATGATCGTAAACAACTTGGAATGTTATGTACTTTGAGACATGAGATCTCTTGTGTGTGTGTGTGTGTGTGCGCATGTTTTTGTGACATATCAGGACACTAATGTGTAAAATGACACTGGTATTACAAATTCAACGTGAAATATGAGGACATTTCATATGTCCCCACTTTTCAAACAGCTTTAAAAACATACTAAACAATGTTTAATTAAAAATGTAAAAATGCAGAATGTTTTCTGTGAGGGTTAAGTTTAGGGGTGGGGGGGTGGGGGGACAGAATGTACAGTTTGTACAGTATAAAAACCATTACGCCTATGAAATGTCCTCACTTTGATAGCAAAACGAACGTGTGTGTGTGTGTGTGTGGGGGGGGGGGGGGGGGTGGGGGGGGGGGGGGGGGGGTGTTTATGTTTTTTGGAGGAGACATGGCTTTGGACAACAATTTGCAGGGAAGGTGGGATCATATACTCATTTCCTTCCATGTTGTGATGTACATCTGATTATCAAAAAAAAAAGTTGATTGGATTTTGAAATTGCAGGGGCGGGGTTTAACCACACTATAGAGAAGATGTGCGTACGTCACCAGAGAGCCTATCGTTTGGATTAATAAATTAATTTTAAAAAAACAATACATGGATGAATCGTTTACAATAAGATCTATAACAAGCATTTACAAAATAGATTAGGTGAATTTTCATACCTTCATACCAAGTTTCATACATGCACTGATTTTATGTGTGTTACAAGCTCTTCTTCAGAGCAGGTTACGCACACCTTATAACAGTTGAAAAGCTACAAAAGTGAGAAACAATGCAGTTCTAGAATGTCATGAGTCGTTTAACCAACAACCAATGCTTGCCTCATGAAATATTCATGCTCTTTTTTTGTACAGACATAGAAATCTAGCTTCCAAGTCATAGGGAAATGTTAATAAAACATTATTAAATGTTAAAAACAGATTCTAAATGAATTTAAATGGCATCTATTAAAACTGCACTTGTCCAGTCAATATTTTTAACCTTATAAATATGCATATAAGACCTTTATTTTTATACAGTGTGAAATCTCAAAAACTGAGATTCATTAATAACTAATAACTTAAATAATAACCCAGGATAAAGAAAAGACACATGGAACAACATGGTTCAAAAGTTTAAACAATCACCCTGAGTGATAGACTGACATTCCAAAAAAAAAGAAAAAATTGAAATATTGTTTATTCAGAAAATCAGAAAAGAAAGAAAATAGAGTAGCAGCGTGCAATATATTTTTGTGGGGAAATGACTTTTATTAACAAATGGTTCTGACTGTTGGTTTGGGCTTAAAAACTGTCCCCATCAGCAACCAATTTTGCTGATTCCTCTTCTCTTAGCCACAGGACTGCTGGCCACAACCAACCAGAGGCAATCAAATAGAAAAGAACAAATGAGTGGAAATGAAACAATTCAATATAAGGGAAGATTATGAAATGATTAAAGCAGCAAATATGTCTTATAAATAATGTAATGCATCACAGTAGTGTACTTACAGTACTATCATGTGTTGCTGTTTTGCAGACAAACTCTGGAATTGATTCGATTGGGTTCTGTTAAATGTTAAAATTAATTGTCACCAAGCCTAAAAAGCAGCAAGGAACCAGTTCAATGGATTCAATACTAATTGCCTGGATTTAAAAGGAGCCACATCCTGTCGTTCGGAGACGCGGGGTTTGAAACGCAAGCCTAAATGACATCATAAAAAACACATCACAGACACTGTGCCCATCTGAAGACCATCTCATTTTCTCATCAGCCATCATTTCCTCTCCTCCTATACACAGGCACATGTGCACCCCAGGAACATGAAGCGGGGTCACACAACGCCTGGCTTGTCACGCCAAATATTGAGCAGATTTGCAGATACACTGATGTCACAGGGATGATGTCACGTTAACTAACTTCATCTGGATAATACAGGGAAAACAAAGCACATATAGGCTGAACTCTATAAAATAAGAGTGAGACGTTCAGATCTTCTTTCAATGCAAGTCTATGGGATTTTTAACTACGAAAAGAACCCTTAAATCATAAATATTGGCTAACGTTGTACCGTCACAACTGATATCTGTAGTGGTCATTCGTCTTTTAAAGTCATTGATTTCTAAAAGCTAAAAAAGACCCGACCAAATCATCCCCGCGCGTGACTGAAAATCAAATTACAGACTCCAGAAAAGCGCATTAGAGCTCCACCAGTCTTGGAACCAAACAACTGGAAAGCTCTGGTTTGACCACCGCTGGCCCTCCACCGTGAATAACGTTTTAAGTTGTACTTTCTAGTAATAGCAGGTTTCTGTGGGCCATGACTGCAGCATAAATGTGAGTTTAATTGGATGAAAGCTGAGATATATCAGAGGCTGGAGGGAAAATAGAGGATGACAAGAAATAAGGTGGCAACTTGGGTGGATACTGAGGGATGGAGGCTAAAAAAAAGAGTTTAGAGAACAGAGAAAACCATTGCTTTTAGAAAACACAGAAATACATTTAGTCGCATAAAAGCTGTCGAGCTACAGTATACGACAATATAAAACAGCTGAATGGGAGCATTTTCATTCAAATGACACATTCAGAAATACATTCGTAGTGAACGACTCATCTTTAGCGTTTCAGAATTGGCGGCGCTCGTTCACTGACAGAGAAATGAGGACAGCTTTTTCTAAATGGGTTTTTATGGCTGAAACCTAAGGGAAAATGGCCTTGTTTCCTTTTATGGACAATCTGGCCTATATCTCCTCCCCACTTTACCATTTGAATAAGACATATGACACATGGGGGTCTTATACAAATGTGCGGCCCTCACATCAAAAGCAGTCAAGCTTTTCAGGACTAACAAGAGCACATTTTTCTACAGATGGTTACTTGTTTTGTGACCGATAATTCTAGTTTCCATGATCCTGCAGCAGATCAGTGTCTAATGACTCTCAAAATGAACCGTGGGTTAACCTGGAGACGAACTGGAATGCCTTATTTAAATTTGGTCGGACGAACAAATTTCAGAGCAACTGTCCAAATCACATAATAGAGATGAAGCCTTGATTCTTGCGAAAAATGATAATATAATGACGCTACAAAGAAAGACACAATCAGCCTGTGAGCTCATGTCTATCCATCCCGACTGAGCCGGATCCTGGAACATAAACAGGAGCGCTTTGACTCGGTTGCGCTTGACTCGTTTGAACTTATTTTGGTCCACTTAGAAATGTTGCCGAACGAGAAGAAACTGCAACATCGTAACAATTTTAATCCTTGTTTCGGAACAGAGCAAACAATCTACAGGTGTGAAAAAAAACCTAACATCAGCTGATATCTGCATTAAATATGGATATAAATCAGCAGATATTGAATACTTCTGCCTATTTTAAGATTTAGATCATCAATGAGCACCAATTTAAAGACACAATTTTTTTTTTTTTTTTTTTTTCGCCGCTAGGGGTCGCTAATGATGACGCAGTGAATGAGTGGAACATGGGACTTGTAGTCATGGTGATGGATCTAATAATATTTATGGGGAAATAATGTTTATGGATGAGTGAATGCATGTTTTTATCACGACTGTGGTGTGAAGCAGGGCGGGGCCGAGAATCACGGGCGCGATCGATAATGAGAGACAGATATCAGTGTCACACGCGAGTCCCGCGGGATAAAGGACAGAGGACATTTGATTCTACTGAACTACTCACAAGTGCTAAAATACTACTCATACAGGTCAGTTTCTTTGACGAGTTAAGGAAACGCAGCGCTGTAAACTTGCTCTAACGTTACACTATCATACTAAACTGTATTTGAGTGTGTTGAAAGTTGTCATGTTATTCTGCGTATTAGTTTGTTGACTGTATGAAACTCAACATTAATCTAGATCAACATTAGATTATCATACTGATGATGTTCTAACATTGATTAGTCTTATGTAGTCTACATTTGCTTACCGTGTCTAATAACGTGCAAGAGCGCCGTCTCTGTCAAGTCAAAGTTTGTCGCAAGGCTCTCATCATCTCGGAAACGCCACGCCGATATTGATCCTCGTTTTATTTCTCCTTTTGTCCCAAAGTTTGCTTGCCATGGTCCATAATGTTTCAACGAGCTAGACCTTACGCAGCTGTCCGTGTCTGTTGCCATGGTTACTGTGCAGTACAAGCGGAAACCAGGGATAACGCAGATATTACGTCATTGACAGGCGCAAGTGATAAGAGAGTCCCTATTTAAAATTGTGAATTTCTCTGAATTTACAAATTCTTGGAAATATTTAGCATACCGGTAATGTAAATACACAGCTGAACGATTTTTGGATATTTTGATATAATGTTCTTTTCGTATTGTGCCTTTAAAGAGAGAGATTTTTAATGAATGCTTTTCCTTTGAAAGTGCATGTTTAATCTTCTTTTTAACCTAGTATAATCCATCTATAATCGTCTTGGGCAATCAATATAAAATCTCTCTCTATATGGTAGCATTTTTAATTTTCACATCAGTTTCTTCTATTAAAAATGAATTGCAAAGACAACACCAGAGGCAGTACTGTAGAGAGTTGCTGGGTAATATATGCTTAATTGTCCCGAAAAAAACATTCACAGGGCCCTAATAATAGATTACATTTTCTTTTTCTGTGAAATATTATCATTATTATTAACAATAATTTTACCCTTTTAGTTTTGTGGTAAAATACGACATGGACATTTCAGATTTCACGAGATTCACCTGGACAGTGAAAACGTACAAGGAGTGTGGTCATGACCTATGGCTCACGAGAGACAAACTATCCCCAGAACCAGCACAACATCCGTTGTCTCCACTCTTCCATGAGTTTTTATATACAGTAAACATGACATCATGGTGTTTGAACATGCAACGACTAACCTAAACTTATACTGTAGATCTGATTATCAAACTGATTTGCAACTACTTTAGACATCTGAAGTAGATTAAAAATTGCAAGGCAACGTTTTCCTATTTCAGATCCCACTTCAATACAGCCACTAACCCAAGCTAAATCTTGCCATAAACATGCGTGTTGTTTTGATGAGAAAGGGATGGATGTTCAAAACTGTTTGGATGGCAATCCACACTTCATTTCACTAACCTATAGACACCCTGTGGACATTAACCAGCCTACCCTTTCACGCCAGCTCTTTTCAGGTCAAACATTAGCTCATTCTCTCCCGCTGAGTTAAACAGAGTCAATTAAACCATTAGTCCGCCATAAAAACACTAGAACGACTTAAAGAACAGCAGGACTGTGCAAGCCTGTACTTTCTTTAATGAGTAAACATGGTAAATGCACTAAAGGTGTTGACAGGGAGACGCTAGTGTTCACGACGTCCAAACAAGTACTAAAACTTATCACTCACGGGATCGCTTCTGGAACTCGGAGGGGGGAATTACTGATTAAATTAGCAGTTCTTAGGATTTTATGATTTTTCCAGTCAGAACTATATCTTTGGCACGTTCGCTTTAGTTGCCAGAATTCTTCGTAGGAAAACAACCGTCCCTTTTCGTTTTCGGTTTTTGAGGAACTATGGGAGACATTAGGGCTTAGACGGGTAGTCGACTACTTTAACCACTAGTCAGTGCTGTCGGAAGCCATCGGGTAAGTCCAGCGTAAAATAACCATACAACGCCAGTCATGACCGCGACCAAAGAGAATATGAGGCAGGAGGATGAATAAAATTGTGCCTTATTCTATTATAAACTACTTGAAACAGTTGAGTGAAGATCTAAGTAATGCGAGGACAGAGCTGTTATTGTTTTTACAGTTAAAGACCTGTGAAATGTTATACGAAGAAGCTCATTTTCTTTGATACCTCAAGGCTAATTGTTGAAATTAATTGTATTAATATATATTTATGCATATTTTGTTTGACGTCAAAGACGCCAATGGTTATAATGTCAATTTACAATGGGTTATATACCAAAATAAACTCATTATTTTAATTATTTTTTACAATAGGCCTACAAGAGAAACTGTTGCAAGCATTTGGCCGACAATTAATAAACACTTGCTGACTATTATTTTTCATGTTTTGTTTTTTTTTTTAAATAGTGACAAACCACGATTACTCAAGTAATTTGGGTATTATTTTCAGACTAGGAGAAATTAGTAGTTGTGCAACCTCTAGAAGACATCCCATAATGAATGTCTAACACAGTAAAGCATTGATCTTAAGTTCTTATTAAAAATTGCAACCATAACAAGAATCATTAAGTTCATACAAAATACATAATGAGTAAATAAAGCTATTTTTGATTACAATATTTTTTAGTATCTTTCATAAAAGTGCATTACTACCCGCCCACTTTTTCAATGCATTTTCCCCTGTTTATTTTTCCCATAGGGATTTAAAGGGGTCTTTGATTATGATTTCCCTTTTTTAACTTTAGTTAGTGTGTAATGTTTCTGTCTGAGCATAAACAACATCTGCAAAGTTACGACGCTCAAATTTTTAATTTTCTTTTAAAGAAATCGCTTTTTAAGGTCTTAAAAAAAACGGCTGGTAGGGACTACAACGAGCTTCTTGGGTTGGTGACATCACAAACCCCAAAATTTACATAAACCCCGCCCCCGGGAACACACAAAGGGGGTGGGGCCATGTTGAGCTGACAATCCTCATTTTGTCTGCGTAAGATTCTCCAGCTTTGTTGTTGTTGAGTATCCGAAGCATGAGCTGTTTAAGCTCCGCTCTCTTCTGGAAATGGGGTCGGGAGCAGCAGCTCATTTGCATTTAAAGGGACACACACAAAAATGGCGTGTTTTTGCTCACACCCAAATAGAGGCAAATTTGACAAGCTTTAATAAATGATCTGTGGGATATTTCGAGCTGAAACTTACCTGTACACAAATATTTGAGTATTTTATGAGTGTACGGAGACCAACTGATGTCGTTCATGTTCCCTAAAAGTTCCTTTGGCATGATTTGCTCGCGGCGACTGATTTTGGAATTTTCTGTACAGCATCATGGGTAATGTAGTTTCACTGTTAAACATGATTAATTTAGTTGAAAAAACGGATGGATTCAACAAAACACCTTCAATTATCAGCCTCAAAGCTCATTTATAAGTTAAAAATCAATTTCCCTATGGAAAAAAACAACTTGTAATTTTTTTTACGGAATCCGACTGTTGCTTTCAATAGCCAACAATTCTCCTCAATGAAGATGGCACACATCATTGCAAGTATCGTGACTTCTTCATAAAGCTGTTATGGAAACAGTGTTAGGAATGCTCACGCAGAAGGAACCATAAGGACAATATCTTCTTTCATGAAAACCCACAAGGCATGTGGTCCATACTCTCGCTTTTGCAAAATTCAATATAATTTGATAGGGTTCAATAGAGCGTGCAACAACAGATTCGGTGATCGGGACAATGGCAGCAAGATTTAAAAATGAAATCCTACTCTGCTTACCGCAAGTGATCTGATTACTTTCTGGCCGAGGGCAGCAATAACAGATGTCTACTGAACTGAAAACATTAACTAACTGAATCAAGAGGCTTCAGGGTACGGCGTGGAGAAGAGAGATGAAATGCAAGGTTTTAATGACAAGCAGGCATGGAGGAAAGGCCACAATCTTAGTTCAGCTGACCTTTGCAAATGCAAGAACAAACACATTCCATTACTTTGTCAAATCTAGTATAGCATGTGTGTGTGTGTGTGTGTGTGTGTGTACACCTGTTCAGTGTCAGTTGGCTCATGACCCTGGCTCGAAAGTCTCAGGTACATTATTTTTTTTTTAAAGTGAAAAAGAAACTTTCAAGTGGCTTTTCATGCTTCAAGTATTGGTTTAAAGTTCCTGAACGTAAGTATTTGCAACACAAAATATCCACATGTGATGCCTACCTCTTTTCCATTCAGTGTGGCAAAACAAAAAATATAGTCCCTTGCTTGGCTGACTTGTAAAATAAAGATTAATGCAAATTACTAAACTATCTGTGTACAAATGATGAGTAGTGTGGCACGTGACAACAGGAACGTCACATCATGACAGTTCATTCAATCACTGGTTTGGAAAGATAATCATAGTCTATCCAAGAAAAACAACTGTGAAATAAACAACACAACACTAACATGATCTTAAACGTCAATTGAAACAAACACTGCAGTGTTTTTTTTTTTCCAGAACCTCCACGAGACCAAAACTTGCAAATGCTGTCAGATATTACTTTGTTTCGTGTACACAGATGTTTCAGAATTAAAGTTTGAAGGAAACTTACCTGTTTTAAGATAGATACCGCTCAGACTCTGCCTTACAAACGCGTTTCTCGCTCAGTATCACTTCATAGCAGGAGTGAGTGAGTGAGTGAGTGAGTGAAGGAGTAAGAGACTGAAGCGCGCTCCAGCTACTCCTCCCTCGCGCGACTGTAAACCGACGCGCCTCCCACCTCTGAGTGGCAAGAAAAAGTCTCTTCCTTTAAAGCGAATAAATATTCATATTAAATTCATTATTTTTAAATAAATATAATCGTATTTCACATGACATATCATGTCCCCTTCAAAATATTTCACTAAATTAAAAAAATTATCTTTATTCATTTTTAATAAAATAATTGTATAAAATCATTTTAATAGCCTACATTTTCATAAATTATTGTAATATTTTGGTTTGAGCAGTTTTTCGTGCCAGTGTAAAGCTGTTGTAATATGAAAACTTGGCAAAGAAATATATATATATATATATATATAGACTATATATAGTGGTGAAGTCTACGTGAGGTTTACGCCGTTTACGTAAACCTGGGGAGACTATTAGGCTGGGAGGAAAAAATCACCGTAAACTCACTACAAAAAACACCACTGATCATTACATATGATTTCATACGTCTTCTTTATTGTGTTTTCTTTTCGCCTTTAATAATCAATTAGCCTACATAATCTTCCAGGAAGTGTTTGGTGCTGAAAACAACAGCAATAACCTTCACACTCATTATCAATTTGCTTACTCATAGCTAAATTTAGTATACATAAACGTAAATTTAATTCTAGGCGGAGGTTCAGCAATACATGAAAACAAGTTGAAAAACTTTTTACAAACATTTTAATTTTTAACTTTGTTTTTCTAGTTATATATATATATATATATATATATATATATATATATATATTATCCTAATATATTCCTTTACTGTATTTGTAAAGTAGTTTGTTTGTCTTACTTTAAAACATTTCTTCCTGTTAGATAACTTTTAAAATAATATTAATTAACACATTGGTGTAAGTTAGGCCTAAATATCCTCTGAACAATGGTTAAGTTTAGCTCTTTATTTAGGTATTGTCTTACTATTGGTTAAATAATGACCAAAAGCATTCGGTTTATGTTTTTATGGGTATACTTTCCCTATAATACACTAAAAGTATAATTTTCATGAAGTTATGAGTAACAATGGACACTTTTATTTGCATGATAGTGAAGCAGGAACTGACCGCTAATAAATCTGTGCTGACAGTAACGGGGAACAAGGAAATAAATATACTGATAATTATGAACCACCAGTCCAGCTGTAATATCTATCCTTTAATATCTAGTGATGTAAATGCATTCCTGTGCAGTAAATTCGACTCTTTAGCGTCCCCGTGTGGCTATTGATGGAACACCTTTCTCATTATAACAACATGTGAATAGCTTAGAGCCACTGTCTGCTCACATCCACAACAATGATAAAAATTCTGAAATGAAATTTGATAATGCTGTTGTGATAAATAGTTTCTTCCAAACGCTGAAATCTGTCCTCTGGGTATATCAGATGCTTTAACACAATTTGTAGTGCGATAAACGCTCGAAAATAAAATGGAATTGGTAGAGAAATAAACAACATAATACAACATCAAATATTAAAAAAAACAAATGTCATCTTTATTACATCTAAATATTCTGATAGTAATAACTTTTGCCTCCATACGGTCTCTTACATATACACACAGTTCTACATAGCGATTTATCATGGCACAGGTTTTGTGCTTCGCAGCACGGATCACGGTTGTACAATAAACTGACGTAGTTGTGCAAGACTCCATGGAACATACATTAATTTTTACATTAAGTAGGCTACAGCAATGAGATCAGACAAAATGACTTTTTTGTTTCCAATGCACAGAACATTATTAGTGTTTTTTTTTTAATTATCTTTTTTTTTTTTTTACACCGCTATTACTTCTTTATTAGACTTTTCAGCCAATACGTAATTTGACTCAAAAACTGAGGTGCCTATAATACATGCCATTAAAAAAAACACGAAAAACAAAATCATAAAAAGATGGTTCAAGTTCTCAGTAAATCAGACCTTAAACACGTGTTGCCGTTTGAAAACGGCGGATACTGAAAAGGAAATCTTTGGCTCACACTCAATCCCGGGTCAAATTCAAGTTAATTTAATGGACCACATCGTCTCTTCACACTCACACGCACTTTCCCACTCACACACACGAATGAAAATGAATGTCGCTGCACCGGACGCACAAAACACAAATTAAATTTGCCCAATGAAAATGAACCAGTCACTTCAAATGCAACAGCTTGTCCATACAACAGTCTTGGAATCCACGGATCCAGATATGTCTTAAGAAGTGACATGTCCTTGTAATATTCTATCTATGGCTACACGTTACATGAACAATTACGCACAAACGTACACGCCTACACCCACGAGTCAGGTGAGGCCGGGTAGGGCTGAGTTCTGTAAGAAGGCCTGCGTGTGGTGGAGTAGAAGTCCACGTAGTTGGTATTGGGTTTGAGCACCTGCCTCTCGCTCACCACGGGATAACGCACCGGCTCGTCCAGGTAGGCGTCCTCGTAGCCCATCGGAGACGACAGGTACATTCCAAAAGTGTCATAGGTGCTTTGATTTGCATCCTCTGGGTAGTAGAGCCGGCCATGCTGAAAGAGGAGATTTTTTTATTTATGTGTATAAATGACAACAAATCACTGACACCTTTTACGGTTGCATTTTTTCTAAACATGTCAACAAATATTGGTTGCACTTTAATTTACAGTACGTGCGCTTACGTAAGAAAGTGCTGGGTAATATAAGGTAACTACATTGGTTAGGGTTAGGTTTAGGGGTAGGTTCAGGGTTAGTTACATAGTTATTACCCAGTTATTACATGGGGAACAGGACTGTAAATTAAAGTGCTACCCAAAAATCCAGTGACTCTTTCTTCACAAGGTGCTTTATTGGCCTGTTAAACATTTATATTTAGTAAAACCAGTACAAAGAAATCATTCTAAAGGGCTTTTCACACTTGAAATAGTTAATCCTGGGTTATTCTAAACCCTGGGTTATCCAGCTTCACGTTACACACGGCTCATAATTTACAGAGAGTTAACAATTAGTCCTTGGTATTCACAAGCTGATGTTTCACATTCCTAAACCCGTACTTATTTGTCAGTGTAATTGATTGGATAAACGCTGCTGTCATGAATCCGCTCTGTCTTTCGTCCACTGGCCACTAGATGTCGCCCTCCCATTTCATGGACTCTATCCACCACACTACATTTCCCATAAGTCCCTTACCTTCATGTTGATTACTGCCCAGCTGTGGGCTATCTAGTTCACTATTTAAGTTTATTCTGTAGCCCATGTTATAAAGCAGTGTTTAGAAGGTCGATAACCCGGGGTTAAGCGGGTGAAAATCCCTTAAAGGGATAGTTCATCCAAAAATGAGAATTCTGTCATCATTTACTCACCCTCAAGTTGTTCAAAACCTGTATACATGTCTTTGTTCTGATTTACACAAAGTAAGATATTTGGAAGAATGTTTGTAACCAAACAGAACTCGTCCTCCATTGACTACCATAGTAGGGGAAAAAAAATACTATGGCAGTCAATGGGGGGCGAGATCTGCTTGGTTACAAACATTCTTCCAAATATCTTACTTTGTGTATCTTAGATATTGCTAAGTTGGTCAGAAGGAGATCTTTGTAGAAATATCAGCATTAAGGCCTATTGGCACTAAAATAAAGTTATGCACAAAAATTTGGTCCAATTTATAGAAATAAAAAGCATTTAACGAGCTACAGAGGAATCAGAGTTCACTGATCACGTGATGAGGTGGCTGAAAGAGTGTAGTGTAGTTTTATGTAACGGGAACGGCTCTGGGCATGTGACCAAAAGCCGTTCCTGTTACCAATTTTTCACAGTGTGATGGAAAAGAGATTAGAACATCTAATCTAATCTAAAAATTAAAAAATAAAATTTGCGTTGACGGTTTCCGAATATCTATATATACAGCGGTTTGAACAGATGCATTAACAGCAGCTCATTCAAATGAAAATGTTCATTACACTGAATGCTCGCACCGAATATTCGTCTTGTAAAAAGGTCTTAAAACCTCTTAAAAATCTTGAACTGTCATGATTTTATGCTCAAAGTGTATTAATTCCTGTAAAACTGTTACTTCTCTTAATGCTAATGTATATCCAAACATGTATTAATTTTGTTTAACAATGCAATGCAATTTATTAGCAGCTAAAATAAGAGATAATCTATTACAAAAATGTAATATTTTACCTTAAATAATTAAAAATTATTCTGATATAGTACCAGTTTCAAAAACGACCTACATAGAGTGCGACATTAAACTCGTTCTGCAAATATTTGTGGGCAAAAAAGCCAATGGATTATGTAACTTTCATCTGCTGGGATTAGGCGCATTATATCTGCGTCAACGGTTATCATTCGCAGTGGGCATATGGCATCTATGTTCAGCAATTTCTTCCTTTTTGTTCTGTGAGGGGAGCAAGAGTTAAACTCACCTGTGATCTGCGGGACTCCTCCGCTGACGGAGAGGGATAGGAACTGATGAAATAGGCCGACTGCTTTCCAGACCCTAAACACATAAAAACGCAAATGTTACAACACCAGATTTCTATCAAATAAATACGTGTATATGCCAGATACAGTTACGACCATCCATGTTATCTAAAAATTTGATGTTTAAATGTGTTATATTTAATATTTAGATATAAAAGTAGAGTCTGTGGTGACGCTCTATTTCTGTGAACCACAGTCAGGGCGGAGAGCAGGGTGAGGGTTAGATGGGTGGAAACGGTTCAACAGCCCAACAGACCTAATGAAGACCTCCCTCGCACTGAACCCGCGTTCAGAATCACAGAGACATAATCAGACTCTCCAGGTTGAAGCACCACCAATCAATAAAGAGTAACTACGGAGGTCAAGTGCTCTTAAATGAATGACCATTACGGCTTCTGACCAGACAGGGAAGTCAAACTGATTGCTCTATTAGTTGAAGACAGCATGGGTGAAATATCTATTAGTGCATTAGTCTAGCTTCTAATTCACAGACAGGTCCTTCTGTTGTTTTGAGAGAGTGCAGTGCCATAAATCATTACCAATTATGCTGCATATTTCTGAACGAAACAGAATATTCAGAAGGAAAGAACTTAATTTCATTCACAAGGATCGTGAGGAGAGAAACTTGGTTATTGGTTATTTTGATGGATCATTATGAAAGCCTTTTTTCTTTAAAATAATAAGAAATGTACACAATAATACTGTGGGTATTTCTTAAAAATGTTGCATTTTGCAATTGGACTGAGACCTGTATATTGACTTGTGTTTCTGTTGGCGTCTCCATAATAATTATGAAGTTGCATAGATGACTGGGTCCTCCGCTGATTTAAACGATGACCTCTTATACCCAACATGGCAGGGGAAGAGGTGGCACTGCCTCCTAAACGTGGGAAAAAATATTGTCAATAAACCATTTCAGTGTATACAGAAAAAATAAGAAAAACAACCAATTAATAAATATTAATATCAGCCAACCCGAGTGAAAAACAAATATACTAAAATGTTATTTTGTGCTAAGTACACCACAAATGCATTTACATATTTATGTGCTTGATAAAAAAAAATACCCTGCAATTGTACTTGTTGGTATATAAACTGGTATACTTAAAGTGTGCTAAACTGGAACGGCTAATTTTGCACTTTAGTTGTGCAGAAGTAGAGCTGAGGTCCAACTAAAGATATACTGAAGTATAGTTGAAGTGGAAATATACTTTAGGTACACTTTAAATTTAACTTCTTGCATTTAAACACTGATATATAAATATCATACAATCCTTATTAATAGTGATATTAAAACACTTCTTTGGCATAATATTAAGAAATGTGCATTGTGAAATAAAGAAATACACCAAATAAAGTTTAATTATATCATTATGTCTAAAGTGAAATGTCAATAAATATGTGTCTGATTTGAAGTATACTTTTAAATAGATTTGGTATAGGTTTTTTACTAGGGTATATAAGCATTTCTCTGTATCTTCAACAGAATTACAATTCCCTGTGGGTATGATGACTCACCTGATTGGATAACAGGTGACATCTGTACGTTGCTGGTTGGCAGAGTAGGTTGGGAACGGTAGCGGTCTCGTTCCAGTGTTGACACTGGGGTGATGAAGTGATTCTGGTTCCAGCCATCCTGATCAATCACAGAACACACAGGCCCTGTTTACACCTACTGTTATTATCCGTCTCAGGTGATCCAATCACAAGTGGTGAGCAGACAGAGTATTTCATTCAATTTCAAGTCATTTTGTTGATGGTAATGTTGTTCACCTCGACGTTATTGTAGTGCAGGGGTTGATTTACAGGTACTATGAACAAGCAATTGTTCGCAGTTTTCCGTAAATGTGGTTTGAGTCATCAGATCTGAGTTTCTGGACACTGTTGATGCCAGTTAAATATTTAAACATCTAAAACAAGACATTTAATTGAAAAGCAAAACTGCACTGTTTCTTGGTTTAAGCATAAATTAAAAAAAAATTGAGTTTAAGTTTATATTTAAAAGCAAGAAAAATAATTTCACAATGGGGTAAAAAAAAAAAATTAAAAACCTAATTCAATTAAGTCAATTTTTCTTCTCAAATAAATGTTTGTTGTTTTAAGGATGTTAAGATATCATTTTAGTGAAAAGCGAGACAAAAATACTGATTATGGACATTTTTTGCAGTGTTTGCATTTATTGTAGGGGTGTTAGGGTAAACGCATGTGTATCAAATTAATACAGTGTTGCTTTAACCACTACATTCAATTTATTGCAGATTATATATATGTATATATATATATATTTTTTTAATATATATATAACTATATTCTTTGCACAACAGAGCCTAAGCGTCGGACAAATGTCTTATCTTGTAGAATGCATGCTCAGCACCGCCGCTCCATATTCATAGTACGTGTGATCGCGTAATTGAAAGCAAAACTAAAACGCGAAACAAAAACGAATAAGTTTTCTCTTAGTCTTAAGTGCAAACAATAAGTGCAACCATAATCAAAGTACTCTCTGAATATTCAAAGTGCAAATAGAGACAAAAAGTTTCTTCAAGCACTTTTTGTTTAGCTGAGAGATGGTTACAACCACACAGTCCAGATTAAGATAGCTTTCTTTCTGGGAGATATCTGCAGGCATCAGGGAGCCACTTTCAAAATGAAGGGTACTGAAATCACGTTTTACTTTCGATTTTGCGATCATGAGTACTCTGTGAATAAGGAATCTACAAGATGTTTACATCAGATGCTCAGTTGTGCAAAGAATCCTCCGCCACGGTCTTGTCAGTCATCTCGTCACTTACTTTAATCACGTGATCAGTGAACTGATTCCTGCTGCACTACGTACGGCTTTGAAGCTCTTGTTGGATGAGCTGGACAAGATTGAAGCGACCGTTATCCAACTGAATTAAAAGTTTTTATTTTATAAAAAGCAAAACAACAGCGGAGGCATCATCTAAACGTAGCGGTGGCCTATTCTATCCTACTTTCACCCTCACACTCTGTCATGGCAATATCACGAGACAGCTTTTCACCTCGACGTCACACCTCTACTAACCATCGATCGATGGTTGAGAACATGTACCTTTTTGTAGAAGGTGCGCAGATCTCTGTACTGCCACAGAGTGTTTAGCACCTGAGCGGCTGCCTTGACCACCTTCATGGAGTACCTGCAACAGAGAGCAAGAGCTAAAACACTCCTGCCTGGACTAGGACGTCCACGGAAAACGGAGGCTTTCTCTATTAATTTTAACTATACTGAATGTACTATAAAAGCAATAGATTTGTTGTTGTTGTTATGAAATCAACAATGAACACACAAAACTGCCCACTTCAACTAGCCCATAAAAAGAGGCATGTACCTCTCCCCACGTCCTCGGCTGATTGTAACCAGCTTGTCGATGCCGCCCGTCTGGGCGAGCGCACGGGCGTTCTCCATATTCCTGCTGGTGACCTCGTGCAGGGCACAGCAGACTGCCGCCACCGTCTCATCCGACAGCAGGGAAGGCCCATTGCCAGGGAGACGGGTCACTAGGTCCCGCATGGCGTATTTTCCTTTCAAAGTAACCGAGTTCAGCAAACATTTATTTTAGAAGATGAAATGCAGTTTTTAATGGCCACACATAACCGGCGTATAATAAAAACGGTATGTAAGGCATTGCACTGAGTTCACAGCAATAAGTTGGAGTGACTGACCAATGAGTTCCTTGTTCCTGGCGTCCAGAGCCATGTTACGTAGAGCGGTGGCCACAGAGCAGACCACCCTGTCATTATCCATTCTCAGTAGCTCCACCAGAATGGGCAAACCCTTCTCTTTACGTACGGCAGCACGGATGTAGGCCGCAAACTGGATGGTGAGAGAGAGAGAAAAAGGTTAACATTTCAGACAAGGTTATCACCTTTCAGTGCAGCCAGATGCTCCATTAACATCTACTGAATTTTAAAAACAGTAACGAAATCAAAATGTTTTTCTTAGTTTTGACTGAAAACTGCAAAAGGATGGTAAAAGGGACAGCAAATGAATAAAATAAAACTGTTGCTGTCTTAGAACCTTGAAGCTACATCTAGTTAGATAGTGTGTGTGTGTGTGTGCTGGACATATCCTTCATCCACCAGCCAATTATAGGCATTCATATAATTCAGCTCTATTCTGAGCGCTGTGGCTGTATAATTCAGTTTATGGTATAGTGACCACAAGCAGCCTACCCTCCAGGTTCCAGCGGAAAGATTCTGCAGAGACCCAGCCGCCCCTTCCAGCGTGGCTGGGTTGGAGCTCTCTGCCAGCAGAGTGAGGTACGGCTTCACCACAGATGGATGCCACAGCATCTCTGCCCCCTTTGGACTTCCAGAAAATCCTGGAATAGGTCCCACACCATCCCACTGCATCATAGGATATCAAAATCACAAATAATGATAGGTTAGTTTCAGCTTTGAACTTACATATATAAATAAAACCATAAATATTTGGGAGACTGGGGATGAAAGTAACACCTTTTGTTTGAGCATTGGTAACTAAGCGGTTGTTTGTGTTATATCTCTCAAAATTTGATACATGGTAGCCACAGTTGTGTGCTACAAATATAACTCACTAGGACATGTGCAACACAATCACAGATTATGTGAGTTAATGTCAAACACAAAGAGTTCCGTTGTTACACCCTACCCCACTACTGGGCACTAGCTGGGGATAGATGAAACAATGAGAGGTCATTTGCTGAAAAAAGATCCACACTATCTAAAGTTACGCAAGAATGTTATTGAGGAATAAAGAATAGTTTTGAATCAAGCGAACAATTTAAAGTAACAAAAAACATTATTTCTTTTAGGACTTGTAGGACAACTGCTGTGTGTTTGTGTGAATGTACTGTATTCCTGTCACATAAGAGTCCAGTCACTAGCTATGTTGCCATCCACCTATTTTATGTGGGATATCACATAAAAAACACTGGATGGAAACACAGACATGCGCATTAATTCTTGGTTGTAACATTTTTAATGAACTGTGACAACTAACTAACAGCCATAAAATAGCTAACTGTTATATCATGTGGGTTTGAAGTTAACATGAATATAAAGCATCAAACTAAACTAGAGAAACAGCAACTTTAGATTTTGTAAGTCAAACAACTGTATTTTCAATACAATCAATGCTAGGCAAAAAATAATCTTCATAAAAATAAAAATTGTACTTTCCTTCCTGAAAATCTTTTTCTTTGGTCATAAAAATGTACAATGTTGCTCAGTCACATGACACTTCTCCTGTGAGCTCAAAAAGATGATGCGAGCGTGATGACATCACCACAGCTCTTTTCTGACCCCTCAAACTGACTCCGTGATGCAACTAACTCTCGCTCTCTCTCTCTCTCTCTCTATATAATTTGTAAATAAAATTAGATATGCATTTTAATTAATTTATCTATTTTATTGTAATCATTAATCACAATACTAATCTTAATCCTATAACAACAATCCATAATTGTTAATATAATCTTTTTGACCAATGAACTTCCTGTTTCCAGTTGTTCATTAATACCAGATTTTAATTTAATTTAAACAATTACATTTACAATTTAAATGATTTTGAAACAATAAAATGAATCTATAAAAAATAATTTTATACATATTCCACTCACAATCAATAAAAATTTTATCTAAATATGAACTTGTTAGAGCTGAGCATATAGACTTTAGAAATACCCTGGGCCTTCCCATGAATTTTTTGATATTTTATTACTTTCAAAGATTTCCAGGGCTGGAAATCTCAACTTTAAAATGTACTAATGTTCTCAGGTTTTCCATGACTTTGTGCTGAAAAACAATTTCTGTAAAAGTACAGTTTTTGGTCATTTGATAATTATCAAGAGCTCAGAAGCAGTTTTGAGATTTGAAGAACATGGAATCCAAGCGTAGTTTATATAGATGTGATCACCTGCTGATCCTGCCAAGACCTCTTCTTCTTCTTCTTTCTCAGACCCCAGCAGCTGTAGTCGGCCTGCTTGCTGGAGGTGTCCGGGCCCAGGAGCGTGTCCAGGTCCTGGGTTCCCATCAGCCGAGACGGAGGCATCTCCAACTCAAGACGGTATGACAGGTTCCTCAAAGTGCACACACAGTTTTCCACAATCTGAAAACGCAGGAAAAGAGAAAAGGGGAAAGTATAGAAGGAAGGCCATATGCGTTTAAGAAACATTTATGGTAATATTTTGTAATTTTGGAGCTTGACAGCCCCAGTCCTCATTATATTGAAAAGTGTCCACGGAATTCTTTTGTGTTAAAAGAAATGTAAAAAAGGGTTAAATTAATTTAGTAAATTAAATAAATAATAAAATAGCTACTTTTTATAATTACAATTCTTATAATACTTATTATTATTATTATTAATAAAAAATTTATGCAATAATAAAATTTAAAAAAAATAAAAATCTTTTCCAGGAAGATTTTCAAGGCTTCCTGTTCCAGCAGATGGCATGCTATGACTAAGATTTTGTAAAGACCCAAAGCCAAATAATGCTGTGGTTCACCACTAGAGGCACTCGATACTGTTTGGCCCTTCAAGGAGTGGCATAGAAAACATGTAACACCTTTTTATAAGCAACACGATCCTCTGCCAGTTCCCAGCTGTCACCGCATATACAATCTGAAAATTAGTCAAATATCTGGCAAGAATATATCAAACATGTTCCAAATATTAGCAACAATGCAATACAATGTTGTACACCAGAACTGGATGGTTTTCGATATATTCTGTATGCAGTCACAAGAATATCTCTAACCTTGCTGTCATAATCGGAAGTGTTAACGCAAGTTTTGATTATATAGAGGAGGGAATCAATCAGCCCTTCACAGCAACGCATCTGCCGTCTGGCCTCTTCTCCAGCTGAGCTCAGGTTCCTGAGACACACACACACACACATGCATCAGCATCATGTGGTCAACAATACAATGTTCATCTGATTTAGATGAATACAGTCATTGTCACAAATAAATGTGAACCGAGATCATCTCAGAGGATGAAGAGTGATACTGCTACCACCAGGGATACGCAAAACTATATATTTTCCAAATCAGCTAGTCAGCAGCTCATCTGAACGACTATTGATTAATCAATCTTAACAGGAAGCCATGTATAATTACACTGGAACACACGACCAGCCATTTCTAATGGGACTTTTGCATACCTGAGGCATCCGGAGGTGTTCCTCAGCACCAAAGATGAGTGCAGTTTGAGTTTCTGGTCCTCTCGCTGAGGGGCCGCACCCCACCCGGAGTGAGGGATAATCACCGTGTTGGTGAGCGGCCCGAGAGCGTCCCGAGCGATCGTCATCTTCACAGAATCACATGACGACAGGTTCCACAACACACCTGTTAAGACAAGACCCCAAAATGTAGTGGAATAACATAAAATGCAACGATATACTATTAAATAAGAAAGACTAGGAGAGCCGATTAAATATAAAATTAAGCAATCTATTATTAAAAAATACTAAGGGCCAGATTTACTAAACAGGACAAATCAGCATGAGAGCACAATCCCAAAAAAGCACTGAAGGGAGTGGAAAATTCTGCGCGTGATCAACTGACGATGTGCAAATTAAAGAACACGGATTATTTTCATAATCTACCAAGAGTGGCGCAAATTAGCGGATGGTTTAAAACTTGCTTTTTTGGGTGGTAAATAATGGCGCAAATACCAGTAAATTGACTCTGCTCCCATAAATTTTGAGAAAATGCTCCTACAAATGCATATGCAATGAGGTCATTACTCAAGTGTCACATGATCCTTTAGAAATCATAACACATCTTGTAATGTACTAATGTAGAGGCTTGTATATTTTATAAAAGTAATTGTTTCATTTAATGAACATCGTGTATAACAAGCAGTTAAAACCACACTTGATCATTTAACACAGCTCATTAGAACGATGAGAGACACATTCAGAGGTGTGCTGTAAAACTGTAAAGAGACAGTGGGAGTGCAACGAAAAATCCCGCAGATAGATATCATTAACACAAAATAGTCTCTGTGGTTGCGAGTATGTGTGCATATAGATGAGAGATCTGTCTTTGCAGAACAAACTCTCAGTATGAGAAATAACAGTGAAAATAACAGTGCACTATGCATCAAGAAAACTGCTTGAGAGTGTAGAATTTCCCAGTATCTATCTAGTGATACTTAGGATATCCAGCTTGGAGAGAAAGTGTGTGCGTGCAAGTTTGTGTCAGCTCAGCTTTTAATCAAATACTTTGTCCCTCCACATTAATCACAGCCACGAGTTCCACTGACTGTAATCTCTGATCTGAGCTTCACAGCTCAAACTGATCTTACCACAGGAGCAAAAGAAAGCGAGTTAGAAAGAGCGAGACAGAGGGATTGCAAGAGCAAAATAAAGACTCTCTTATGTCAGTCATGTGACCCCACACACCCACTCACCAGTTACGAGCTCTCGCACTTCGGTGTCTGGAGTTTTTCTCAGCAGACGAACCAAAGCTGGGATTCCACCGGCATTCCTCACACACACTTTATTATCATCCGTGGCTTTCCCGTACACAAGGTTCCGCAGAGCTCCGCAGGCATTCCGCTGAACTTCCAGGGTTTTGTGGTCAAGCAGATCCACCAGGTGCCGGATTCCCCCCAGACGACACACCTGAAAGCGTACAGCAAGAGTGTGGTTTTATATGTGTGCACATTTAAGTGTCCAAGGTGTGCATCTCTTTCTGCTAACTAACTAAAAGTAGAAACATTTTTCAGTAGCATACAAGTCATTTGACTTGAATTTCATGCACATTTGACTGGATAAAAATCTTGGACATCTAGAACATCCTGTGTAGTGCAGGATGAGGCATCGTTATTTTAAAAACGGTTCAAAAGTTTGCGGACTTTTTGAAAGAAATGCATACTTGATATTATTATTATTACAATATAAAAATATTTTAAAAAAACGCCAATGTTTTTAATCATAATTAATTACAGAAAAATGTGTGATTAATTAATTGTTTTTTAATCATTGACCGCTCTAATATTTATATATTTTTTAAAAAGCTGAATTTTCAGCATCCCAAGATCTTTCAAAAGTCATTCTAATATGCAGAATTGGTGTTCAAGAAACATTTTTTATTATTATTTGAGTTGAAAAACGTTGTGCTGCTAAATATTGTCGTGGAAACTGCGATACATATCAGGGGTTTTTTTTTTAATAGAACGTTCAAAGAACAGCATTTATTTTAAATCATTATAAATATTTTACTGTCACTGTGATCAAATTTTATTTATTTGATATTTATTCAAATGTTATTATAAATAATGACGTCTCATTCTGCACTACAATGATTTAAGTCCAAGATTTTTGTCCAGTCAAATGTGAATAAAGCAACTAAATAATGCTTTGTTATATTATTATGGGTTATAATAAGTCGGCTCTATTTGAGGACAACGCAAGACATAAATTGGAAGAGCAAATTTGCATAGTGTGTGTGTGTGTGTGTGTAAACACACCTCTGCCTTTATGCGGTTATCTCCGTAGCAGAGGTGCTGTATGTACGCTGCAGCATTGGCCTGTACAGAAGGGAAATGATGCTGCAGCATCCGGATCACCTCCGGCAGCTCGGGGTCTCTCCAGGCAAACTCCCTAACAAGCATACAGAATACAGATGTCAAACACGCATACAAATATGAAAAAAAAACAAAAAAAAACACAAAGACAAATGTTTGCAGATTTGAATAAAATCTTCCAATCCTTTCACTCGTAATACTAGTGTTTATATGTCAGCATCAGGGCAAACAACTAAAAACATTAAATCGCTTCTATTTTTCCCTCCAATCGCATTTGTCATTAAAATATGCACGGAAGACGTGGAATCACTCGGTTCGGCTTTTCACCTTGGATCTTTGTGAGCACTGTCTATGGAAGGCGAGCGCGTGACAGCGTTGTCGACGGCAGCCGCGTGTCTGTTGTAGTTCGCGTCGGCTTGGCGGTAATGGGCAGGGCGATAGGTGTCAGAGTGCGTTGCCATGGAGCCCATTGAGAATAATCCTCGCTGGTACCTCAGAGTGCTACACTGACTAGTGGTCCTTTGTAAAGTACCAAACCCTGAGTGAGAGAGTTCGCAATACAAGACATTATTAAGATTAACACTGTGGAAACGTCAGACCTCATTCACTGAGTTTGTGAAGACAGCAGTGGTGCGTGAAGGACATTCGCCACATACCTGTATTGTTTCTGGAGATAGCGCTCTGGGAGCCTTGCGTGGGGCTCTGGTACAGAGGGTTCTGGAAGGTTCTGTCCTCATAGATTGGTGTGACGTGGCAGTCAGGGGAGCGGGCTTCTTGGCCCAACTGGCTGTTCTGACTATAAGAGGTTTGCAAGCCTAGATGAACATTAGAAATGACAGTCAGTCAACGTCATGAGTTCATACAACAATAAGCAACTCCACTCTTTTGATTGGTGCATCCAAACTAAACAATATTTCTCAAAACATTATACTTGACTGAAAAGATCAGTTTACAACAAACTCTTAAAAATAAATTTCATTTTTCATCATTTAGCAGACGCTTTTATCCAAAGCGACTTACAAGGGGAGCATTTAGGGGTCAGGTGTCTTGCTCAAGGTCACTTTTAGTCACGGTATCGAAGGTGGAGAGAGTGCTGTTCATTCACAATCCCCACTTTCAATTCCTGCCGGCGTGGGAATCGAACCTGCAACCTTCAGATTACAAGCCCGACTCCCTCACCACTAAGCCACGACTACCCTAAATATTCCAAAAGGTGTCTTTTTACGATTTTGGGGTCCCCTTTCAGTGATCAGTTTTTTAAATCGTGAAGCTTATTAATGGTCTTAGTGAAGATTGTGGCAATCGGTCTTTTCTTTAAATGTTTATCATGTCTTTATTCATTTTTTATGATATTCTGTTTGGGTGCAGAACTGTCATAAATTGTGGCAATAAGATGTTCATTGTTAGTACGGCTGGGCGACATTAATTAGCGCAATGTAATTTTCCTTGATAAAAGGATATCAAGAGTTCGATAAATGTTCGATAATGTTTATGCACCAAAAGCAGAACAAAACTCATTTGAATGGACCATTTATCTGCTCAGCTCAACTAGAGCTTACTAGAGTGGATGCGTTTACTCGCTGATCGGTCTCGGTCACGTGACCACTAAAGAGCACCGTGAGATCCAGTGAGAAGCGCTTGAATTCAAGCAAAGACCACAAATGTCTCTGTGATTTAAGCTAGATTAAAGCCAGATGAAACAGCACTGACAAACAGGAGAAACACTGTGCGCAACGATACAGTCAGGAGGCTTTTTAATATACAAATCGCCATCATTTGCCATATATTCACCATGGTATTGTGGCAGAAATGTGGGATATTCATACTGAATTTTATTGTTAATGTAGACATGTATTAGATGTATAAAAGGAGTAATGGAATATAATTACAGTATTTATGTGACTAAGCTATAATGCTTATGTATTTAAACTAAATGTATTTAAGCTATGGTTTTTCATACCCAGAATACATATAGTTTTACCATGGTACTGAGGTGCTATGTGTATGGTTGCAACTGTGGTTGGTAACTATCTATGGATGACCAATGGCTAATTTGAATAAACTCAAACAGTCAGAATATTTCAATTTTACCATATAAAAATGAGGTTGTAAAGATTTTTACAGTGCTACTGTTTTTGTTAATGAGCATAAATTTATATCCGTGTCCTAACGTTCCGTCAAATGTGCATTTCTAAGAGACAACGCATGTAATAGGCTGAACTGCAAACTGTGTAGTCAGGAACAAACATGATTTGAAACAATCTCACCCGTTAGAACATGTAGAAACTAAGAAATAAATATATTTATTTTAAGGAAAAAAATTACTGGAAAAGTGTAAAGAATTTCCCAACTACCACAATTAACTGTTCATTTTCTACAACTTTCCCTTGGGTGCAAAAATCTGCCTTTAAACTTAAAAGAAATAAAGATTTGACATTTATCGTGATGATTATCGATATCGACTGATATGAAAATTCATTTTTTTTGGCCATATCACCCAGCCCTAACTTGTTAAATTGGCCTGTTCTAGTTATTTAATGTTGTCTTTTGTTTAGATGACATTGTTGAAATCATTATGGCACTACATGTGTATACACTGTATGCTTGTCGGATTATTTTTAAACATGTGATGTAGTCATGTGGTCTATCATGACCCTGATGTAAATTAGGGCCTACTTGTGAATAGTTTGATTGTCTGATGAAGAGTCATATGGCCCGCTTTTGGCGAGAACATGCAATAACTTATTTTTCTGCCTATGGAGCTGTGATGTGCCAACCTTTTCCTTTTCAGTGAATAGTTTTTAAAAGAACAATTTCTTTCTTAATGTGAAGAACATTTTAATACTCTAAAGAAGCAAAATCAACCAGATATTCAAAAATTAAGTTGTGCTTCACTTGGCAAACGAATCTCTCCAGTCTTCAAAAGGAGATATAAGTTGTCGTCTATAAAAACACTTTGCTTTAATTAACCACTCCACTGGACTTTCACACCTTCACATGTATCTGTGAGAGATAATGACCTTGAGCAAGTGCGAGGCGTATTCAGCAGCAGCTACATAAAAGCAGTTTTATACTGAAAGAAGGCACTAGTTGTGTTGCTGTTGGTGACATGAACATCAGTTTGCCTGACACAATCAGAGATACGCACACGATTAATTGTGCAATTTAGACAAATTAGCCAAAGGTCTCTCCCACACCTAATTTCATGGCAAACAGGATACAATGGATTTGCTCATGAACGCCTACCCAAAATTGCATACCCAATTACCCAACTCTTGGAGCATAATTACAGAAACTACTGACAAACCCAAATGCTTATGCTGACATTGTAGAGTATGCTCATTAGTGTCCAAGAGTTTTAAGAGCTCTAGGGCATGCATTCCCATGCAACCTTGTGAGACTGACATTCAAAACCAGAAGTTTCAGCGGCGCACGTCTGACCAGACCCACAACCTAAGCAGACAAACTTCGATCTTTGCCTTCAAACTACATGCTGAAACAGACAATTCTGTCAGATAGTGGCATATTTGGCCACTGTGAGTTCATCATAATAGCTGATAACCATGGTCTACAGTGTTAGTGCCTCCATCTGTCAGTACCAAAATGTATAATTTGCTATGGCTGGGTAATTTGAATGATCCTAATACAGACTCTTCAATATCATTTAATGCCTACTGTCACTGGCTGCATAGAGTGAAAGTACACCACGGCAAAGAATGAGTGTGAATGTGGGTTTGCGGTCTGTATTGAATGTGATGCAATAAAAGGACAGTCTATTGTGAATCAATGGAGGTCTTTGCAGGGTGCATGCAAAAACAATGATTCGTTTGAGTAGGGCTGCACGATATACCATTTTAGCATCGAAATCGCAACTAAGGATGTGTGAAGTCGAGTATAGGGATTGTTGATACGTACGGATCACACACCAAGGTTCAAAACGCGAGTTTAACCATCATACAATGAAGGTTTATCATTTGCGCTCAATTCTGAACGTGCGGCTGTTGCGCGCAGATGCACGTGAACACCGAATGCCATTCTCTTCTACGTCTATTAGTGCCTCAACGGACATGAAATGCACGTAAAACACAGTTGCTTATGGCTTAGGTAGGAGTAATCAACCGGACGTGTAACAGTATTTTGGATGCGTGCATTCGGTTTTAAAATGACAGCAGCTGCTCTCTGCGGCATTAATGTTAATCGAACGACAAAACACAAAGAGAAAAATCTCTTCTGTAGTGTTAACGCTAATATTTCACTCATACAGTGAAGATTATGCAGTGTTATTTTACATTTGATTATTCCATTTCTGTAAGTGAATACAGTTAGACTTGCCTGAATAAAGCATAAAGCACTATTGATTTCATTTATATCTTTGTTCTAATATTATCTATGCTTGTGCATTGTTCATTATTTTCTATGGGTATCACCCCAATCATCATTTCTAAATAGACCTATTCAAGTCGTCTGGTGAATTTCTTTCATATTGCAATATAAATTGCAGAAAAACTAAATATTGCACTCTACTTCTGAGTCAGTTCTTTAAGTGGATCAAAAACAAACAGCATGACCAGTGTAGCCTGATCCCTAAAACAAATGACTTTTAAGCCGGTTCTTTTCATGCATTTCAAAAAGACAAGTTACCAATTTGAACCAGACGGAAAGACTGCAATGCTTTGGAGAGAGAGACCATTTATTTTAAATGTAAGCAAAATGGGCAATATACTAAATGAATAAGAATCCAATTAAACCTGAGGAGCTTGTGAATCAGAACCTCGATACCATGGTAAAGAATGATTACCATATGCAAATACTATAAAATTTACATAGTACTCCAAGGAGCTTTAACGAACACAGTATCATTGTACTGAGCGTCATGCCCAAAAGAATACGGAACTATCTCTATCCTGCCTTTAAACAGTGACTGAATGTTGAGTCAGTATAACATTAGCATAGAAATGCCTCAACTGGGTTCTTACAAAACTTCTCTCACATGTCGATCAGAAACTGGCAATATCACAAAGCAAACTGCGAACCGAACAAAGCCGCACAGCTCGCTGGCTTGGAACAGCCATGCAGAATTCAGTGAGTTTGTCTTTCATAAATTTCTAATCACTTCATACATCTCCAAATTCAACAATAGTTCTTTCTGAAGGGACTGGAGTTAAAAGCTTCGTTTTACATCATGCATGATCTATAGAGAAATACGGCCTAAATGGGGCAGTGGGGCACATCTGAGGAAGTATCACACAGTGAGATTATCATCAGAGTAATCCTACAAAACACTAGAGCACACAAACATAAAGACAAGCGCACACACACACACGCAGTCAATATCTACGCAGCTCCAGTTTCATGTGGATGTTTATGGCAAATGGAACTGAGACTGTAATGCGATTTTGAAACAATACAGGCTCTATATTAATGCATCTCAGCACTTTTGATTCATAAACTCATATGCACGCACGGCATCTTGCAATCAGATGGTTATGATCATTTGGGTAGGAGAAATTACTAGAATCATTTTTTGCGCTTTTATGAGAACCCATTTGCGTCAGTCTCCCCGCGGCGCCCACCTAGACCATCACCGTGTACAGAGTCATCTTTGGACCCGTTTATGTCGAGAGAGGTGAAAATGTTCTTTCTGTGGCTAATTTTAACAGAGAATGCCATAGATTCACCTTAAATTATTCACATTTTTTTTCCCCATGTTTTGAAAATTCACCTCATGAGGGGATTTTCCAGAGAGAAATACCTTCTTAAGCCAGGGAAGATTTTATAATCCAAAGCAAACACGCATACAAACACAGATAAGTGACAGCATTACTAATCCTTGTATAATATATACAACGCTAAGAAAGTTTTACGCATATCACATCTGTGTCCTTAAATCCGGAACTTTTCAAGAGTGGTGTAGAAATTGTGTTTGATAGAGCTCCGGCTTGAGAAAATCGTTTTACGGATTTAAACTTTATGGAATAAAGTTTTATGGTTTAGAAAATCATTGGTTGCTACTTACACTACTGTTTAAAAGTTTAGGATCATTAAGATTTTTTTAAATGTTCACCTCTGCATTTATTTGAATCAAAAATACAGTAACCTTGTGACATGTCATTTATTTCTGTGATGGCAAAGCTGAATAATTCAGTCTTCAGTGTCACATGATCCGTCCGAAATCATTATAATACTCTGATTTGCTGCTCAAGAAACATTTATTATTATTAACAAAGTTGAAAAAGTACTGCTTATGATTATGCATTTTTTTCAGGATTGTTTGATGCATAGAAAGTTCTAAAGACCAGCATTACTTACAAAGTCGCTTTTGATCAATTTAACGCATCCTTGCCTTTGAGAAGTAGTGTACTATAAAACGACCCACCTGTAAGGCTATCCGGTCTTGAAAGAACCATCCTCTCGAAGATGTCATAGGCCCGAGACCCAAAAGAAGAGTGCGTGCTTTCGTATGCACGTGTATCATGCTTCCCCAGGGTTCCGTACTGCTGAGGCTGAGCGGTCATACCGGCCCGCAGGAGCGTCGGCGACCCAGACTCCGACCCCGTCCCATTTCCATGCCGTCCCAAGTAGCTGGAGTGTACTGGTTCAGGGGCGTGGCTGGAGGACGGAGGCAAGGTGGTGCCGGGAAATATGCTAGGTAGAGGACGGGGCTCTGAGACTATGGGCGAGCCATAAGGGCTTCCAAGAGAAGTACGCAGAGGCTGGCGAGACGCAGGCGGGGACGGGGTGTAGAGTGGGGATGGAGCACGAGAGGGAACAGAACTGACACGCCTCATGACACGCCCACTGCCGCCCACCTGAGAAACATATTACAAACAAACACTTTACACTCTAATAATACGGTTATAACCAAAATACATAAACATAAATCAGGCATGTGATCAGCAAACAACAAAAAATAAGGAAAACCTGAACCCCCCTATGGGCATTTAGCCTCAAAATAAAAAATAAAATCTGCCATAAATTACTCATTATCATGTCGTTCCAAATGCATAAGACTTCCGCGCGTCTTGGAAACACAAATGAAGATATTTTTAATATAAAATCTGCAAACTTTTTGTCCCTCCATTAAAAGACTACACACTTTGATGCTTCACTTAGTTCACAAAGAGATTATAAAATAAAATCAAGCAGTTTAATCCAAGAGAACTTCATCGAATGTCTCTGAAGATATTCTTTTGTGTTCCAAAAATGAGTCTTATGAACTTGAGTAACTGTTGGGGTGAACTCGCCCTTTAAGCACAAAATTACATTTTGAGTAAAGTTCATATAACCAATATTAATAAGATCCACACTCACACACACACACACACACACACATATTTAAAGCTTCTGAAACGCATTCATTAAAAAGTTCTGTTCATTATAGTTAATGATATACTACAAAACAATACACTGAGGTAAATAAAAATAATATTTAATTAAATACACTTAAATACAGAGCAACTGTCTTAAATGCTTTGCTTTCGAAGCTTTTATTTGGGCGAAGAACAACAGGAAAGCTCTTAAAGCTTCTTCTGTTGACAATAAATGATTAGCACAACAAATCTCTTGGCGCACGTTTCGTTTTCAAATGCATGTTTTAAAGTACGCAAACTCACAGCAGGGTGGAGACTGAGCCGCTGTGAAAACACCGGAAACGAACAGGACACCGCGCTTCACTCTATCTCTGTAAACCACAGGCTTTGCCATTTGTTAACCGCACCGACCGGCGAAAAACACTTTCACATTATAACCAACTTGAATTCAAGCATTTTCCGCTTGAAGAGAGTTGTTTGGATCCTATCTGATATGCAGTGTCCCGCATCCAGCCCCTAGATGGCGCCGCCAGCTCTCGAAGTGCTGTGAGAAACATCCCGTGAGTGAAAAGTATTTGAAAACGCAGCATTTTGGCAGTTTAGTTCGTTTAAGGCTATTTCGCGATTCACGCGCGTCACACTTCTCGTCGAAAAAATGCGGGAAAGCGTATGAATATGGAAAACTGGATCGCTGATAAAATATCGCTCAGAACTAATGACATTCGAGAAGGGAGAAAAGAACATGTAAAGTTACATTAAGCAATATATTTGTATGTTTATACCTGTGCTGAGGCCTGTCCTTCAGCTCTAGAACTCATGGCAAAGGTGGGGCTTCCACTGGGGGCGGAGCTTGTCGACTGGGACCTTCCTTCTGATCGTCTGGGCGTCACTGTGTTGCTATAGTAACCACTCACCTCCTGATAGCCACTATCCGAGTAAGAATTCATTTGAGTCGAGCTGCGAGAGTTCGCCGCGGACCCTGAGCACAGGACACAGCGAGAAAAGGGCAACCCAGAAGAAAAATGCTGAGACAGGCAAAAGATTTTCTTTTTTTTAGAGATGGTAAAACATTTGGATTGCTGGGTTAAATACGACTTAATCTGATTACCACACAGGAAACAGTGATGACTCGTCCTTCACTGTGTAAAAACGAGTGAGAAAAATATACTTTGGCACTCAGGCAGTGCTAAAATGAAACATGTTATGAAGGCAGTTTTAATGCTGTGCCTCAGGAGGCATAGATGTAGCCCAGGTAAATTCTTTAGCTTTGGCTGTTCTTCGTGTACAGATGCCACGATGGTGTTTGGAGCTGCACTGCCATCTATCGACGTGGTTCAGCGCAAATTAAACGGCTTTTGTGAGGTTTAGAGAGCGGTCTGCATAATAATTAATTCCCTTACATGTCATAAAACATATATAATCAGGGCTGGGTACGTTACTTTTAAAATGTATTTCACTACAGATTACAAAATACATGCTTTAAAAAGTAATTTGTAACGTAGTTCGTTACATTACTCAAGTTTAGTAACTTATTCTAAATACTTTAGAATACTTTGGAATACTAATAAGTGTGGAACAAACACAAAAAAGCTCATTGCAAGTTTTTGTCTCACAATTCTGACTTTTTTCCCTCAGAATTGCGTGATATGAAGTTGCAATTGCGAGTTATAAAGTCAGAATTGTGAGATATAAACTCGCAATATTGAGAAAAGTCAGAATTATGAGATTTAACTCACAAACTAAAAATTCACAATTGCAAGAAAAAAAATTAGTGTTGCGAGTTTATATCTCCCAATTCTGACTTTATTACTTGCAATTGTGAGTTTAATCTCGCAATTCTGAGAAAAAGAAGTCAGAATTGTGAAACGCAAACTCACAATTGTGAGGGGAAAAAAACTAATTGTGAGAAAAAGTTGCAGTGACGAGTGAATTATAAAATGACTCGCAAAACATGAAAACAGTCGTGGGTCATCAGGTCATGACAGGACAACTACTAAACTTAAAACTTAAACTTACTAAACAACTACTAAATTTAAAAAAAAAATAAAAATCAGGATTTTAACTCTTTAATTGCCAAATTCATAAATGATGTCACTGATTTGGGAAAAAACGTGTCAAAGATTAGAAACAACATTGGCTTTGATGCGTTGTTAGTTTTTGTGCAGCATCAGATTTGAACGTTTTAAAGAGTTAAAATCCTGATTTTTTTTTTTAAATTTAGTAGTTTTGATCAGGACTGAGGTTGATCAATAGATTTAAGCAAAAAAAATATTTATCTGATACATTTTTAAAGCAGTTAAAATCGTGGCTGTTTTCAGCCACGAACATAACAAAAGGGTCGTGAATTTGAACAATGCACAAGGGTTAATAAACATCCTAACGGTAGTGTATAAAGTGTGAGACAACACTGTTTTCTGTGATAATCAACAGCTGCCCATAGATCTTTAGTTGTATTTAACTTGGGAATATTCCATTAAGGCATCAGTATGAGCATAAATTGTTCACACAGAGCTACCAAAAAGCAAAATGGAGTGTGAATGAACAGACCCTCACTTTCACGCAGGGAGATCTGTTCCAATTCAGGGGAGTAAAGTGGCCCCTGACCTCTGACCCCAAATGTGGGCGAGGGGCAACCATCCGAAGGCTTAGACACACCCGCACCTGAGGATTCTGATCACCAAAGGGTTAACACGCTGTGAGCAGGTTTAAGTATCTGAACAAAAGCATGATCAAGATACAGTTCCCTTCATCCTCAGACACACTCCGAGGGAGCTTTATCCTCAAAGGTTCCGTCATTTACCCAATTTTAAAGACACTGACAGATTATTTCAAATGCTTTTAGTCATTTTGACAGATAAAAAATGAGGTATCTTGTCTACTGTGTTTCAAACATTAACTTAGAACTTAAGAAAAAGTTTTAGCTGCTCTACAATAATAGACCATTAGAGATATGAGTGAGGATTTGGGAATGGAAAGAGATTTCAAGTGTAGCTCAATGGAATAATTCATGGGATGTTGTTCATTAAAGTTGGTGACCAGATCACAAGACTTCAGTGTCTTTTTCAGAGTGGAATAAAAAGAAATAGTGCGGAAACCACAACAACACAGTGCATGGCAAGACTAAAAGAGCTCTTGCCACAGTTTTTAAGATCAAAAATACCAAGTATTTTAATATTATACTGAGCAATGATATTAAATTTGACTTTGGTGACTAAAGTAATAAAATCATCATCCATGACTTTACTTATATTATTATTTATAAATGGAGTTGTAGAGCAACTTTAGGATTCTGTAACTAACGCAAGAACATAATATACAGTTTCGGCAGGTTCAATTCACCAAATTAACGTAAAATGCTTTAGAGCAGTGTTTCTCAACCGGTGGCTCGTGGAGTGCCTGAGGCTGCGTTCACACTTGTAGTTCGGTTGGTTTGGTTCGTTTGGTCCGGACCAAAAAACAAAAACAAAACATATAGTCCTGGTCCGCTCAGCGTTCACACTGGCGTTTTTAACAGCGAACTTTAAGTTACCGAACCAAAGGCGTAGGGATACGGTCACGACCTGATTGGTCGACTTTCATGACGTATATTTGGCGACGGAGCCGCTTACCGAACATTCAAAACAACGCCGTGTTCTGGATTAAACGCCATCATTTAATGCTTTATTTTTACCAGCTGAGAACTCAAGAGCTCATAAAATGTTCAAAATATTCAAAACAGCAGCAGGATTTCCTCCGTTGTACACAGAAACAGAAACTTCACCTCCTCGTCGCTCCACGTTTGCCCTCGACTCATTTTGGATACGCCGATCTTTCCGCGTCGTCAAATCAGTGACATCACGTCCTGTTTTTGGTTCGTTTACACGTCTTTGGTGCGTGTCGCGTTCATATATCAATCGAACCGCACCAGAGTTCGTTTGGAAGTGGACCGAGACCCGTCTTTTTAGCGGTCAGGGTTCGGATGGCAGCGTTCACAAATGAACCGCACTGACTGAGCGATCGCACCAGGGTTCGTTTTAATCCAACCAAACATGACAAGTGTGAACGCACCCTGAGATGTACGTGTTGTCCCGATTCGGTATCTGCGGTCAGAAATGTTGTAAGACTATATGTCAGTGTCATTGTACTAACGTCATTTTATGGAGTAAAAAGTCTCTCAGCTCACACTGTAAAAAGCGTCTCTAGGAATTTATTTTAAAAAGTATATTTCTTCCAATAAATTGATTCCCTTTTCTTTTTGTATTCAAGTTTTACATAAGTAAAAAAGTGTGAATGTTTTTGTAACTTATTATTACCTATCAAAAAATGATTTGACTGAACTTCACAATAAATTGCTTCTATAAAACTCCTTTGTTTATATCCAAAGCAAAAGGTCACGACCCGCCCAGAGCGTTAATGGTCGTTGTCACCTGTTTCGGATTTCTGTGGAGTTTTTGAGGGCACTTTGAAGGTGTTCTATACTGCACTTAAAGATGGCCAGAAGTTTCTGTAATTTTTAATGTTAAAATATTTACATTACCATTGTTGTGTTACATTAAAGTGCACCCAATTGTTGAGCGTTGGAAACGAATACCTCTCTTTCCTTATTTATTAAAGTTATGGCAATGCTAACGAATTATTTCAAGTGGATTGAATAAATAATTTGTCTAAATTAATTCATTAAAATCAAAAAGTTTCATTTTTTATTTTAAATGTCACTTATTTTAACTAAGTATGATTTGGTCAATATGCTACTCCTTGTGACAATGGTTAAACTCAAATGTTTTGTAGACTCTACTTCATTTTTTAGCATACAGTATAATACATACTGATTTTTACGAACTCAAAATACCAAGAAGCTCACTAAACTTACAAAAAAATGTTGTTGAAAATGTTGCCTTAATTTTTTGGAGTAGAATTTAAGCAACAGTTTTTACAGTGCAGAAACCAAACTATCCTGTCCTGTCAGACTGTGCTGGTGCTGTATTTCACTTCATATATATATATATATATATATATATATATAAGCACACGAGCATGCAACGTTATGTTGTCAATAAGTCATGAAGTAAAAGTAAAGTAGCAATAAATCATGTAACTGGAACATCGTATGTGAGCCTGCATTCATCAGGAGCAGTTTCCATGTTTCATTAACGGTTCTTGTTAGTATTGCATATTTACCATGGCAAGTATTGTTTCTGTCACCCCAAAATGACACTTTATTTTCATAAATTTTCATATATAATTCCTATAAAAGTAGGTGGTGACTTAATGAGCATGGGAAAATATGAGTCCAGTTGAGAACCACTGCTTTAGAGTACAAGAATCAGCCAGTGTTGTTTTGTGATGTGTGCTGAACGTATGTGACCGCAGTGCTGTCTAAAATGCTATAGCTCATATTTACGACAGTTGATAAAGGAAAGTAGCAAGCAGGAAGAGAAATCGACAACAATACCTGCAGATCTCCACAGAAGAGACTTCTCAGAGGAGCTGGAAAAAATATGAACACATGAGAAAAGATGAAATGAGAGGAGTACAAAGACATACACAGTCGAGCACAACGTTCCTGGGGCATTTTATGCAACGAGCGCCTTTTTCTGTTTGGTAAGTTGATTGTAAAAAAATAAAATCTTGTAAAAATCCTAACAGACTAATGTTGTTGTTTAAGCGTTAATAAATTGTGCCATCTCAAGTATAATGAATGCATTTTAATATGTGTATAATTATGCCTTCAAAAAAGTAAGTGTTGACATTTTTACAATTTAGTTTGACATCTTGTGCTCAAGGGTATGAAGCTATGAAATGTTTATTAGAGAGACAATTTTATATTGATATTTCATTCAGCAGTTCAGTTGTACTTTATTTTGCATTACGTGCTCTTACAGTGCACTTATAAGGTAACTACATAGGTTAAGGTAAGGTTTAGTGGTAGTATCTAGTTATTACCCAGTTATTGTATTTGCTACAGTAAGTACGTAGTATGTACATGGGGAACAGGACTGTAAAATAAAGTGATGTCCTGTTTTCACACTTCACATCTTAAACAACACAACGCTGCTAGTGCATCTACATAGGCGGCAGCCAATGAGTGTGAGGATTCTCTTTGATGATCACTGAAACATCGTCATTTCAACATGGAAAAATACAGTGAGGTGGGCGAGCTGCACCATACATAATTAAACGCTTTTTATAGAAAACTATTATGAGAACAGATTTCATCTCATGTGATTGCACACCTTTCAGATTCCTCTACAGAAAAGCACGATTTCTTTCTTAAAGTGTACATTTTGACACCAAACTACTGAAAACATCTTGTTCTTGAGGAGTTAAAGGGATAGTTCACCCCAAAATTAAAATCATCCCATGATTTCCTCACCCTCAAGCCATCTAAGGTGTATACGACTGTGTTCTTTCAGATAAACACAATCGGAGATATATTTAAAAAATATCCTGGCTTTTCCAAGCTTTATAATGGTAGTGAAAGGGGGGCACGATTTTGAAACCCCCAAAAAGTTCATTCATCTATCATAAAAATAATCCATACGGCTCTAGAGGTTTATTAAGGGCCTTCTGAAGCAAAGCGATGGGTTTTTGTAAGAAAAACATCCATATTTAAAACTTAATTAATAGGGGTGTGACGAGATTTTTAAAACGTGACGAGAGTTGAAAAGTTGTCTCGTCGTGCTATCAGTGTGAGGGTGAAATTATTATTCAAGATGCCCCCGCCACTTTCAAATCATTTGTGTGGAAACATTTTGGTGCAAGAATAACACACAAGACACAAACAATGTGTAACCATTGTAAGAAAACTATGCCGTACACCTCGGCCAAGGTTGAACAGACCCTTAGGGGCCTGTGCCGCGGCGAGATGAAAACATCTCAACTTTTCAGAATGTCTTGTCATGTGACAAGAACCAAGCGATGGTCGTGGGGAGCACAGTTCATGGTTGCATTGCACGAGCTCCCGAACGCTTGCAAAAGAAGGAGGAAGCGACGCGGCCGCGCTTTACACGCTTTTTTAGGCGCGATATGTGAACGGCCCCTAAAGAGGCAGAAAGCATCGCTATCACTGCTGACGGTTGGACTTGTCGGTGTACAGCCACACAATCAATAGTGACTGGGAAATGGTCAACTTTGTACTGCAGTTAAAGTGTAATTTGAATTTTTTATTTTTATGTTTATTTTATGTTCAATCTATAGAAAGAAGTCCAGTGAGATTTCTCATGTGAAATTATACAGGGCAGAAAACAATTGGTTGATTTTGTAGCAACATTTAGCAGTGTTTGCATGTTGTTTTACTGCAAATAATTCATTGAAATAGAAGTAAAATGACATGCATTACCAGTTGATTTCCAAATGCACCAACATTTTTGCATTTTATGATTTTCAGTTGAATAAAAGACTATTTTCCCTTCATACGTTTCATTATTGAGGATTTCTTAAAAATACTATAAAAATCTCGTCTCGTGAACCCAATCTCGTGTCTCGTCACACCCCTATTAATTAACTATAATAACAAGCTTCTGGCAGACGGCCGTACGCATTGATTTGCTGCGGAAGAGAAACCTCTGATCCGACGCATGACGTAATGACGAAGCGCAGATGATAGAGCAAAAACAAAACACCGGTCACGAATTAGAAGTCTAAATCGAGAATTTTTAAAGAGAAATATCGGAGGATTTTGATATAAGAGAAGAGCAGCTCGAGTTTGTTGTACAGCCCTCTTTGTTTGAACCGCGAAAGGCGTCAAAGCTTACGATACTACATCCTGCGTCACACATCATGTCACGGGTTACTCTTGTGGCAGATGGCCTTTATTAACCCCCAGGAGCTGTATGGATTATTTTTATGATGGATGGATGCACTTTTTTGGGATTCAAAATCACGCAAAATCAAAGTGCGCGATAAATGGAGTCTCCTAAACGAAAGAACCGATTCTGCACTGCCTGAAACGAGACGTCAGTCTTACTTCATACTGGAACCTACGTAGGTTTGTAACAAATTTGCATAATGCCAACCTATGGTCTTCATTGGCTGCCCACAATCAATGTCTACTGTAGTTGTAGCTGAGGCCATGTTGTCAACATGACGAGAGGATGCTATTTTCAGCACTGTGAAACTAAATCCACTTCCCATGAACTTCCAAAGGATGAGGATCACTGTATCGCTCAAGTACTGAGGAAAATAAATTAAGATATGGCAATGGACATTTTGTTTCCGATCCGCTCTAAGACCAATCACAACAGACTGGGCCATCTGACCAATGAGAGCAGAGCAGGCTCTCAGAAGGGAGGGGTTTAGAGAGACTGAATACTTTCCATTTCAGACACTGAAAAAAAGAGGTGATGTATATTATGAGAAGATTAAAGTGTTTCTAGGAGACCTGGAAAACAAAATTAAGAATAAAAAAAAAAATAATAGAGGTACTTAAAAAATGAGAAACATGATGGTAACAGGGTTGACACATACCTGTACCTGGGGACACAGCCTCTCTTTTAAATAATACATTTAATTAAAAACTACAAATGTGCATTATACAAAGAAAGGAAAGAGAATAAACTAGCTTTCATGCCTCTTCATGGCAAAAAAAGAAAAGTATTTAAAAAATGCTGTTCTTGTCTATTATTCAATTGGCATTGGCTCTTTATATTTATAGTTATTTTTCACGCATATGATTATGAGAAACACAAATGGGCATCCGTTTTGTAGAATGACCCATCTCATCTTCCAATAAGTCAATGAAAAGCAAAAAGATCCGCTCCATTTGCTTGGCATTAGGAAACCAATACCAGTGAACATCAATCACACTGTTAGCCGACCATCTCTCTGACACAGATTTAAAAATCCTGTCGGGTTAAACACAAGAAATGAACACACTTGTGCATACTTGAGTAGGAAATGAAGAGAGAATGGCAAGAATTAGAACATTAGGAGTTAGGGATGCACCGAATGTTCGGCAACCGAATAAGTAAAAAAGCCGAATAAATTTTGCCGAACAATGACGTTTTTAATGATGTTTTAACGTTCACATATCGCGTCTTTTCCGCGCGCATATTCTTTATATCCTATGTGGGCGCGCGGTAACCGCGCGCAAAACGGAAGGGACGCGCATGCGGTGCGGCGCGCTTGTTTTTTCCGGGCGCGCCTGTGCCGCGGCGAGATGAAAACATCTCAACTTTTCAGAATGCCGCGAGCGCACCGCAGGTCATGTGACAAGAACCAACCGATCAGCTTCGACCTTTCCGTAACAAAACATGGAAATCTCAGCCGAACAGCTGATCATAGCTGTACAGGGGGGTTGTTATATCTCATTTACATAAATATATCTAGTAGTAAAGCTAAAGCAAGGGCTAAAAATCAATTTATCCCTTGCTGAAACTTTCTCATCGTCAGAAACCACAGTTCATGGTTGCATAGCAACGACAGACGCCACAGAAGCGCGAGCTCCCGAACGCTTGCAAAAGAAGGAGGAAGCGACGCGGCCGCGCTTTACATGCTTTATTAGGCGCGATATGTGAAGTCGGCTTATGTCTAGGACAGTTATTTATTTGTTGTGAGTTCATCCACATTTTTTTGCACTATTCAATGCACATTTGTTGTTGTAGACATACAGAGTTACATTCTTTCAGCAGTCAGTTATAGGCTATTCAAGAAGAACATAGGCTTCAAAGATGGCCAAATAATTTTTATTTTTTTTATTTTACTAATTTATTCATTTTAAGTTATATTGTACTTTGTTTGTATAATATCTGCTGGAATGTAAAAAAAAATGTTCAGTGTTAAATATTTTGAAATTATATTTTTGTTATTTGATTTATTTCTCTGAAAAGCAACACAAAATAGTAAAAAGCAAATTTTTAATATTTAATTATTGTAATGGTGAAAAAATTGGCAAAATAAATGGAAAAAATGCGAAACACCACATTCGGTATTCGGCCTTCGGCCAAGCATTTCATTATTATTCGGCTTCGGCTTCGGCCAAGAATTTCATTTCGGTGCATCCCTATTAGGAGTTCAGGCTGAAACGTCAGAATGCAGACGCCGCCGTCTTAAAACAGCAGACGAGTGTCTGCTAATGCCTGCCAAAATGTGTAACAGTCTGCGGAGGTGGGGGTCAAAGGACACCGGTCATCAGGGTACAGCGACAGCTGAAGGGGGACAGCAGGAATGCCGCATAGAGAAAGGTTAAAGGTAATGTGTTGCAGGGGGCATGGAAGCGAGGGTGCACACATGGACCTTCTTCAAGCAGAAGGAAAAAAATGTCCCGTATACTGCGGCAAAACAGCACAAGCCATCTGAAAAAAACAGAACAGACACTCCTTCACAGTCGAGGAGAGCAAACAAGGCAGCTGACATGTGCTTGCACACATACAGACACAAGGAGTTCAATGTGGAAAAGCAAGGGATGAGTAAGAACTGCACTGTAAATCTTCCTTAAGTGATGGCCGTAGCAAACGTCTCTGATTTATCAGGAACACTCTTTCCATGACAGTCATTAAATGAGAAACTCTCACAATACCCCTAAAGCTTGAATATGTTTAGTGTAAATTGACACACACCCACTTTCCATAAAAGTAATTATTCAGTGTGGAAAGAGAGATGACAGTTTGTGCATCACTGCACACTTGTCCTTCATACTGTCACACACCATGAGAAGAAATGCAGAATGCTGTGTTCCTGTACAGTACAGTATGTACACACACTACATATACTGTGCAGTTTAATGTGTTTTTCGCACGTCGGCAGGGGCGTAAGAGTGATCCATAAAGTGTGCGGTGGAGCGAGGGGGGTTGAATGCGTGGTTGCCACGGATACACTAATATGAGATACATTTGAAAGCTTAAAACATCAGAAGTTTAATAATTAAGCCTAAAACCTCTTTGCGACAATTATGTATAAATGCATATTTTGGTTGTTCACGGCATGAATAATAATTCACTTCAGAATTAAAATCCCCTCATTTACTCACCCCCATGTCATCCAAGATGTTTATGTCTTTCTTTCTTCAGCCGAAAAGAAATTAAGGTTTTTGAGGAAAACATCCAGGATTTTTCTCCATATAGTGGACTTCACTGGGGCTCAGTGGGTTGAAGGTCCAAAGTGCTGTGTCCCAGACTTGGAATAAGGGTCTTATCTAGCGAAACGTGTGACGTAGGCAGAAGTCCCGAGGGTAGGGTCGAAAAGGGCGAAAAACTAATTTTCTCCTCCATCTTCAAAATCGTCCCGACATTGTTGTTTTACCCTTTTTTTTGTAAAGTGGATCGGTACTTCCGCCTATGTCATGCGTGACCTTTCCATCATGATTACATCATGCGTGGCGCATCGCAGTGCAAGATGAGCATGTGTGGTTAAAAAGTATATAATTTTTTTATTGTTTTTAGAAAATGATGTCTGGGATCATGTAGAGCCCTTTGAAGCCGCACTGAAACTGACATTTGGACCTTCAACCCGTTGAACCCCAGTGAAAAATCCTGGAATGTTTTCCTCAAAAACCTTAATTTCTTTTCACTTTTCAACTGAAGAAAGAAAGACATCCACATATGTAGATATATATACATATATATATATATATATATATATATATATATATATAATTTTCTTTCAATTTAACTTAAAGTACTAAATAAGTTAAACTAAAACTGATATAAAAATGAATAAGAAGTATACAGACACATTTAAAAAAAAAACTAATAAAAATGACAAAAACAAAACTACTAAAATTAAAAAAAAAAAAAAAAAAAAAAAAATATATATATATATATATATATATATATATATATAAGTAAAAAATGAATTAAAATGTTAATAACAACTATAATAGTAAATCAATGATACTAAAATAGCACTGCTGAACTGTGAAGCTCCAAAAACGACAAAAAGCACCATAAAAATAACCGTTTAAAATATCCTTCTTTGTGTCCTTCAGTGGTGTTGAGTGCGTTCCAAACCAACCCTGGACATTCTGCTTTCAACATTTGCTTTGTATTCAATGAAAGAAACGTCAAATGACATGTAAGGTGAGTAAAAAGACAATTTTCATTTCCTTCAGTACCATCACTGCCAACTATTAATCCGTTAAAAAACCGCATCAGCAACAGTGATCAAATATTTACAAACATGTGCATGTTTTGAAGGAAAAAAACATGCTGAGCATGCCTCATGGAAATAATGAGAATGCAGTACAGATGTTCTTTTCATAAATATATTCTGCCATCATTTACTCCGAACTTGTATGACAAGAACCACAGATATCCCAAATTTAAATCTGTTCCAGACACAGAGCTATTGCAAGGTGTGCAAAATGTCACATGGGTTACTTTTATGATACTTTTAAGGTGGGCGTACACTGTGCGAGTTCGGACACCCGGGAAGCCGTGAGCTATTGCACACGTTACGAGTCAGTTAACACGATAATTGTGTCAAAGCAGCTGGTACACGTGAGCTTTCTCGCTAAACAAAGAGACTGGAGATTTCAATGTTGCTGCTGTAGCTTTGGATAGAAAAAAGAAACAACATAGTGTGCAAATGATTTGGTTATAAGCAGAGAACAGCCATTCCTTTCAACAAAAATAACTAGAGAGTATATAAATGTGTGTGTTTGTGTGTGTGTACCACTGGGCTATGATAATGTTCATAGATCTAGCCTATGTGACGTAGCTGTGTATGATTTGGCAACTGACCCTTCGCAAACAGTTTGATTGACAAGCGATCTATCCAATCATAACCCCCGAAACTGCCATTTTGGGTGACAAAGCAGTCAGGGGAGTTAGTAGATTAACGTCGGTGAACTTGAACTTGATAAATTGTGTGTCCTCAGGTCTTTCCGAGCTCGAAACAACATTCCTTCTGATGTTCATTCATGTTTATTTCATGCTATAAATGAACTAGAATGAAGAGATGATCGGTACAGCGATCTGTCACCACACATTAAAGACACACTATACGCTATTTATTATTTAAACTTCTTTAAAAAATTACAATATATTAAATATGAAACTGTTTCATATGTCAGTCGACACGTTGTCAGTGTCCTCTTTGCTCCGGGATGTATTTTTCACTGCGTGAGAACGTGTTGTGTGGTGTGAGAACGCATGGTTTGTCGGATATAGCAACAGTAACTAAAGGGGGCGGGTCTTTGCAAAAGGTCAGTAGGGGACAGCCTATACACTGGTCAAAATCAGCTCGACTAACATGTTTAAAAATGATCGGGGAATACTCGTCTCGGCTCGTGCTTCCTCTCACACAATACGAGCCGTTACAATACAAGCATCAACAATCATCAAAATCGAACGGCAGCAAAAATCATAACGTTTTGAACATTTGGAACAATTTGGAAAGCAAGAATGTTTATTTTTGAATGAGATATTCCTTTAAATCATGAGCTATTCCTTCAAATCCCACTCACAGAACACATGAATTAAGGTATTATCGTCACAGCTCTGCCCCTTACCTGTCACTCGCAGCACCTGGAGACTCCGCCCCCAACCTGCATCGCTCCAGCTGATTGGCCACAATCTGTCTCTCTTCTTCGAGTTCCCTAGTTAGCCGTTCGAACTGGAGCTCCTTGAGAAAGACAGGAGGGAAACCATCATTGCCTTCTCTCATCAAACACAAATCCGTACTGTGAAGGCAGTACACACTTCATACCCGTTTCCAGTTACAATGTTAATTTAGCTTCAAAATGCATCGTTTAAATCCCATTTCTTCTCAACTTCCCTCCTGATTCGCTGCTCTTTGCTTCTGAATTTGTGGCCTCTTCCCCTCCTCGTGTTCTGTCTCTGAAGCATCGGTCCCTGTGCGTGTGCGTGTGTGTGTGTGTGTGTGTGCGCGATGCATGTGTGTTTGTTTATGTGTGTGCGGAAGGCGAGAAGGCTGCACTGTTGGCCTGCCTCTCTCGGATAGAGACAGACTCGTTGATGCAGCTGCCCTTAAAGGAGACACACACTCCCTCACACACATATAAACAGCCCCACATTGCTGCCGTATTGGCTATAGTGCGAAGAAATTTCACCGTTGTGTCACCCCTTATTTTCATGATTGCCTGCCATTGTTGCATTGCAACGAAACGATTCTGGAGCATTGTATCTGCTCTGAAATAGATATTAAATTCAGAAAGTATTGCATGTATCAAGCCGCCAAGCACTAGAAGAGGTTGCAATTAATGTAGCCAATGAATAGGAGAGATTATTGAGTGTTGTTCTCCTGGTGAGATAAGTCAGGCAATGGCTATCTGCCTTGTGCCATGCTGTGAGCTACCAGCTGTACCAGGCCTCTTCTATTCAACCTATTGTTCAGAGTGACAATACTTGCCTATGTCCTGATTCTGTCCAAGAGGAGCACAAAGAAAAGACAAGACTTGACCACACAAATCACTGCACTCACACACACACACACACACACACAAAGCAATGAAATCCATGCAGCAGTTTCTGGTGTCCTAGTGAAACATGTTAAGCCTGGCGATGGGTCGATCAGTTAACGGAGATCCGCAACGTTAATGGACGCTATCAGCACTAACAAGGTTTGTAATGATTAAGCTAAACAGTTTAATTAGTAATTTTCATGACACTGAACCGTGAGACAGATGTGAAGGAGACCTGATGCGAGAAAACACAACAAAATTTTGTTCTTCACGAAACTTATATATTTGAAAAATTGTAAAAAAAAAAAAAAAAAAAATATATATATATATATATATATATAAACAATAAACTGGCAATCAAAAAATGGTAAAATAATCATTTTTAATAATAATTAAATCATTTAAATCATTTAAAAAAATAATAAATAATTAAAAAAAAAAAAAAAAAAATTCATAATAATTTTAATAATTTAAAAAAAAAACCTGGTGTGAAGGAACAAGTAAATGTGAATCATGTTCTTAAACAATCTGGCTCAAAATAAAATAAAATAAAATAACGGTAACGCTTTACAGTAAAGTTCATTAGTTAACATGAACTAATAATGAACGTCACTTCGACAGCATTTATTAATCTTTGTTAATGTTAATTTCAACATTTACCAATACATTATTAAAATCTTGTTAACATTAGCTAGTGAACGACTGCATTTTCATTAATTATTTGCCAATTCATGAAGAATCGCTTGTTTGTTTTCCTCACTTGTAAGTCGCTTTGGATAAAAGCGTCTGCTAAATGACTAAATGTAAATTAACGTTAACGAAGATTAGTAAATACAGTAACGAATGTATTGCATGGTTAGTTCATGTTAGTTAATATATGTTTAACTCATACCAAAATAACTGTACACGAGCAAGGAAAACATGTTATCAGCTCTAAAATTCAGTGTCGACTGGATATTTGTGCCCTCAAAGCGAGCTTTCTCCATCCAAGAATTAATAATGCAAATATGGCTTTTGACTAATGAGCACAATGTTGACTTAATACGTCTACAATCTGCAGCCACTCGTGTTAGAGCTGCTATTCGGATTACAGCTACCCTACAGCAAGACTCTAGCAGATGGAAACGGTGCGGTATACCTGCTCTTTAACAGAAGCCAGCAGGTTGGTGGTGGTGGCATCAGTCGCCATGGTGTTGTTGTTGGATCTTCCCTCGCCACTCAGCACCTCCCTTTCCTCCACAGGGCTTTGCCTTGGAGTAGGCATTCCCCCTACACACATGAACACACAAACACAGCTATTACCATCAGTGATACACTATTATTATCTTACAGTGCAAAGACAGTCCAATATAACAACAACTCCATATGTTACTATTCATTTAGATATCATGAAACCCATTATATTTATTTCATATGACGATTCGTGCACTACCATAGTTGCTGCGTTTACAGGTCAACCGGTGTGGGATTTTATAAGCCGATTCTCATACACCACGGTTGAAACCTTTGGGGTCAATAAGACATTAGAATAATTTCTAGAAGGATCATGTGACACTGAAGAATGGAGTAATGGCTGTTGAAAAATCAGCTTAATCACAATTAAAATTACATTTTAAAATAGATTAAACACTTATTTTAAATATATATTATATATATATTATTATATTAGGGCTGTGCAATTAATCGCAATAGCAAAACAATCGCGATTTGAGCACATGCAATTTCTAAATCGCATAAGTCTGCAATTTTTATTTATTAATTTATTTATATTTTAATTCAGAATACTGCAACGTTATTGTGCGCATGTTTAAGATGTTAACCAATCAGAGCTCACTCAGCACAAATTATAAAAAAGCAAAGCGGGAGAACAGAATAGGCAAACGCGAGGAAAGAAGAAAAAATATGGATACAGTTCAGAATAAAAATGATTTGGTACCAAAGAGAAATTCAACATCAGTCGTTTGAGAGAATTTTGGATTCAAACACTGGACAAAAGATACCAGCTGCCAACTCACACTTATTTCACACAGGTTGCTATTCCCGAAATGTATGAGAAATGTAAGGCGGGCGTTGAATACGAGTTTAAGCAGGTGAAATAATTGTAATTTATTTTATGTTGTGTGTTTTTAAGACACAATTTTTTTTTTACAGTTTTGATGATCAAGCAGTTAATCCTACTGTACAGTGTTACTTCATTGTGAAATGTGTGCACTGAAATACAATTTTGAAGTTGACTTATTATGACTGGAATTTCAGGTTAGTTAACCTTAATTTATTTTATGTTGTCTGTTTTAAAGACGGTTAATTACAGTTTTGTTTATGAGGCTGTAAATACAGTTACTTCATTGTGAAACATTGTTATGCACTTCTTGTCCACTGAAAACATTCAGAATGAAGAATGTTTGAAAAAGCAAAAACAATTACCAAAATTGCAAAATAAATCGCAATTGCAATATTCATTAAAAAAATTGCAATGTGATTATTTTGTCCATAATGCACAGCCCTATATTATATATATATATAAATATATATATATTATATAATAATATGTAATAATATTACTTTTATTATATATTATTTAAATATTATATATATATAATTAATTAATAATCATTAAAATAATATATTATTATATAATATATATATATTAAATATATATTATTATATATAATAATAATAATAATAATAATATAATATTACTTTTTATTATATATTATTTAATTATTACATATATAATTAATTAATAATCATTAAAATAATATATTATTATATAATACATATTATATATATATATATATTAAATATATTATATATATTTATTTTAAGTATATATTATATTAAAATGAAATTATAATAATTAAATTATTATATGCATTTTATTACATTAAATTATTAGATGCAGACCCTCAAAATGACCAAATATTGGTACACTAATTGACCTGGCTGATATATAGGCTAAGTGAAGGTGACTTCCCTGAAGTCAACATAAAACAGTAATCAGTACACATTTAACTGCTTTAATGTGTCAGGACTTGATGTTATCTATAGGGAATTACTTTAATCATGAAATGCATGCTGAACGCACTTTCAAGGAGACTTTTTGACTGGGATGTAGAAGCTGAAAGTCAAGTTCATCCTCGAGAGCATCTTGACATATCATCATTTACAATTTGATGAAATATTACGAAACATTTTTTCTTTGGAATGAAGTGCACTGATGAATCATGCACAAGGACCAGGGACAGACATAAAGCGAGCAAACAGGGACACTTTTGATTTCACGTTGATGGTGTATAAGAAAACTGCACGGAAATCTCTGTCCATTGCACTTTTTTTTTAGACTGGCAAAAAAAAGCCTGGAGTTCTTGGCAGCATTTCGGCAGGGCAACGAGGGATGTATTCCAACGTGTGTTCCAGCATCCCAGCATGCAACAGCATGACAAGACAACCTGTTCCCTTTCCAGTACCCTCCCCCAACTGACAGAAAAAAATTGTATGATCAGCAGATGCACTTATTTACCTTTTAAGATAAAAAGAACAAGAACAGGAACAGCCTATTCTTCAGCTTGGTCTTGACATGAAGGGATATTTTGAAGAGTGGCCTTTTGACAGGATGTTCTGGAGTATTAGATCTAACACAAGATTAGAAGCGCAAAACTACATATTTCAAAATTGACTAGTCAACTAACCGGTTTTAAGAGTTCACCAGAGTCTTATCATCCTTTACGCGTTTATTGTGGGCGTTCTTGAGTTCAAAACCAGCTGGATGGAGAACAACAAAACTCAAAATAACAGGATGTTTTGAGGTAGGGGTAATCAAACTTGAGATATCATCTCGAAAACGTAATATTCATGGCACACTGCTTCGAAATTCAACAATTTAAACCCACAGGCAGAGTTGAAAGTCAGCTTTTCGGTCATGTTCGACTGGGGCTGGGCGGTAAAATGATTTTTAAGTGAAGCGAACTTTGAAAAAAAGACTAGGCCTATATTATGGAAGCCCGCCTCATATACTGATAATTTATCATTAATGTTATTTAATGATATTATAGATTACACTGACTTTAATGAAAACAACTGTTTTGCAGAACATGCCATGTTTACTGTGTTCTCGCATGGCTTTGAACAGCAGATGTCGCGAGCGTGCCACACCCTTCTGCTCCGCTGCTTTGCACATGCGTAGAAGTAATGATTACGAGAAAGTTTCTCAATATTACAAGAAAATAAGTTATCGTTACGAGAAAGATTCTCATTATTATGAGATACCAAGTCATTATTATGAGGAACTAAATCATTATTACTAAAAAGTTTCTCATTATTATAAGATACTAAGTCATTATTATGAGAAAGTTTCTCATTATTAATAAAAGGTTTCTCATTATTATAAGATATTAAGTCATTATAATGAGAAAGTTTCTCATTATTATGAAATAAGATACTAAATCATTATTACGAGAAAGTTTCTCATTATTAATAAAAGGTTTCTCATAATTATAAGATATTAAGTCATTATTATGAGAAAGTTTCTCATTATTATAAGATACTAAGTCATTATTATGAGAAAGTTTCTCATTATTATGAAATAAGATACTAAATCATTATTACGAGAAAGTTTCTCATTATTAATAAAAGGTTTCTCATTATTATAAGATATTAAGTCATTATTATGAGAAAGTTTCTCATTATTATAAGATACTAAGTCATTATTATGAGAAAGTTTCTCATTATTATGAAATAAGATACTAAATCATTATTACGAGAAAGTTTCTCATTATTAATAAAAGGTTTCTCATTATTATAAGATATTAAGTCATTATTATGAGAATGTTTCTCATTATTATGAGGAACTAAATCATTATTACTAAAATGTTTCTCGATATTATAAGATACTAAATCATTATTATGAGAAAGTTTCTCATTATTACTAAAAGGTTTCTCATTATTACAAGACACTAAGTAATTATTATGAGAAAGTTTCTCATTGTTATGAAATAAGATACTAAATCATTATTATGTTAAGATTATTAAGAATATTATTATTATTATTATTATGAGAAATTAGATCATTATTGTGAGAATATTATTATTATGAGAAAAATAGATCATTACTATGAGAAAGTCTCTCATTATCACGAGATCTTTTCCCTGATTATAACACATTAACTCATTATAATGAGATAGTATGTCATAATAATGAGAAACTAAGTCTTATTAGATTCATTATGAGACACTTTCTCAATATACAGGGGTATTTTACCTCTCGCAAAATAGCCATCAATAAAATGTGGCTGCCAATGCAATAGAAAGATGGGGAAAAACTCAAATTGATGCTACCTGACTAGAAAAAAGGTTGTTATCTTTCTGTTTGCCAAATTGATAGGAAAACTTCAACACCCATAATGCACTGGGCGTGTTGCCGTCCAAAGCCACTCCCAGTCTGCTATGGATGCGCTTGACCAGATACAAATACCGCCTTGCTTTAGATGGAAATACTTCTTAGCAAACTTTTAATCATAATTGCGTCTCCTATGTGCAAGAATTCAAAGAGGCCGATTCGACCGTAAGTGGACGGCGAAGAGGACTTCACAGTGTACTTCACCGTCTTAAGTGAGATTCCATCCAGAGGGAGCGAACATGCTCAGTTCGAAGGGCACTGCGAACAGCATAGGGAATAAGGGAACAGCGAAACATCACTTCACAGGAAGTAGAGAATAAAAATCAATTGCGTACCGTTTCACAGAGAAAGAGTAAACACTGTTCATTTACATTTACTACCACATTTATCAACACAATGTGGGTTGAAAATTAAACTTAAACTTTGTTAAAAGTTTAATGCAAGCAAAAACCTTTATGTCAAGAGATGTCAGATCTCAAAGTTTTTGACTTCAAGGCGCCCATTGTCCACAACAATATTTGAAGACTTCTGTTTCTAAAAATATTTTACAGCTTGGCAAAACTACACAGTAAAAATTCTTTTTATGATTTGTTATCACAACATTCTTTCTTTTGTCAAACCAACTTCAACAATTAATAGCATAATATTTTGAGTTTCTGCTGATTAAACCGATCGCCTTCATTGTATTAACTCAAATTTTTTTATTTCAATGAACTCAAAATTTTAAGGAAACCAGGTAACTTACTTTTTTTTTTAAAGTTAAACCAACAATTCTTTTGTACAGTGTAGAAAGACACACATCCGTTATAAAAAAAAACCTCTTTGAGTAGTTTTAGCTTATTTTAATGCTTGTTTTGTCTTATTTTAAATCATTTTAAATCATCTACAGGCCTCCGTTTGAAGTTTGTTGAGAACCACTGGCTGTATTGAGTGAAACTTACATTACTATAAGTTTTTAAATATGTAGATTGCACAATGACTTAAAAAAAAAAAAAAAAAAAAAAAAACATGGAATAGTTTTTTTCATTGAAACGAACCAGCGGGAGAACCAGTTCACGGAACTGAATCGGTCTTGCGCAAAACACACACATCCATGCATAATCCAATCATTAAAAGCTGATAAACTTCATAAATGGCAGTAGCCCACTGCGCTGGCATTTACAAGAATAAAATCCAAAATCCACTTTAGAAGTCCTTAAAATCCCTACCCACCTCCACACTGGATTTACCAAGAGTTTGCTGTCAGTCAGAGCGCAGCGTTTATACGGAGGAGACCAGAGGAAAGGAAATAAGCAAGCCATATTAGCCATGATGACCAAGAAACAGTAATAAATTGTTACTTATTGGAATCATCTGACATTGTGTAGCTACAACTACCTCCACATAGGTCTGTCAGAGAGATCTTACAATCAGTTCTAACCAGGGCTGGGTGGGTTATACTTTTAAAATGTATTTCACTACAGATTACAATATACATTCTTTAAAAAGTCATTTGTAACGTATTTCGTTACATTACTCAAGTTTAGTAACTTAATCTAAATACTTTAGAATACTTTGGAACACTAATAAGTGTGGAACAAACACAAAAAAGGTCATTGCAAGTTTTTATCTCACAATTCTGACTTTTTCCCTCAGAATTGTGTGATATGAAGGTGCAATTGTGAGTTATAAAGTCTGAATTATGAGATATAAACTCGCAATATTGAGAAAAGTCAGAATAATGAGATAAAAACTCACACTAAATTCACAATTGCAAGAAAAAAAGTCAGTATTGCAAGTTTATATCTCATAATTCTGACTTTATAACTTGCAATTGTGAGTTTAAATCTCGCAATTCTGAGAAAAAGAAGTCAGAATTATGAAATGCAAAATCACAATTGTGAGGGGAAAAAACAAATTGTGAGAAAAAGTTGCAGTGCAGTGACGAGTGAATTATAAAATGACTCACAAAACATGAAAACAGTCGTGGATCATCAGGTCATGACAGGACAGTTCAGTTGACTTTTTTTTTATAAATTCAGTCATTTTGTCTTGTTCAGGACAGTACTAAATAAAAATAACAAAATCATGATCCCTCTTAAAAGTATTAAAATGTTGACGAAACTTAACTCGTCTTTTTCAGACGGTCAGAGTCAGAGAATCACCAATCGCTGTTTAAAAGATATTAAAACTCAAAGTAATCACTTTGGTAATCTAAAACACTTTTCAGATGTAACTGTAATCTGATTACCACCCATTTAAAATGTAACCGTAATGAAATACAGTTACTCAAATTTTGTATTTTAAATACGTAACTAAGTTACTTGTATTTCGTAACTCCCCGACCCTGCTTCTAATGAATAGCACCCTCGGCCTTGGCCATTTTAAACGCACGCGACACACAAAAGTCCCTGGGATGCTTTTTCAGACCACGTAACATGCCAATGCAGTGTAAAGACATGCAGCTCAGTCTCTGAGGAACACGTCTTACTGCATCATGATGCATTGTCCCTGCAATCTTTACATACTGTAATTGTGGACTGCTCAAAGCAAATCACCGCACAGCAGCAATTACATGGTGCACAGCAGCAAACCTGCATTCAATCTAAACTCTGGTCAATATGATGAGGCAGCTGAAACTGCAACCACACTGTCATTCCAGTCCAACCAGAGACTGAATTCTTCTTGATCCTGAATTATTAGAGCTGGAGTTGAGAGCAAGGACAGAGATGGATGCTCAATTATGCATAAAGAAAAGTGTCTAAAAGGTGGTCCAGCCTCAGTGACAGCATCTAGCAGTCATAATGGAGACCAGCCTACTTCCCAGTGAAGGCTGTAGGGTGCCATATCAAGGATTCTAATTAATGCAACTAATGCAATATGCAATGCATTGCCCAGGTTAGAAGGTGATGAGCATATGGTCTAAATGCGCCATGCAGGGTCAGATGATGGACCAGAGATGATGATGGGATGTCGATTAGAGGTGGATCTACCACTACACCTGATCAAGTTATTCAGATGTATGCATTGAACAAGGCCATTTATGTAAGCATAAGTGTAGTATAAATGCATATTTCCTGCACAGCTAATCACCGCGATGATGAAATGAGCTTTTAAAGCAAGCATCGACAGAAAAGCGAACCGCTCTCGCGCACTAAACCACAGCGTCTAATACGGCTCAGTTTTGAAAATGACTGAAGGAGAGATGCGCGAGATCTAAAGATAAAAGCAGCGATGAATTCCCGCCGCCAGCGCGCGCGCCAGATGTTTAGCGACGCTCCACCGGAGCCGCGCGAAATCGCCAGCACTTACCGCAAAACCGCCGAAATGCAAATCACTCGCGCACGCCGATAAATCCATCTGTAAAAGAATCACCGGATGACATTCTTCCCAGAGGTGTTTTCGCGCGATGAACGGGCGGCTCCGGCTGGGTCTCGCGCGCTTCCATGGGCAAGAGGGTCAGAGCGCGTGACGTAGACGCTCCACATACAGAGATGCTGTTTCAGGGCATTCGAACGTGTTTCCATGTAGTCGAACGGGAGTTGACTGGGGGAAAAAATGGAGTTCCCGTCGAAAGTACGTCAAAAATACGGTTAGAGAGCGAAAACAACTATCCCTAAACGGTCACATGAGTGACCATCTGCTCGTAGTGCGCATTAACGCCCTCGAATTCGCTACTTTGAATTGCTTGATGTACGTGTTTAGTCTTCTGTTGGTCGGTTTTTTAGGTAGTCGGGTTAAACAAAGTCCACATAACTTCGCCAACGCGTCATAAATATTTTGTATGATAATAAAAAAGACGTTTTTCCGAGGCTTGAATATCAAAATGAATATTAGGCAACACTGCCATCGTGTGGATGAAAGGATAATATCCCATTGGGAGTGATTTAACTGCTTCTGTCAGATGATAACATGTTTCACTTACCCAACTAATTATATTATATAAAGATTTATCTGTGAATAATTAAGAATGCATAGGATTTGTTGTTGTTTTTTGTTTAATTGAAACAAATGGCAATTCAGGAAAAAAAAAAAAAACAATAAATTCCCACACATTACATAATAAGAGTTGTGCAGGGTAAGCAAAATATCCGTTCTGCCAGATGGAGCACCAAAGCCTTTTTGAGCTCAGTTCAGACCACCTTCTGCTTTACCCATCAGGTTTTTGGACCTCGTCTTTTAGCCTCCTCTCATGTCCTGCCAATCAGTTACAAATACTGAGTCTTGGACCTGTTAGAAGCAACATCCAGGGCTGTTACAAACCTGTTAGTGACTGTTAGTCCATGCCTTGTGCTCCAGGTCCAATCCAATCCAATCCGAAAGTGTTATGCGTTCAAAATATGCACTCATGCATTTCAAAAGAGTTAGCAAAAAAAGGGATTATGGAAAATGGGAATGTGATTCTGTACAAAAGGCACTTTTCAGCTTCTAACAATGTCCACGTGTGGCTTTCAGCAGATGTTGAACAACCATTTGACTTGCAGAATAGACTAATTGCAGAGGCTGGAAGTTAAATGGCCAAGTCAAGGGTGGTATGATGATTGAGTAGGCCTGTCATATCCAGTCCTGGGTCACCGCTACCTGAATCTGACGCCTGTATACTGTAATATTCCTTAATTTAACGACTTGTTTTCTACTTGAAACATTTTAAAGTCAGAAAGGAATATATATATATATATATATATGTACATACATTCAATGCTTTTATTCAGTGACAATAAAGACATTTATAATGTTACAAAATATTTTTAAACAAATGCTGCTCTTTTAAACTTTCTATGTAACAAAGAATCTAGAAAAAAAATCTATTATGGTTATTATGCACTTATAAATGTTTCTTGAGCACCAAATCAGCATATTGATTTCTGTGACACTGAAGAACCTTTCACAGGAAATCTTAAAATATATTCAAATAGAAATGTTATTTTAAATTGTATTATTTTAATTGCATTTTAAATCAAATAAATGCAGTCTTGAGTGAGCATTACACTTCTCAAAACATTAATAAATCTCACCGACCCAACTTTTGAACAGTAGTGTAGAATGTCTTATTAATTAGTTATTAATACACGGATTCATTTCTACTAAATGTCAAATTATATTTAATAGGTTCGTTATTTATTAATATCGATTGATCCTCTTTTTAAGTTTTAGTATTCAAATGTTTTCGTGCTTGGACAATTTTGTACACATAAAGATCTGAAAAGTATTCATGCTTGACTGATTAAACAAATAAAAATTTGTAAGGATACATTTGTAAAGTGTCATCCTGTGCTGCTGAATGACCACAAACCGCAAGCATTTCATGCACATGCAGATTTATTCAGTCATCATTTATAGACATGAACTGACAGCAAGTGTAAACATCGTTTTAGAAGGAAGAAACATAAATTATACAGCATTTAACACCAAAACAACTGAATCCGAGATTATTATTTACCATCACATTAATCTAACAACAACAGACATTCACAATCACGAACTCCCTAAACCCCCTTCCTGTTCTCAAATCCCTCCCAAGAGCATCTCCTTACTTCATGTAATCATTCATTGTAAGGTGGTCACCATGCGCTCAACTAGTTAACTATTGCGCCATAGAATACCGTGTTATAGTGTAATTTAGTGTTCAAACCAGAGATTTGCTTAAGTGTGTAATAAGACTTACAGTTTTTGTCATATTCACTGACAATGTGAGGTGAGAAAGAGCTGTTTAACGTGGCCTAAGTGCGTCCTATCTGCCTACATGTGTGTTATCTTTAGTGTTCCTAAGATTTTGGCACATCATTGCGCCATGAGCACGAATGTATAGGTGAAAACTGATTATGAAATCAGCTTTACCTTGGCATCAATGCATCGAAGATGTATTTTGTGGTGCACATAAGCTGTAGTTTTCATTTAGCGACTTCCTTCCTTCTAGGGTTATAGTTATCCCGATCACAAGCACCATAGATATGTGAGCCTGACACAAACTAGTCAATTAAGAAAAAAAAGAAGTGTTTTTGCGTAAAGCAGAGAGTGAATGGTTGATGCAGAGGAGCTATTGGATACAAGAGAACAACAATTCTTGAAGAAGGGCTTTGGGGGGCATCGTATTTTATTCCAATTCATCCTCTGGTGCAATGGTGCTTGTCTGCTCAGAGGTGATGCCTAAAATATCAAACGACACAAATTTAGTTTTCAATTATATACATAATTTGGCATGCATTAAAGGGTTAGTTCACCAAAAAATGACATTTCAGTTATTAATTCCTCACCCTCATGTAGTTCCACACCCGTAAGACCTTCATTCATCTTCGTAACATAAATTAAGATATTTTTGATGAAATCCAAATGATTTTTTTTACCCCATAGAAAGCAGAGTAATTACCTCATTCAAGGTCCAGAAAAGTAGTAAAGACATCGTTATAATAGTCCATGTGACTGCAGTGGTTCAACCTCAATGTTATGAAGTGACAAACATTTTTTACATTTTACATCATTTAGCAGACGCTTTTATCCAAAGCGACTTACAAGAGGAGCAATTAGGGGTTAGGTGTCTCACTCATGGGCACTTTAGTCACGGTATTGAAGGTGAAGAGAGTGCTGTTCATTCACAATCCCCTCTTTCAATTCCTGCCGGCATGGGAATCGAACCAGCAACCTTCTGATTACAAGCATTACGCATTACTTCATAACATTAAGGTTGAACTGCAGTCACATGGACTATTTTAACGAAGTCTTTACTACTTTTCTGGACCTTGAATGTGGTAATTACTTTGTTTTCTATGGGGGACGGAAAAAAAAAACAATTCTCGGATTTCATCAAAAATATTTTAATTCGTGTTCTGAAGATGATCGAAAGGTCACGGCACGACATGAAGGTGAGTATTTAATGAACTTTCCCTTTAAAGGTGCAGCAAGTGATTTTTGACAAATACTGTTAAAAACTGAAATCAACACACAAACAAACAATTTTGTGAATATTTGCTTTGGGTGTGCTGAAATAATATTAATATTAATATATATATATATTGCACTCATGATGATGGAGGAGAGAGGAAGCAGGAGGGACATTCGTAGAAGGACTGAGAAAGAGAGATGGTTGAGATATTACCAAGGAGGAAATGTTCCGTGTCATGTTTAGGGGCGTGAAAATGTAAGTCGATGTACTTATGTACTTAACAGACTGGTGTACATCTAATGAATTATTAATTCAGGAACGTTGTGCAAGTTTATTGCAACAATGGCACCGCAAACTTCACACACTTTTGAAAATCCAGCGTTTAGTTAACCCCGATAAGCGCTCAATATCACAGTTTCACAGGCTTTCATCTTCTATGTAGCGGTTTGGCCAAAGCCACTTAAAGTCAAGCCTGCAACCTTAGCTGAAAAAAGCGTGATGCCTGCCAACGCTGCGGTACACAGGCACGGAGACAAGAGGATGGATGAATGGATGTCAATGGAGGAGAGGCTTCACGTCAGTGAGGAAATAGCTTATCGTTTAATGAATCGACAACCCATCGGCTAATCTTCAACATGTTTGCTCTTAAACATTCCTTTTGGATTGATCTATTTTTACACAGAAAAAATACTATTTAATACAAACAATCGTGTGACAGGTATGATTCAGTTTAAGGCACTTCTCGCTCATTTCCATGGTATCCGCAAACAGCACAACTCTGAACGAAATTCAATGACGTCAAGGCTGTAATGCGATTGGCTATCAAGGCACACATGATCCAAGTTAGCCGTTATGTTTTCTCCAATGGTAGAGCCACAGACCCTCATATGATATCTCACAATAAGAACGTCTCTGGTTTGGCGTCATGATGGCTTTCTTTTCAGGCTTACACACACACACACACACGTCTCCTGGAAATCCTGGAGAATTCAACCAATAAGATCATGACTTCGAAACTCCCAAAGTTTTCCCCATTTTGTGGGTCTTAAAGCCGGTTCACACCAAGAATGATAACTATAACGTCCACACCAACAAAAGATAACGGTCTGTTTATTCTAAGCTCATTCTAAAGTTGTGTAGAACATGCTTTTGCTGTTCTTGTTGCATTTACAAGGCTGTAACCAGCAGATATCCTCAGAACGCTATGTCTCTAATGCAATCGATCTAATCCAACGGTGAATTTAGTTGACAAAGTCAATATAGTGGAATAAAAACGACCCTTTTCTTTTTCACTGCAACTTCAAATGAAGCAAGACGATGTTGTCGAAACTAGAGCTGGATACCTGAGGTAATTTTGTGTTCGCCTCATCGTCAATAATTCACACCATTTATTCCGAGGTTATGACCGACTGCTTTCCATATATCAATTTTTATTAAAGTATCCTTGAAAAAGGGGATTCGACTCGTCAAACAATGGAGGCTTTTTCTGGACCTCAACGATTCTCCTCAATGACGTCCGCAATTTTAAATGCACGAGCGCTTAAATTAGAACGGATCTGATTTGCTGACAGTGTTTTATTTATCATTCTGAAAGTGATCCACAGCGATATTGTTTCTCTGTATCGTTATCGTTACAGCTGTGGTGTGGACGGTGCTATTCTTGCATATTTAGAACGATTTTTAGAACTAGATCTCCATCGTTATTTTTATAGTTATCATTCTTGGTGTGAACGGGCCTTTATGCATCAGATGTTCAGCCAGCAGACTAGCGCTGGAGCGAGTGCTTTGTTTCTGCTTGACACGTAACATTGGTTTTGCTACATTTCACAGAAACAAGACTTGCTGCTATTGTTGTTGAATCACAGCTGACTCATCCATACTTGTGCGAGCCGTGTGATGTTCCGGCTGTTAGTACAGTTGCCTGTGTTGCATAGCAAGTTCGTTATTGTGGATGTGTTTGTTTGGGCTTTCGATTTAAAATATCAACAGTGTTTGTCAGAAACTGCTTACTGCACCTTTAAGCATTTCATATTTGTTTATGTGGTTAACACAACAAAAAGCTCAAACTACTCATGACATAATAAGAAAAACTGGAAGTCTCACTTGAAGCATCATCATCATTGGGAGATTTATCCTCATCCTGGGCATAACCAAAGCTTAAAAGTTTGGACATGCTTACTGGAGCTGATTTCTTCTTATCATGGGAACTGCGGTGTAGAAACATTTATGTAATACTTCAACAAGACTGAAAACATCTCAAGAGTTTATATTTTTAATGTGCATCTAAAAAAAGATACATACGTCTTTTTGAACTTGTTGGCCTCGTCGATATCCCTTTGGCTTAGGGAGACTTTCTGCATCTCTGATGTAGCATGGCTGACATTCTGTGTGAGGACATGAATTCATTCACAATTTAATATAATGATATAAAACAGATGAATTTCACAAAAAGTGATTAATTCAAAATTTACTCTTAATAATTCCATACAGCAATAAAAAAAAGGAAACTCACAGATACAAAATCATTAATAAAAAGAAAAGGATGCATATATATAAGCATGCAAGAATAATAAATGACTAATACTACAATAAGATGACTCAGTTTCCTGTTTATGTGATGAACATGATAGGGCATGAAGTGAGAACCACAGATCTAATGTAACAGGATACAAAGCCATAGCAACAGTCATTTGAGTCAACGTTCCGAAAGAACCAGTTCTGGACAGTTAAATATGTCTGACTGGTTTTTACCATGGAAATTCAGTAACCTTAATCCTTTTAAGTACCTGCTTTTATAGTAGGCAACCGTTACTAAAAGCAAATGATTTTAAGTAATGATTCTCAAATATTTACAGTATTTAGAGTTCTCAAAGGAGTGGCCACATAGCAAGCGATGTTACCAAATGAGCATGCATAAAAAGTCACCACGAAAACACAGATGGTATAAAGTCCTGTTTTCCTGTGAGAGAAAGGTCTGATCGTGTGTCTTCAAGAAAGTAAAAAGCAGAATCACAACAATGGAAAACAAAAATGATTGGATTTCAGTTTTTGCATGGCAAAAAAAAAAAAAAAAAAAAAAAAAAAAAAAGATGGCAAGATGGCAACTGAAAAATTGTTTAAAACATGGCAGCAGGAGGAAGTATGGGAGGTTTAAACACATGATGGCTGTCACGGTCTGTGCTAATCCATTCACCTTGTCTTTATCAGTATCCCTGTCCCAGGCTGAACAGTTATCAGTTCCAAATGGGGGCTCCAGTTGCTGTAAGGCCCCTTTAGACTCACTCTTGCTCATTCCATCAGGGGTAGTTGCTTTACTTCTGCTGCAAGCATAAGATCACAAGATTGAACCCCAGTTCACACCACCACAGCGGATGGATTGGGGTTTACCCTTTTATGTCTCTACAAACCCTTATGTTTCTTCTGAGAGAAGAACGTAGGTCCTCCATGTCACCCTATTGATATGGACCAGAATGCTCTTGAACATGCCATGCCAGATTTAGAGAGCCTTAAATACCCCAACCCCACTGAGTTGGGGTGGGATCTTATAATACATCGGGATCATTCTTCGAACCATAATTATGTATCGCCGAGGCCTTGGAACACCTTATAGACGTATTTTGTGTTTGTGAACAGTGATGACGTTTTTGTGAGCGCTACCCGGTGGCAGAAAATGACAGTAGCAGTCTGTGGAAGCCACAGAATAAAAGAATAGAAACAGTTCATTTCAAGTTTAGATCTCACAATTCGGACTTTTTTTTCTCGCAAATCGGAGTTTATATCTTCTTTGCAGGTTTAGTGTTAGTTGTACTCGAGACCGGTCAGGACCACAACTGCAGAGATGCCGCTAAATTGCCGTCTGATTTTATTGTTAACATCATTCATTTGATTGGATGTAAAACTCCCTGCTTCAAATGCTACCAATAACTTATTTTTCCATTTCATTTATTTTGTTACAGGTGTGCCGGGTCAGAAATCAAAAAGGGAATGTGTCAAAAATGTCACCAAAATTAATACAAATGCGCAGAAAATTCAAAATATGATCGAAAAAAAATACTTATATATTCATATTATAACATATGATGTAATTAAGCAATATGACAACAAAGAGAGACGTTTTCACAAATATGAGCACAACTGTTGATTTTACAAAATTTCATTTTTAAAACATTAATCTCAACATTATTTATGCATTTTAATTGTACCAATTCAGATGCGACTTCTGTTCCACCTCTGCAGTGTAAAGATGAATTTTGTTGTTAGTGATTTCAGTTATTTGGTAAAAGCTCTATATAAAATCTTATTATTCTACTACATTCAAATTAGACCTTTCTCAGGCAGTAAATGTGGACCTTTTGAACAAATTTGAGGAGTGCTAGTCTGGTCTCGGTTTAGGTGGTCTTGACTACAACACTAGGTTTCATCAGTCGGTATTCTATGAAAACAGAGGCTATATATTTTGCATTCCGATTCTGACATCCGAGGGCACAACAAAGCATTTTTCTCTTATTCTGTGGATTTGGCCCATTTTCCTCCACTTGTTACTGCGATGTTTCTGCCACCACTGCGCCGTATCGGTCACGTCTGCTCCAAATTGGTCTAACAGATTCTCACCTCTCTTCATCATCATCGGGTGAGCCAGAGAACCAATTAGAGGGTTTGTAGGCATTGTTAGGTTTCGCTTCCACGGGATCATCGTGCCACAGCAAACCTACAGGAGAATTGAAAGATTAGCAGGGCCATAATTATAGGTATCTTCCCATCAAAGTCAATCAAATCAACGAATAACACACTGCCTATTATCTTTGCCATTCGGTACATAAACACTACACTTCATTTCTTGCGTATATAGTGAGACTAGTACATAGGATGTGAGTCAAATCAAAGTTGATGATAAAAATAAAGATATTCTATACAGGTGTGACACATTTACCCTTCTGTCCTCCTTGTTTTGCAAGTTTAACATAATCCGAGTCAGAGGCCTGAACTCCTACACGCCGTCCTTTAGTTCTTTCTTCAGGAGTGATGATGGCAGTCTGAGACAAACCTGGAATCTGTGATGCAGGTCCAGCAGCTCCATTTGAAGCTGATTGTGGAGTTGATCTAACACCTACAACGAAATTATAATGTAATAAAGTGGCGCTCACTGCAGAGTCAAATGATCCACCTCTCAGTCTGGATGTCACGGATTGAGTTTGACCTAGTCCACCTCTGTGGATCTAGCGGGCGGAGGGACGGATAGAGTTATTGACAGAGTTAGGGTGTGGTTGGACCTTCAGGCTCAATAAATTACGCCCAAATTACATCCAGATAGGGGGAGCTGGACTTCACGCTCTGCAGTGAGCTGCATCTCCAATTATTATGCCTGAATCTTAAATAATAACATGCATTATGTGACGGTACCATAAGCCTACAGTCATATGTACAAATACATACAAATAAATAGATGATAATGCGTGGCTCAGAAAGGCCATTACCCGGTTTTGTCCGACGATAGTTGGGCTCGGCAGCCATGACTGGTGTCTTCGTGTTCAGTGGTGGTGAGATACAGCACTGCAATTGCAGAAAGAGCAAAGTTAAGGGATTGACATTTATTCTAAACAAAATATCCCCCTTTTTAAACGATCTAAATAAAGCGCCGATTATTGTAGTGTCATCTCGACATGTCGCGCGCGGGTCATTTCTTATCCACAGCTAACTTCCCAAAGCTAACAAACGCGGCGACTAGATTATACTTTTAAACACTGTGGTTATTTTAGCTAATTCTCTTAGGATTATTCTTGTTTATCGGTTAGCTCGCGAGGCAACCTGGTCGCCTAGTAACAAAAGCAGCATCAGGACCACCATAAGCATCATATATACAAGACAAGCCGATTAGTTTTTAAAAACAGAAATTACAGACATCACGGATGAGGACAAAATGTAGAGTGATATTTAAATATTAGATTACATGGTTATTATTTAGATGAGGCGACTAAAAGATGTGGAAAAGACAAAGCTTACGTCGTGTTAACTGGCAGCACGCAGGAGGGGGACGCCTAGATTTCTCTTCTTCGTCGGACTGAACTGCGCGCTGAACCGGGACGGAGAAGGAGTTCCTGCCACCTACTGGATCGGGAATAATCTTCAGGAATTTGAATGACATCCCACGCAGTATTATTTATTGAGAAATAGAGAGTCGGCTGATATAATAATATATATGTAGAGCCCTGAAAAAAATGTTTTGAGTTTGGGTTTGAAATGTTGTATGAGAAAAAAACAAACAAACAAGAATGTAAATGGACTTTGTTTTATTCTATTTCATTTTTTTATTGAGACATGTTCCTTTAAGAGTTGAAAAATGTGTGAGTGTAAAATAATACAATACTGCACTTTATTGAGTTTTCCAATAACGGAAGTTTGTCCAATGAAAACTGTGGATCTCGACCCCGTAAGGTTAAGGGGGGGGGTTAGAAAAAATAAGGAGGACATGATTTTCGCTGAGAGGAGATACAGTTAAGCACGGAGAAAAGTTCAGTTCGGAATTTACTTTAGTAAATGCTCACGGACATTCTGAGTGGTGACTCGGTGAGGAAATCTGTCTTAGTTGATTTGTGAAACCGTGCCACTTATTGCGTCAAGAGAATTCGGCGAGAGGCCGTGCATTTCATTTCCACGTGCGTCAGACTGAAGAAAGAGAGCTAGCACGAGGATTTGCACGTCAGCGAAACGTTATTAAGAGAAGTATTTTTGTTTATTATTTACATCCAGATTTATAACGCATCCGGAAGAATATTCCCGTGTTTATTTTATTTTTTTCAATGTCAATGTATGATTATAAGACGCGTTATTGTTTATAATCCGGAAGACTACACGCGTTTATTTTATTACAGTCAGTGGAAAAATCACCCCAGTGGAGTGTGTGTGTGGAAAAAAAGCGTTCACGTGAAAAGCGTGCTTAGTATTTAAGATCTTGAGTTCTGTGTGGAATTTCGTGGAGGCCGTGAACCAGTTCGAGGAGGGAGGAGTTCAACAGGATCCATTCGACGTCATCATGTGGGGTACGTCACGGATGCTGTTTGTCTTCCCATCGCAGAGTGAGGATTAGAAATTATCCTTCAAACCACTGAAACTTCCTTTTCCTTGGATCTGTGAGTACGGTGATTTTGCATCAAAAGAGCTCCAACTAGCGCGCCACCTGTGTACTCAAAATCCCAGCTGGGTAAAAGAAATTTGAGAATTATATTGACATTTGGGTTTTTTTATTTATTTTTGGTTGTTATTGTGATTTATTGTTGTTACTGATGACTCCGTGAACTACATTATATGTTCATATAAAGAAACATATTAGTGAACAAAAAAAGAACAACAACAGAAGAATTCAGAGAATAATAAATATGTTTAATTATTTGCCATAATTTCGTGTTATTTTCTGTGGGAAAAGGTTTGTTAATTTTGCATTTCTGTTGTTCTCCCTGGAGGGACCGGTATGCTCCGATTTAAAGGTAGTGTCATTTTTATATTTTTATAGAAAACACAATTCAAACGCTATGAAGTGAAGATCTGAGATCTGGGGTTGGTGATTAATGTATAATTAGGAAATTTAGAAATGTGTCTCTCACCATGTAATTATTAATTTGAAAGTTCCCCCTAGAAATACTAATTAGTTTTGAGCCATATTATTGGTGAGAGGGCTACATTTTTGTGGGGGCTCGTCCGGGATCCATCTCAGATTATTCAGATTGTGTTTTCAAAACCAGTAAACTTGTATGTTCTGTGCATACTGTGTTTTGTTTAAAGAGCTTAACATTTAACTGGCATTACCTTTTTTTTCTGAGCACATATTGTCAATGACACAAGTGAACAAAATGGAGGTTAGTGAGATTATTGCTTGGTGCAGAGAGAAAGATGTCGAGCTGGACAGAGTTTTTATTCTGAGCAATGTACCTGCAGATTGTGAAGACAAAATAGTCTATAGTGTGCTGGATTCTGTTTTGGGAATTGGGAAATGCAAGGTGCTTGACCACCGCCCTGACAAAACTAGGCGGCTACAGTTTATCTTGCTTGAAACAGCTGATAGCATTTCCAAGATGTCTATCCCTGAAAAGCTTGGAGGACCTGAAGTAGGCTATTGGTACACACAGGTTGTTCCTGTTGAAGCTGAAACACCCAAGCAGAATAAGGATGATGAGTTCCAGTTAAAGCTGAAGTCATTTCTTCAAAAAGAAGGGAAATCGCTAGCTGATATTCCAAGTTTGGCTTCCCCTGCACCTGATCTTAACAGTCAGCTTGTTGATGCCATAAATTCCCTTGTGCAAACATGTCATGTTGCTTCATCGGAAGAGAGAGTCGCATATAGAAAGCTGCGCCCATTCTCAGGATTTATCCCAATACCTCCTGGGGAGGATGAGTATGAGGTTTGGGTAGAGCAGACAACCCACATTCTGGAAGAATGGCAGTGTTCTGATAATGTCAAGAAGCAGAGATTAGTTGAGTGTCTCAGAGGTCCTGCAGCTGACATTGTAAGGTTTGAGAAGACTGGTAACCCATCTGCTACTTTCAGTGACTATCTTAGTGCACTAGAGTCTGCGTTTGGCACTACTGAGGATTCTTCAGACTTAATGCTAAAGTTTCGGAGCACTTACCAGAGTGAGGGAGAAAAACTTTCAGCCTACATACTGAGGTTGGACAGAATGCTGCATAGTATGCTGAGGAAGAAAGGTATTGAGTATTCTGCTATGAATCATCTTCGAATGCAACAAATAGTCAGAGGTGCCCTTTCCAGTGACCTGGTGGCTATGCGCTTGAGAATGACCCACAAGCTGTGTGCCCCTCCTTCTTTCAATGAGTTAATGAAGGAGGTAAGAGAAGAGGAAACTCTGTTGAGGAACAGGAGTTCTGCACAGTCAAACGTAGCTGTCTCTGTGGTGTGCCCTTCTAAAAATGGCTCATCTGGTAACTCTAACGTGGGTGATTCAGAGATAGAAAAGCTAAAGAGGGAGATAAGAGGACTTAAGAATGAGGTATCTCGGTTGTCAGCCGCAGCAAATGAGCCTATAACCCATGATCGTCCTGCCCTGCAGAGTCTGGCTGTAACTACAGAGAGTAAAACCCCAACCAGAACTGTGAGCAAAGCTAACATCTTCTGTTACAGATGCGGAGAAGATGGGCATTTAAAACGTGACTGTACCAAAGAGGAAAATCTCAGGAGAGTTAACCAGCGACTCATCAAAATGAGGCAGTCATCGGGAAACTTCTCCGGGGCTCAGTAGAGGAACGGCCTGAAGCTCCGGGAAAGACACGTTCCACAAAGTGCAAAAGAGTCAAAGTTGAGCCAGCAGATCTTCCGAGTGGGTTGGTGGGACCTAGCTCTGTACTTCCTATCCAGGTGGAAGGGATCTATGCTAAGGCTTTGCTGGATAGTGGATCGCAAGTCACTCTGCTGTACAGATCTTTTTACGATAAGTACTTGAAGCATCTGCCATTAACACCAATAGAAAATTTGGAGGTATGGGGATTGAGCACACAGCGGTACCCATATGATGGCTGTTTGTCTTTAAGACTGGAGTTTCCAGGATCTGTGGCAGGAGTGGCGGAGTCCATAGATGCACTTGTGTTGGTCTGCCCGATCCTGTCATGAAAGGAGATGTCAATATTCTGGTGGGAACAAATACATCCGTGGTGAAGAAGCTAGTGGAAGCCTGCAGAGAGAAAGTGGGACATGATTTTCTTCACACCTTGACTGTCCACCCTGAGATAAGAAATGCGTATGCCCAGATCATTGCAGTCGGACAGTGTGATAATGGTGAGAGTAGAGGGACTGTCTGGTATCTTCGCCCTAAACCATTGAAATTGCCTCCAGGGGAGAGTGCTAGAGTTTATGGGATGTTAAAATACCCTGATGCTCCTTCTGGTAAGACCCTGTTAGTAGATAAGCCGGAGGAATCCCGTTTTCCTGAGGAACTACTAGTAGTGCCGGAAGTGCGGTCTTCTACGGGCGCCCAGTCAAAAAGAATTGGGGTTACGATTAGAAATGTCTCCTCTTGTCCTGTGATGATTAAAAGAGGAATGCCCATTGCTCATGTGGTTCCAGTAGAGGTTGTGTCTACAGTCTCGAAACCCAGAGAGAATAATGGTCAGACTAAACTGAGCAAGCATTCGTTTAACTTTGGCGATTCCCCTGTCTCTGAAGAATGGAAACAGCGATTGGCCAAAAGATGTTGGAGAGGAAGGATGTTTTCTCCTGCGACGAATTTGATGTGGGATGTTCGAAGAGTACCCAACACCACATCAGACTGATGGAGGATAAACCTTTTCGGGAGAGGTCTCGACGGCTTCCACCTGCCGACATTGAGGATGTTCGACAGCACTTGGAGAAGCTGAAGGAGGCTGGAATTATTGCCGACTCCAGAAGTCCTTACGCTTCACCGATTGTCGTAGTCCGTAAAAAGAACGGCCAGATAAGGATGTGTGTAGACTATAGAACGCTAAATCGTCGCACAATTCCTGACCAATACACAGTTCCTCGCATTGAAGATGCTCTGGCCTGCTTGAATGGAAGCCAGTGGTTCAGTGTGTTGGACCTCAGGAGTGGCTATTATCAGATCCCCCTGAGTGAGGAAGACCAAGAAAAGACAGCTTTCATTTGCCCACTGGGTTTTACCAATTCCAGCGGATGCCACAAGGGATTTGTGGGGCCCCCTCAACCTTCCAGCGAGTGATGGAAAGGACTGTGGGAGACATGAACCTGTTGGAAGTGTTGGTCTACTTGGATGACCTCATTGTCTTCGGACGGACTTTGGAGGAGCACGAGGAGAGGCTACTCAAGGTGTTGGATCGGTTACAGAGTGAAGGACTGAAGCTATCCCTGGACAAGTGCATTTTCTGTCAGACGTCTGTCAGCTATGTTGGACACATTGTGTCTCAAGATGGTGTCTCAACCGACCCCTCAAAGATAGAAGCTGTGAAGTCTTGGCCTCGACCACAGAATGTATCAGAGCTCCGTTCTTTCTTAGGCTTCTGTGGATACTATAGAAGATTTGTGAAGGACTATTCAAAAGTGTCCTACCCTCTAAATCAGTTGTTGCATGGGTGTCTGCCTGCTGCAAGCTTGAAAAAGATCAAAGCAGGACCCTGTCCAGAACGAGTAGTGTACAAAGCCTCTGATCCATTTGGGAGTAGATGGTCTGATGCTTGTGAAGCTGCTTTTAATGAGTTGAAGGTGAGGCTTACCCAGGCTCCTGTTTTGATTTTTGCCAATCCTCAGCTCCCATACGTCCTACATGTCGATGCTTGCTGTGAAGGGTTGGGTGGTGTTCTGTACCAGGACCAAGGGCAAGGGTTAAGGCCTGTGGCTTTTGTCAGCAGAAGTTTGACGCCTTCTGAGAAGAACTACCCAGTCCATAAACTTGAGTTCTTGGCACTAAAGTGGGCGGTCGTGGACAAACTACATGACTACCTGTACGGAGCTAAGTTTGAGGTCCAGACCGACAACAACCCGTTGACTTATGTTCTGACTACAGCCAAGCTGGATGCTGTAGGGCATAGGTGGCTGGCAGCCCTCTCGGCATACGATTTCAGTCTCAAGTACAGGCCTGGGAGACAAAATATCGATGCTGATGCCTTGTCTCGTCGTCCGCAAAGGAGAGTGAAGGACCAGGAGTGGACTAATATATCATCATCGGGAGTGAGATCCCTGTGTAAGTTGCCAGGGCAAGACAAGTCCCACTGCTTTGCAACCGCAAGCAAGATTGTCACGTCATTAGGAGGATCTCATAGATCGGTTCCTGGAGCTTACTGTAACTTAGCCACCCTGGATACTTCCATGATTCCAAAACTGAGTTCTGCGGATCTGTCACATGCTCAGCAGGAGGATCCTTGTCTTGGAGAGATTTGGAGAGCTCTTAAAGAAGGAGATCTGTCCAAGGTCAAGAAGGAAGCTCACCAGGACCTTCCCTTGGTCATAAGGGAATGGGACAGATTAGTAATGGAGAATGGGGTGATGTTTCGGTGCACTCAAGCCCCAGACAAACCTTGTCGTAAGCAGTTGTGTCTACCCAGGAAATTCCATGAGGTAGTTCTCAGGTCGCTTCATGATGATTCTGGACACCTGGGTTTTGACAAGACCTATGGCTTGGTAAGAGAGAGATTCTATTGGCCACGTATGAAGGTTGAGGTAGAGAAATACTGCCACACATGTGCCAGATGTGTTCAGAGGAAAACTCTGCCAAAGAGAGCAGCGCCGTTGACACACTTATCTAGTAGTGGACCTATGGATCTTGTGTGTATGGATTTCTTATCCATAGAGCCAGACTCCCAGAACATCTGTAATGTTCTTGTCATTACAGACCACTACACAAGGTATGCACAGGCGTTTCCAACAAAGGACCAGAAGGCGGCCACAGTTGCAAAAGTCTTATGGGAGAAATACTTCGTCCACTATGGTCTGCCTAAACGGATGCACTCGGACCAGGGACGGGATTTCGAAAGTAGGCTCATTCATGAGTTGTTTGACCTATTAGGAGTGGAGAAATCCCGGACAACGCCGTACCATCCCCAGGGTGATCCGCAACCTGAACGGTTCAACCGGACACTCTTGGATATGTTGGGGACCCTGGATCCAAGGCAGAAACAACAGTGGAGCCGTCACATCGGGCATCTTGTGCACGTGTACAATAGCAGCCTAAACGAAGCCACTGGATACTCCCCTTACTTCCTTATGTTCGGAAGGGAGGCCAGATTGCCCATAGATCTGAGTTTTGGGGTGTCTAGTGATGGTACTTCCATTAAGTCTTACCAGCGCTTTGTCAAGACCATGCAGCGGGAGCTGAAGTCTGCATACAAGCTGGCAGAGGAAAAAGCTGGAAAGAAGAATGCAGGAAACAAGAGAAGATATGATCAGAAGCTGCATTACTCCCACCTTGTTCCAGGAGATAAAGTCCTGATCAGGAATCTTGGATTGCAAGGAAAGCATAAGTTGGCGGACAGATGGAGTGCTGAGCCCTACATTGTCCAAAGTCAAATGCCGAACTTACCTGTGTTTCGTCTTAAGCCAGAGAGTGGAACTGGACCTGTCAAGATTCTGCACAGAAATCACATTCTTCCAATTGGACAAGGGTTGAGACAAAGGCAAGTACCTGACAGTGTCCCAAAACCCAGGAACAGAGTTCTGAGACGGAAGAGGAATGCTGAACAGAGTCAGAGTCCAGAACAGGAAGCAGAAACCAGGGTTGATCCGAATGCTAAAGAGAGTTCTGATAGTGAGGATGAAACATATGAAGTATGGTTTCCTTTACCTGAATACTGCCAGTTGACTCCTAACAGAATTGAATCCCCTCAGAAGGATGAAGTAGTTTCTGGGACTGTTCCAGAGAATGGGGGACCCTCTGATGTAAGAGTTGAGATTTCTCAAAGAGAAGAAACAGACGAATCTAGAGAGTCTGATTCAAGACTCATATCAGAAACTGATTCTGACAATTTGGAAAATGTGAGCCGTTTGTCGGACATCTGTGACACTGTTACCAGTCCTGTACGAGACTTAGTGACTGGAAATCAGAGTGATGTAAATCAGACTATCTCTGATAATGTACCAGAAACTAGTAAGAGGTCTCAAAGAGAAAGAATTGTGCCTAAGAGGTTTACATATGATACTCTTGGGGTGCCTAAATTCGAACCTGTCCTCGCTCAACCAAAAGCTGTAAACTCTGTTAGATACTGTTCTACTGCATACTTGTGGATGAATGTGCCTTCGAAAAGGTTGAGTACCTGTGCAGTTACTTTAAATCCAAGACAGTAAATTGAGTCTTTGCTGTTTAGAGGTTGACTCATGAGTGATTTTATCTTGCTCATTCCTTTTAGGAGTGTACTCATGTGAAAAGAACTAAGAGTTTGAAATGTGAATGTTCAAAAGAAAGAACCATTACTGAAAGCACTGTATGTGTTTCATTGATAGAAAATGTGAATTGTTGTGTTGTTCAATGTTTTCCCTCGTTATGAGGACATAACGATTCTTGGTAGGGGGAGAATGTAGAGCCCTGAAAAAAATGTTTTGAGTTTGGGTTTGAAATGTTGTATGAGAAAAAAACAAACAAACAAGAATGTAAATGGACTTTGTTTTATTCTATTTCATTTTTTTATTGAGACATGTTCCTTTAAGAGTTGAAAAATGTGTGAGTGTAAAATAATACAATACTGCACTTTATTGAGTTTTCCAATAACGGAAGTTTGTCCAATGAAAACTGTGGATCTCGACCCCGTAAGGTTAAGGGGGGGGGTTAGAAAAAATAAGGAGGACATGATTTTCGCTGAGAGGAGATACAGTTAAGCACGGAGAAAAGTTCAGTTCGGAATTTACTTTAGTAAATGCTCACGGACATTCTGAGTGGTGACTCGGTGAGGAAATCTGTCTTAGTTGATTTGTGAAACCGTGCCACTTATTGCGTCAAGAGAATTCGGCGAGAGGCCGTGCATTTCATTTCCACGTGCGTCAGACTGAAGAAAGAGAGCTAGCACGAGGATTTGCACGTCAGCGAAACGTTATTAAGAGAAGTATTTTTGTTTATTATTTACATCCAGATTTATAACGCATCCGGAAGAATATTCCCGTGTTTATTTTATTTTTTTCAATGTCAATGTATGATTATAAGACGCGTTATTGTTTATAATCCGGAAGACTACACGCGTTTATTTTATTACAGTCAGTGGAAAAATCACCCCAGTGGAGTGTGTGTGTGGAAAAAAAGCGTTCACGTGAAAAGCGTGCTTAGTATTTAAGATCTTGAGTTCTGTGTGGAATTTCGTGGAGGCCGTGAACCAGTTCGAGGAGGGAGGAGTTCAACAGGATCCATTCGACGTCATCATGTGGGGTACGTCACGGATGCTGTTTGTCTTCCCATCGCAGAGTGAGGATTAGAAATTATCCTTCAAACCACTGAAACTTCCTTTTCCTTGGATCTGTGAGTACGGTGATTTTGCATCAAAAGAGCTCCAACTAGCGCGCCACCTGTGTACTCAAAATCCCAGCTGGGTAAAAGAAATTTGAGAATTATATTGACATTTGGGTTTTTTTATTTATTTTTGGTTGTTATTGTGATTTATTGTTGTTACTGATGACTCCGTGAACTACATTATATGTTCATATAAAGAAACATATTAGTGAACAAAAAAAGAACAACAACAGAAGAATTCAGAGAATAATAAATATGTTTAATTATTTGCCATAATTTCGTGTTATTTTCTGTGGGAAAAGGTTTGTTAATTTTGCATTTCTGTTGTTCTCCCTGGAGGGACCGGTATGCTCCGATTTAAAGGTAGTGTCATTTTTATATTTTTATAGAAAACACAATTCAAACGCTATGAAGTGAAGATCTGAGATCTGGGGTTGGTGATTAATGTATAATTAGGAAATTTAGAAATGTGTCTCTCACCATGTAATTATTAATTTGAAAGTTCCCCTAGAAATACTAATTAGTTTTGAGCCATATTATTGGTGAGAGGGCTACATATATATATATATTTCATATTAATTATTATCTTATTAATTCATGACCACGGCTATATATATATATATAAATACACATAAATAAATAAATAAATAAATAAATAAAGCTATTAAGTTAAATATTGTTTGTAAATTATGAATATGTATATATATATATATATATATATATATATAAGTTACGCTGAATTTAGCTATATTAAGTTATATATATATATATATATATATATTCATAATTTACAAACAATATTTAACTTAATATATATATATATATATATATATATATATATACATATTCATAATTTACAAACAATATTTAACTTAATAGCTTTATTTATTTATTTATGTATATTTATATATATATATATATATCCATTAATTAACTAATATATTACGCTGAATTTATTTATATATATTTATATATATTCATAATATACAAACAAACAAACATATACATATACATATATAGTCGTAAATTAATGCTGAATTTAGCTATATTAAGTTATTTATACATACATATAGCCACAAATTAATACATTATGCTGAATTTAGCTATATTAACTTATTTATTTGTGAATTGACCATTCACAAAGAATCACCCCTTTAGTTACTGTTGCTATGTCCAACAAGTCATGCCGCCACACATGTTCTCACGCATTTCACCAACATTAATCTACTAACTCCCCTGACTGCTTTGTCGGACAAAATAGCAGATTCGGGGTTATGATTGGTTAGATCACCTGTCAATCAAACTCCCAGCGAAGGGTCAATTGAAATGTGTCGTTCGTGTTTATTAATTCTCTTTAATAATTCGTTTTAATATATGGAAGACATTTTCTGTCAATTTTAAATAATTTATTTAAATAGTAAGTGTAAGCAAAATATATGCCAAAATAAAAATAAAAATGAAATAAATTTTCTTTAATTTACTTACTTACAGTTTCGGTTTTATCATGTAATTAATTTATGTAAAATTTACCCTTCATATTAATGTAGGTCTACATTTAGTTTGTTTTTAAACAAGCTGCAAAGGTGAATTTAAACATGATTCTCCATAATGGCAAACTTACAGTAAATTCAAAAGTTTGTATGTAGTGAAGCCCCCGGGGACTTTACTGTTGTCACGTGACATCCGCTCAGGCGCGCGCCTTAAAGCCTGAGGAGCAGCAGAGATGTCAACACACTCTCTGAAGATGACTGCGGCTTCTGTTCAATACATACGAAAGCTGTTGGGAAAGAGCAGCTGCGCGACAAACAACCTATTGAACACTGGACACAAAGCACAGAAGAACACTAGTGATCATAAAACAACCAAGAACAAAGATGGAAAAAGTCATAAAAGAAACGTAAGGGACTATTTTAATGTTTTTATTAATCTAACTTATTCTAATAATTATTTCATAACTTATATTATTTGAGACCTATGTTTAGTTGCCAATATAAATAATTTATTAATCTATTATCTAAATTTTAATAATTACTAATTGTGGTGTGTTATATTTTTAGGTTCTGCAGTCCCAAGACAAGCCAATGGAGCAGTGTATACGGTAAAAAATAAATAAATAAATAAATAAAATAGTTAGTTCACCCAAAAATGAAAATTCTGTCATAATTTTCTCATCCTCAAGTAGTTCCAAACCTGTATAATTTTTATTGTTCTGCTGAACACAAATGAAGATATTTGGAAAAAATGTCCAGATCGACTACCATAGTATTTATTTTTCCTACTAAATGTGAGATCTGTTCGGATGCAAACATGTGTTACGCAGAACAAAGAAATTCCAGTTTGGAACGACCTGAGTGTGAGTAAATGATTGTCATTTTTGGGTGAACTATCCCTTTAAGTAGGCCTGCACAAAGTCAACCCACATGCAGTTTCGGACTGTTCATCTCTGTCTCTTTCTTACTCATGTCTTTCTCTTGGTAAACAGGAAAACTGTCATTTTAAGAAGAAAAGAAAATGAGTCGTTTGGGTTTGAAATCCAGGTAACTTCATCACCCACCCACCTTTCTATCCCTCTCCCTCACCCTTTTTTCTGCATTCATTCAAGCATTACATGCCTACCTGAGGGCTTATTATCTGTCGGGGGATAATTGGATTTGGATGATGAATTGATTGGATCTTTACTCCTTGTCCATAGATGGGCAGTGTTGAGAGAAGCACCAGCGCGGAGCAGGATTTGGGCTCATGCGTGTGTTGGGTGAAGGAGAACAGTCTCGCGGAGAGTAGTGGGTTAATGACAGGTGAGTTGCCTTCGGTCAAGAACCGCTGTCATTCATACTTGCTCACTGCTAAAATCTCTGTCTCTCACCTCAGGTGATGTTATTGTGACGGTCAACAGTGCGCACATTTCTGGATTCTCTCATCAGCAGATCAAGGATCTGGTTCAGAAGTCCTCCGTCTTAATGTAAGGCTAAACACTGTACATTTTGATATGTTCAACCTTAAATAAATTGCATTTTTAATTAAAAAAAGAACAAAAAATGCACCTGTTAAGCGGTTCACTTAATTATACCCTATGCAGTGTAAAAAAAAGAGATGTTTGTAAGTAAAAAAAGTTTTAAAAAAAAGCACATTCCTCTACAGTAATTAAAATAACCGTATTTAAATGAACCTTTGATGTAAAATGATTTATTTAGCCAGTTTTTACATTAAAAGTCAACAGGAATGTATTAATGTTTTTACAATATTACAATATTTAGCTTTATTATGTCGCAAAGACCAGAATTTCTTCTGTGAAAACCTAGTTTTTGTTGTAAATGCCTCTTGATCTGAATATAATCTTCTTGTCTTGTCTTTTATGGACTTTAGGATGGAGATTATCAGAGGTGCTACAGAGAAGCAGAGACAATTGCTTGGCAAGCTTCATCTCCTGCAGGTGATTTTCTTCAAAACATATTCAATTTCTTAATAACAAAAGTCTTCAATTGTCCTGCCACTGCTTTTTGGGACTTGCATATCAATTGTTATTTACAGTAATGATGTTGTATTGGGGAATTGTGTCAATCGTTTCCCTTTTGCTAAACCGTTTTTTTTTTTCTCTCTGTGTTTCCCCCACACAACAGCGACAGTTTACAGAGAAATGCGTAGAGCTTCAGACACTCGTCTCAGAGGAAGTGCGTCTAATAGGAGGTGTGTGAAATATGTGTGTGTGTGTGAGAGAGAGAGACGGAGGCAGAGAGATGTGGGCATACACTACCCACAAGAGAAACGCATCATTTCCCCATAAAGCCATGGTCTGGCCTCAAGACACCAAAAAAAATCATCAAAAGATATCTGTGTGTGTGTGTGTGGGCGCCATGCGGGGAGTGTGTGCGCTTGGAGAAGTTCAGCTTTTACCGGAAGATACGTTGCTAACAATTCTTATCACTGTTATGAAGTGATACGTGTGAAAAAAGTGTGTTTTGCAAGGTCATCTTTTGTCAGGATTCATGTCACGTGGTGTAAATTAAAATAAATAAAGGCAATTTTGAGTTCTGACTTTTTGCTCAGAATCGTGAGTTTATGTCTCAATTCTGGGGGGAAAAAAAGTCATAATTGTTTTTCTTTTTATCCAGACTTTTTTCACCTCAGAATTATGAGGTGTATATATACTCAGTTATACAGTGCGAATTGTGAGATATTCTCTCGCAACTCAATTTCCAGAAAAAAGTCAGAATTCTAAGATAAAAAATTGCAATTAGCTTTATTGTTTTTTTAACTCCATTGCCGAAACAAACTTCCTGTCAATGGGTTGGCTGTAGAGTAATCCAAAACGCAATGTGTGACACAGAATAAACAATAAAACGGCAGTTTAATAAACACAGAGAGCGATCTTACAAACACATTTCATGTAACATTAACACGAGACCGAGGAGAACAAGGTCTTAAATACACAGAGGGAAGATAATCAACTGAACAGGGAACAGGTGTGAAACTAATTAGAAACAATGAGTTACTAGAACTAAGACAACCAAGGAGCCGTTTAAAATCAGAAAACTTTGTATGCGTTTTGGCCATTCATTTACATGACAACGGCGTTTCTGAGAACGCAAACTTTTGAAAACTGGTCTCAAATGGCAGTTTTTGAAAATGATACCCTTATCATCTCCATGTAACGAAAACAAAAATGTGAATTCGGTGATGTCATTACGTGTTCTATAGGCGCGTAGTGTTTCTTTACAAAGTCACATCGCCAACTACAGGCCTGGCATGCATAATACAGCTTTTTGCGGATCCGTGTGGATCATTTTAACAACGTTGCAATTTGTAAACGAAAACACAAAGTAAAAAACGTTTCCGTTTTTAGTGCATTGTGACGCATTGTAGTGCATACCACAAAACTAAACAAGACCTAACCTAAAAACACTTCCATAATTCAGAATGCTGACATCAACCATCATTTTTTAAAGGATAAGTTCAGAACTTACAGGAATTACATGAATTAAAAAAATAGCATAATACTAATTTGTAATAATACATTACATTTACATTTATTCATTTGGCAGACGCTTTTATGCAAAGCGACTTACAAGGGGAGCAATTATGGGTTTCGTGTCTTGCTCAAGGACACTTTAGTCATGGAATTGAAGGTGGAGAGAGTGCCGTTAATTCCCAATCCCCACCTTCAATTCCTGCCAGTGTGGGAATCGAACCGGCAACCTTCAGGTTACAAGCCCCACTCCCTCACCATTAGGCCACGACTACATTAGAAAATGATACTAAATTAAATATGTGTTATTCATTTCAGTTATCTTCTATTATGTTCACACCAACACTTAAGTGCTAGTAGATTAAATCTATCTTTTCCTTTATTTTCAGGTGCCAGGGAAAACATCCGGAAGCCATATGCCCTTCCAGAATCCTCTGCTACTCTTTGCTGACAGTATGGGTGGATAGATTGTTCCACTTACAATACAATCAAACACACCTAATCAAGGTTGAAAATGCAAGCTGGGCTGAAACTAAACTCTGTAGTAAAGTAGACTGGGAACCCTCAACTCCTGAATCATTTTAAAGTTACAAGACTTTCGGCCATATGGTCAAAGAGACCCTGTTAAGACAGGATGAAAGCATGAAATGCTAAATATTGATGTATGAGATGTATTTATTTTAATTATAGTGTATTTTTGTATAATCTATTCTGTATTTGTGTATTTTGCACTATTAAGCAGTCATTTTTACCGCCAATTTATTTAATCCACTGTGTTTTTATCCAATATATAAATTGTCTAAATGTTGTGTTTTAATATATTTATTTATTTTTATATTTATTATAGAATGCCTCTTTAATAAACGGGTGTTTTTTGTAGCACAAACTGCTTTGGCTGTTTAATTCCCACAGTACACTTACTTAATCTTGCTGAATGTGGTTTGCATAAATCGATTTGTCTGCTGTTCGCTTCTGCTGATCACAGGTTTCCCAGATATCATCTCTGTCAGTGGTAAAATACCAGATGCAATTCTCAGTCACCACATAGATCTTAAGCCTAGCAGGAAATGACACGTCATTGACAGTACATCCTGCCGCAAAGACAAGACCTTAGCATTCTCATCACTTTTATAAGAATTAATTGACAGTGTGAGGACCTCGTTCGGTTTTCAACATCATTTTTAGATTCTTAAAAGACTTTGTAGAAGTTGTTGCAGAATCTTTACAGTATGTATTGGATGGAAATCATATAAAGCTTAACCAAACTGATGTTCACTAAACACATGCAATATTTTGCTGATTCATTGGATAATCCAGGGAATGTTGATGCAATCACAAAGAAAAGGTTATTGAAATCATTATGTGTTAGATCTGAGTAGAGATTTATTTCTGTGCTAAATATTTCCCTTAATATTTAGTTCAGTTTTAAGTCTAAGCTGATTTAGGAGATTATCTGAGTACTTTCATAGACTAAACTGAGAATAAACACTTGACACTAGTATTTTAGTCACACTGCATGTTAATTGCAATTAAATGAAAACGTATTATAGTTTAAATTTATATTAAATTCAATTAGTGGAACTTTAGAGCATTTTTTAATCCACTTATATGATCTTTATATTAAGTAATTTCATAATTCTGTTGATTTATGGTCGATATGCTTAAATTTTGTACTGACAAGCAATTATGGTAAACTAAAATAAACTTTAATGTAATTTCTATTAACTTGTAAGTCATGTGTTTAAATATATTTCTAATTGCACACTCATAATGATGAAGCTGCAATTTAGTACATTTAAAATATATTAACTTTAAATTTAAAATATAGAATAACACACTGCAGTTGAAATTAAAATCTTGCACTTTACATGTGTTTAAAATAAGTGTACTTTAAAGCATGACAAAATATTGAAACAATTATTTAAAATGTTTGTGTTTACTTTAGAAAACTTAAAGGCACAATATGTATTTTTTTCGCCGCTAGGGGTCGCTAAACTCTTGAAACAATAACAAAGGTGTAGATTGATGACAGAGTGAATGAGTGGAACATGGGACTTGTAGTCATGGTGATGGATCTAATAATATTTATGGGGAAATAATGTTTATGGATGAGTGAATGCATGTTTTTATCACGACTGTGGTGTGAAGCAGGGCGGGGCCGAGAATCACGGGCGCGATCGATAATGAGAGACAGATATCCGTGTCACACGCGAGTCCCGCGGGATTAAGGACAGAGGACATTTCTTTCTACTGAACTACTCACAAGTGCTAAAATACTACTCATCCAGGTCAGTTTCTTTGACGAGTTAAGGAAACGCAGCGCTGTTTCACTTGCTCTAACGTTACACGATCATACTAAACTGTATTTGAAAAAGTTGTAATGTTATTCTGTGTATTAGTTTGACGACTGTATGAAACTTAACATTAATCTAGATCAACATTAGATTATCATACTGATGATGTTCTAACATTGATTAGTCTTATGTAGTCTACATTTGCTTACCGTGTCTAATAACGTGCGAGAGCGCCGTCTCTGTCAAGACGAAGTTTGTCGCAACGCTCTCATCATCTCGGAAACGCCACGCCGATATTGATCCTCGTTTTATTTCTCCTTTTTTCCCAAAGTTTGCTTGCCATGGTCCATAATGTTTGAACGAAACAACAACAGCGCGCCGTTAGACGTTACGTTGTCTGTTGCCATAGTCACCATGTATGCAGTGCAAGCGGAAACCAGGGATATTACGTTATTGCTTATTGACGGGCGACAAGTCACAAGGGAGGGACGGGCACTATTTAAAATTATGAATGTCTCTGAATTGATCATTTTCATTAAGGATAATGTAAGTATACAGCGGAACGAAATATATAACACTGAGCAAGTGGTTTTCGGGATATTTTAATATGAAAAAAATCTTACATATTGTGCCTTTAAGTATCCTATTGTTTCTAATTATATTATTTGCAAGTACAGTTTAAAAAAAAAAAGTTCCCATTCCATTCAGTTAAACACACTTTCACAAGGAAATCAGAATAGACAAAAACAGCTTGCAAGGAGGCTGACTATTTTGCATTTCAGTGAGAAAACTAATATCCACCTGCCAGAAAGTGTGTTAATCTTAAACACAACAAGAACTAAAGAAGCTCGAAATTCAAACTGAATGTCCCGTCTCTATCAATCTCACAATCACACCCAGAATTAGAAGCTAAACAACACTGTTTTAAGAACAATGGGGATGAGAATCTCATCAGCTCCGGAATGAGAATGAGGCTGCGTCACCCAATGCCAGCCGGATCCATTGAGTGGTAAAGGGAGGGACACGGACACAGCCTCGCACAGACCGCTCTTCACAAGAGACTACTTCTGAGCATCCTCCTCCTCCAGGCTGCATTCTCCTTCAAAAATCCCAGGAGCAGGAATCAGACTCCATTAACAAATCCAACAGGAACAAGGTACGATACATTATTAAGTGAGTACAGTGAGATTTTACAGTTTGCGTCGATGGTTTGTACTGAAAATGCAAATCTTCTCCATTGGTTTTGAAAGGTATAACTTCACTTTTCACATTCAGATGGTTTGCTTTACTTGTTCGAAGTGCGTAAGTTGTTTTATGTTGAGGAAAAACTATTTTTGACCAAGTATTACTGAGTAAAATTTACATAACAATGAAGAGAACACGAACAATTCTTTCAAGATTTAATTGATGTCTAGATTGAGATGTTTTTATGTAACCGCATGGCACGATTTCCTAATTCTTGCATGTTATGTAAGGCCTCTCATTGTTAAAACATCCAGGAAGAATTGTGTGCTGTTCTCATTCCAGCAGTCACTTTGTTAGTCAAATCAAATTAAAATTCCTCAAAACAACTTTGCATCTTTTGCCAAGTCTCAAGTTCTTTCCTATCTTGGACATGACAACCCATTGTGACTAATTAAAAGAAAGACACCGATTGTCGGGTAAATACCGTTTATTTGTTGAAAAAGTGATGTTACATCTGAGAACTGGAATTCAAATAGAAGAACTGTGTCTCTTTTCCTTTATCAATTTGCAATGCTGTAATCACAGGACAGGAAGTGACATCAATGGAGCAGAACGGCAAGGACACATCAGGAGCCGAGAAAGAGCAAATGAATGGTCAAACGGAAGAAGAGACGACGACATCCGAAGAGCCGTCGAATATGAGTGAGAATAACTCAGCCAGGAATGAAGAAGGTAAGAATGAAGAGGAAGAGGAGGACGGACTGGCTGAATTGCATCAGGATGATTTTCAGCCTTCCGATGAGACGTCAGGCCAGGAATACAAGAAGGATGAAAACAACCGCCCTGTTTGCAGGTACAACACGGTCTGCTACAGGAAGATTAAGAGAGGAAACACAATGCAGAGAATAGATGAGTTTGAGTCCATGCTGAATGTATAACAGTGGTGAATGTCGTCATCACGTGCTTTCTTTAAAAGCATGTGGTTGTTCACATATGCTCACATGAACAGTGTTTTTTTGTGTGTGACTGTTTGTTTACAGGCTCTATGACCTGCTATTACGTTTTTGTAGAAATCTTTAAAGCGTCAAGAAAGCAGCCTCATCTCTGGTCAAATTTAAGTAAACCCTCATCTGCCAGTGAGATGTCAAACGTTTATTTGTCTGCAAATGAGGTTTTTCGTTCACAAATGCTCCTCCAAATAGACTGACTACACTGTAATGAATTACTGTAAAAATCACAGCATTATTTTACAGCCGCTGGCTTTTTTTAATAATACAACATATTGCTGTAAACTGCAATGCATTCTGGGGTCACATGTTGGTTTGACTCAAATTTACAGAATATTGCTGTAAATTGACCCTTCGTAATTTAAAAAAAATTATTTACTGTAATCAGAGAATACAGGGAAATTCTGTAAATTAAATTACAGTAACACTACTGTAAATTTTACAGTAATTTTTTTAACAGTGTAATGCAGGCCTGATCTCTGCGGTGTAAGTCGTGGAAACTCGACTTGAATGCTTATACAGTTACAGTATGGAGGGCATTATTGTATTCCTGTTCAAAAATGTTCTAATGTAAAATTTCTAATGTTGTGATTAAGGTTTTATAGATTTGTTAATGATGCACCCACATTTTAAAATACAATACATAATAGTTATATTAGCATTTCCATATTCAGATCTCTATATGTAATATATGTTGTATATGTTATGTTTTTGGACAAATATAGTTTTCACTGTTACTGGATATCTACCATACTACTGCATTCATGTAATCTGTTCAACTTATTAAGTCTTTCTTTCTCTCTGACTGCACAAAACTTCTATTTCTTTCTTTCTTTCTTTGCTGTTTTTTCCCATTGAGGACAAATTAAAAAAAAAATCTATGCAATAATTGGCTCAGAATTGACTGTATATATATCTTTTCCCTTTTTGAGAAAGAAATGTGATATGATATAATACTTACTCACCACTAGATGGCAACATTGTTTTGTCTTGACATAAAAGGTGAGGACACGGATTTACATGACCTGTCCATGTCTAATTTTACAAACTACTAACTATTTCTGTTAATTGGTCTTCATTTGAATTTGAACACTATATGTGAAGTAAAATCCTGACTTTTTTGTGTGCTGTTGAGAATATTTGTATAGAATTGAAACATTCTAATTGAAACATTTGAAACTAAAGAAAATACATGGATTATTTGTAACAAATAATCTCTACAACCCTTCCTAAACAAATCTAATATACGACCGTAATAAAATGCCAACCCGGAAAATAAAATCAAACTTCAATTAGCGTGAAGATGGAAGAAAACAAATTGCTTACCTTTGTTTAACTAATCATTTTTATGTGGCATCTAATGTTAGTATAATCAATGTAATGAGATATTTACTGCAGTGATTAGTTTAATTTGGGTGTTTATGACCCGACGGACTCTTTTATTTATGTCTCCGTGTTTCTGGCCCCTCTCTAATGGCTCATTGGGAGTCAGTGAGGGTTTGGTGTTGTTTCGTCTGTTAGCTCTATAAATGCTTGAACTTTGCAATACAAATCTCACTAATTGCTTTTTATTTGAAGGCAGTTTATGAATATCACCTCCATTCCTCCAAACACATAACCAGCTGCTGCCTGATCGTAATGTATTACAGGTTACTTTGATGTTTTCATAATTCTGCTGTAGGTTTATTTAGGCAAAACGAGACAGGGTTTTTGGCCTGGCTTGTTTAAGTCAGGTCCGGGCCTCATTTGAATGGTGACAAATGTCATGCTGCCATGGCAACGGGAGGTGTGCGACTGTTGCGGTGCACCGTCCCTGGGCTGGGGGTCGGAAGGCACTTCCTGGGCAACACACGTCCCCTGTGGTTTAGGGTCGTAATTGACCTTTCCTGACAGAGCGGTGCAGCTTTTCATCCTCCCTCTCTCCATCCCTTTTCTACAGTTTCCTCTTTCTTTCTTTCTGTTTTTGTCACTTTCACTCTTTCTGTCTCCCCAGAAAGCAGGTTGCATCACGGTGGGCTGAAATGCCACGATTGGCCCGGGGCTTTTACGCAGCTCTTTCTGACTTCCTCTGGCTCTCTTTGCCTGTTTGTGGCATGTTTACGCAATAAGGACCATGTACTGGTACTGGAGAAGGTTGTTGTTTTTTTTTTAAAGAAAAATAAAATATCAGACAGGTTTCGGTCTGGTTCTCGAGCACTGTACAGATTCTGATTGTGAAGTGTTGATTCCAGTAAATGTGTCTTTCTGGTTCTTTTAGTGCAACATTCGACACGATTGACCATTGAATTGTTTTTATAAACATCTTGAGCAGTATGTTGGTAGTAGGGGATCAGCTTTTAATTGTTTTTCATCCTATCTTAATGGAATAACATTTTTCAGAAGCTATTGAAAACTTTGAATCCTCTTTTTCTGCAGCTTGGACATGTGGTGTGCCACAGGGTTCTATTCTAGGCCCTGTTTTGTTCTCCTTATATCTGCCGCCATTAGCCAATATTTAAGCATCAGATTTCATATCATTGTTATGCCGATGATATCAAGCCCTACCTTCTGTCAGAATCAGATGAGAACATGTTCCTCCAGTCGTTGTTTGACTGTTTAAAAGCCGGCTGAATATTTTCCTCAATTAAACGACTCCAAAACCGAGGTGTTTGCTTTTTGGTCCATCTGAACGTACCGATATCCTTTCTAAAAGTCGTGGCCACAGTACGTTTTCAAGAAAGCAATTACGATTGCCAAAGTTAAATCTCTCCTTCCATTCAAGGACTTATAAAAAAGAAATCTAATTTAAATATTAACAAAAAATATAATTGTACATAAAATAATGCTAAAAGTGTGTTTGCTAGGATATGGGTTTACAGACTGGAGTCTGTGGAAAGGACAAGAGAAATAAATAAATAAGCTAACATTTACATATTTTGACATTATTTAAATAGTTCAAGTTTGAAACGTTTCATACTAGTTGCTAAAGA
>CM074305.1:3799065-4036565 GCA_037194245.1 Opsariichthys bidens | reverse complement strand
AGGTATTGGAATATTACATTACCATTTAGTAATGCCTAGTTGAGGAAATAAAGCTATAATATAACATTCCCCGTGTGTAATGACGGCTTTTATTTAAGCACAGAGTAGTGTTACAGGCAGGGTCAAACGGTAGCAAACAGAGATGTCGGAGAGAAGGCAGAATCATAAACAGTAATCCAGGCAAACAGGTCAAAAGGCGGGCAGCAAGGGTCATACACGGTAAATCCAAATCAGGGCAATAACAGGAAGACAGACACGGGATAGACGCTCAGAGTTGTACCGGAACAGGAAACAATAGCTGTGTCTGAAACCACTCCCTATCCACTATATAGTGCACCATAGACTATAGCTATGTCCGAAACCGCCCACTCGTTCACTCGTTCACTAACCCCTATATAGTGCATGGCAGTTGAGCGCACTATATCAGCAAAGAGTGAACGAAAACGAGTGAGCGAATTCGGACGCTGACGTTAATAGCACGCGCCAGACAATTTCGTCATTAACATTTCCTATACCCATCTGTAATATGTCCTGTTTAGCTTCATGAATTGTATATTACTGTTTATTTGTCATGTTTATTGAGAATAAAGAGAGAATAAAAACACCTGTGTCATGCTATTTAGTAAATTTATATTTAAAAATAACAGAACAAAAACACTACACTGTCACATTTGTTTATAAAAATATAATGTTCACTAACATATGAGAAAAATCGACCAAATTATCATATGATAATAAGTATATATATTATGACATAAATCAGTATCATTTCGCTTCAAAATATCTTTACAAAGATGTTCTAATTCATAAAAAATTACATTTGTAGAAGTTGTCGCCTCCCGTATTGCCGTCCGCCATATTTATTTTCCTTTCGCGCTCGATCGTCCTATCGCGTTGGATTTTGGGTAACGGCGCTTTAACGAGTGTACATCCAATGTACACTCAAAATCAGAGAGCATTGTGGGTAAATGTAGTGAACGAATGTAGGGAATGAAGTTGTTCACTCAGAATTCGGACAGCACTACAAAATGGCCGACACCCGATATAGTGCACTATATAGTGGATAGGGATCGGTTTCAGACACAGCTCGTTAAAGCGCCGTTACCCAAAATCCAACGCGATAAGACGATCGAGCCAGAAAGAAAAATAAATATGGCGGACGGCAATACGGGAGGCGACAACTTCTACAAATGTAAGTGTATTTTTTTATTAATTAGAACATCTTTGTAAAGATATTTTGAAGCGAAATGATACAGATTTATATCATAATATATATACTTATTATCATATGATAATTTGGTCGATTTTTCTCATATGTTAGTGAACTGTTGTACATTGTATACTGTTGTTTATATTGTATTTATTTACTATTATATTTTTTATAAACAAATGTGACAGTGTAGTGTTTTTGTTCTGTTATTTTTAAATATAAATGTACTAAATAGCATGACACAGGTGTTTTTATTCTCTCTTTATTCTCAATAAACATGACAAATAAACAGTAATATACAATTCATGAAGCTAAACTGGACATATCACAGATGGGTATAGGAAATGTTAATGACCAAATTGTCTGGCGCACGCTATTAACGTCAGTGTCCGAATTCGCTCACTCATTTTCGTTCACTCTTGGCTGATATAGTGCGCTCAACTGCCATGCACTATATAGGGGTTAGTGAATGAGTGAACAAGTGGGCGGTTTCGGACACAGCTAATATTTCACAAGGTGGGTGAGTGAAAGTGGTGCTTTAATAGTGGCGAGATAGGAATCAGGTGTGAAGGATAACCAGTACAGCTGGCAGGGTGATCAGTGACTGGGAGAGGGGCTTATGGGAAATGTAGTGTGGTGTATGGAGTCCATGATGTGAGCGGGCGACCTCTGGTGGCAGGTGGATGGAACATGACGGAGCGGATTCAATACACCGTGAAAGACAAACACCTCTAAAAGGACTATAAAATACAGTGAATGTATAAATTATGTTTTATCAAAGGGTTAGTTCACCCAAAAATGAAAATTCTGTTATTAATTCCTCACCCTCATGTCGTTCCACACCAGTAAGAACATCTTCAGAACACAAATTAAGATCTTTTTGATGAAATCCGATGGCTCAGTGAGTCCTGCACTGCGAAAGTACTAAAGGTATATATTTTAAAACAGTTCATGTGAGTTCAGTGATTCATCCTTAATATTATAAAGCGACGCGAATACTTTTTTGCGCCAAAAAATGACTTTATTCAACAATATCTAGTGATGGGCGGTTTCGAAGCTTTACAAACTACCAAAGTCACATGATTTGGCAGTTTAAAACACGATCCAGTACATCTGATGCAAGTGTGAACTCATGAATTAACTTTGGAATGACTCCGACTGGAAGGCTTCATCTGAATATTCCCAGTTTTATCCACCCTTAAACCCTCCCCTCAAAGAAATCAGGACAGCAGTGGTTGAAAGCGGACAAAAGAGACAAATTAAAACAACAGGGAATGTGTCTCCCTTATGATCCGATCGACCGAAACGCATCTTAATAACAGCGCCTCACCGGAGATCACAGCAATACTACAACCGTCCAATCAATTCCTGATGGACAATACCAAATCCCGCCCTACATTTTTTCTTGTTTGAGAAGCCGTTTCACTCAATACGTCACAGAAAAGACTATCGCAACTTCCGATTCATGCCAGCTTTAAAACTAAATCTTCATCGATTTATGCCTTTATGGTTCGGCCTCAATGGTTCCCAAGCGTACAGATTCTCTCTCTTTCACACACAAAGTGGTTATATTCTCCCCACCTTTGTGGGTGTATAATAATTCCTATTTGGGATAGAAATCATGACAATATTTCAGTGGTGTTCCCACTGCTGTCTGAGGGACTGTAGAGTATTATAATCTGTCCGCCTGGAGGCAGAGAAACGGTCAGGGAAAATGGTAACAAAAGAGACGCTAAAACACAGAGAGCCTACTGTTTACAGTCACTTTCCCCACACACACAGAATGAGAGAGAAACAAACAAAACGAGAGAGACTCGGGAGACAGACAAAAGAATCAGCTCAAGGAATGGTGGGAATTTTATTCTGCTGAGACTTGAAGGATGGGAATAGCGATTTCTCATGCATGTGCTAAAATAACGAGGCAGAAATTATAACGCTGTGAGATGGGAGAGAAGTCAGACTGCGGAGGCCCACCTCGTTTGAGTGCGGCTGGATCCAGTGTTTCCTCATTCATACACACTTCTCTCTTCTGTCTGCTCCCAGACAATGCCACCTCACATCACAAAAGCAATCTGATCAATGTCAGATGAAGAGTTAATCATTTCTTCACCGTCCGCCTTGCTGTTTTCATAATTTTGGCTGACGGGAAAACCTGACGAGTGATCCGGTCCAGGATTACAGATGACTCTCGGTTGATTGGGAACTGTACTTCAATGGTCAATGCTTCGCTCTTAAGATAAATCCCACCGTTCCCTCAGCATCATTCGTCTCACATTCTCTAATTAGTTTTCAATGTGCTAGAAGAAGATGGATTATCATCTAATATCTCCCCTCAAAATTACAATATGATTTAAATAATAAAAAAAATACAATATAATTTGATAAGTCTCTGTCTTTGATAAAGAGAAAAAGTTCATGTTAGATCGATGTGAAACTGTTTCTTAGACGATTTTCTCAATTGTTGTTTAATATTTGATCATAACGTCGTCTTGACATTCTAAACTGCAGGTCGATTTGGTGATTGTATATTTTGCCGTAGATTTATTGGTGATGTTGATGTTAAAGAATTTCCTGATCATTTACTCACCCCCACGACATCCAAGATGTTTATGTCTTTCTTTTCAGTCGAAAATAAATTAAGGTTTTTGAGGAAAACATTGTAAGATTTTTCGCCATATAGTGGACTTCACTGGGGTTCAACGGGTTGAAGGTCCAAAAGTCAGTTTCAGTGCAGCTTCAAAGGGCTCTACACAATTCCAGACGAGGAATAAGGGTCTTATCCAGCGACATGCTCGGCCATTTTGTTAAAAAATAAAATGTATATACATTTAACCATAACTGCTTTTCTTGCACTGCTCAGTGATGCGCCACACATGATGTAATCATGACGTAGGAAAACTGACACTGAAACTGCAGTTTGGACCTTCAACCCGCTATATAGTCCACTATATATAGAAAAATCCTGGAATGATTTCCTCAAAAACCTTCATTTCTTTTCGACTGAAGAAAGACATAAATGTCTTGGATGACATGAGGGTGAGTAAATTATCAGGACATTCTGAAGTAAACTAATACTTTAAAGTATTTTATTACATTACACTGAAAGAATTGTGAAAAGTGATCTTTGTAACAAAACACAGATCTTGTTTGACCATCTTGATTAGATACTAAAACACAATATAATGTCCCCTATTATAATGACTGTTGTAAATATCCTGAAAAACGGTATATTTGAACTGATTTCGAGACAGTTCCAGTCAGATGTGAACCTGGGTCCCGACCACAGTTTCAGTAATGACCCATTGTCTGCTGCTCTGGGACGGTGGGTGGCATCATCTCTTCGGCAGACTCAGCTGGATCCTAAATGGTATTTAGCACTTTTTGGCCCTGCAGATATTTTGAAAAGTCTCCTAAAACACACTTTTCACACTCTCACTAGGTCATTTAATTTGTCCATTATAACAACTAGCATGAAAGAATGAAGTAATATTGGTAACACTTTAGTTTGTGGACGAATTCTCACTATGAACTAGTTGCATAATCTGACAAAATAACACCATGATTGGAAATTACGCAATAAAAATCTTAATTTTCAAATTAATTTTTCTTTTCTTAATTTTTTTTGTTTTATTCACATTTTATATTTATCTCAAGCAATGCATTTTTGTCTTTTTGGCAAACAAGTACACTATCTGTAAAATATATTGTGGTAGGAATGATCACCCACTGGAGTGCACTTAACAGCCACCAGAGGGCACTCCACCCTGGACTATTTCCTTACCATGATGGACTCCATTTCCCATAATCCACTGCCCGGACTTATCAGCCATGATTATATTCAGCTGTTGTTCATTACCTTAGTTAGTTTCTGCCCATAAACCTGGTCCTTTCAGTCACTTTCATTTTCCAGCTTTTTACCTGTACCCTGGACTTTATCTTTGTTTGGATTGCTCACCTGTGTTTTGACCGTTGCCTGGGATTTTGGATTACCCCTTATAATAAATACCGCATTTGGATCCTCAACCATTTGAGCCTCAGAGCAGTTTGTTAAAATGGCACAGCCTTGGGAAAGTCATAATTTTCAGGGGGAAAAAAGGAAAGATCATTTAAAAATTATAATTATTTTCACAAACAAAAAAGTTGATTAGATATTTAAAATAATTATATACAAAGTTCCATCATGAAACTCTAGATGGTGCTGGCTGATTGGTCATTAATTCAATCTAATTGCGATTACATCATTCTCTATAGGGCACAGCTGATTGGTTCCTGTTGTATCATTAGCCAATGAAGTTCACACTTGCAGCATGCTTTCAGAAACCCTCCACCTCCCCCAGCTCCACCTGTATAGATCTGCTACGGCTAATTCATGTATGTTATAGTGAATAGCAGCAACATGTCTTACTTGATCACAGCAGTGTCATGTTGTACTGGCTGTAGCAAGTCCCGAACTTACCCTACAGCAGCAGCGCCATATAACAGATCTATTCTGAGGGGTCCAAGACCAAATATTTCTCAACAAGTGGGGTGGGGCAGAGAGCTGTGGAAGTGGAGCAAGTTCAATGTGGTGCACGGGTGTCTCTAATTAACAATCATGTCACCGGCATCCCTTCTCTCCCACAGTTCTCAGCCTCGTCCAACTCATAATGTTAATTACATGCAGCTCATTTACATAAACATCATATTCAGAACTTGGTTAAATGTTAGATAGCAATAATACATGCTATTATAATTATTAAAGAGACTGTCATTATATACTTGCATGTAAATAATCAAACAGCATACAGTATTTGTGGTCTGCAAGTTTTGCAGCCCATCCTCAACCTATCCACAGGCTCTACTCTTCACTTCAGTGGTAACGCTACAAAATTAATACCAGAACCCCCTGTAAACCCCAACATGACACAACATTAAACACTAACTTATGTCCCCCTGTTAACCTTGTGCAAAAACACAAAATAGTGAAAAAACACAAAAATTAAGTTCAGCTTACTACAAAGAAATTTTGAGTTCGCGCAACTTTTTTTCTATTAAGTACAATGAGCGAATTATTTGAGCGAAACAATCTCATTTCATTTAATAAATTTCACTGTTCGGTTTTACAGTGAAGAGTTATTTGACTTTAAAAATTCAAGAATTTTTTTTTATACAAAAAAGCCATTTGAGAGGATGAAGATGAAAATAAATAAATGATTAAGGCATGAGGATTTTTTCCCAATTGTTGTCCAAGAAGAAACACCGACTTACAGATTGTTACTCACCTTTGATTTTATATTATATATGTTTATTTATTTATGTTTTGTGTAACCTTTAGGAGCATTTTGAGCATTTAGTATTTACATACAAAGAAAAAAAATGCAGTTTGATGTTTTCCTTGCCAACTCTTATCAGTGCACTAGCCTTTTTCCTCAATTTCGTTGTTAGTTTTAGAGGACTATTTGTTTGCCGCTGCGCGTGAGTGTTGAGGATGTGGTATTTACCATATTTACACACAACAGCGCTCATCTCTGGTCGGGCCTCTGGGTGGCATTTAAACCCCTCGGTCCTTCAGTATTAAATCGTCCTCTGTCCTTCATGAAGGACCTGAGGGACAGACTCATCCTGGACCTCTCATTTCTCTGTCATTTTCCTCTTAATTACTTCATACATCCCTGTTTGTATTATCCAACTTGTCCTCTGTTCTGCAAAAAGTACAGTTTGTTAGGAATAAACCTTCACCTCAGTCTGTACGCTATTAGGATTTCTTACACCACATGAGATATGTAATAATTATATTATAGTTATATAATAACAAGTTTGTTTTTTTTTAACGTATAGCACTTGTCGTCTCCTCTTCACATGGTTGGCCAGACATCTTCATAATAATAGCTCATCTCTTTCATAAGAGATTATTGGATGACTCATCTTCAACACTGAAAAGCAATTTTTGTCATAAAACAGCAGAGGTGTAAACCATACTTGAGTAAAAGTACAGATACCTTACAGCGAAAATGCCTCCCGTTACAAGTCATAAATTCCAATACAACTTCAGTAAAAGTCTTAGAGTATCTTAAAGGCACAATATGTAAGATTTTTTTTATTAAAATGTTCAAAAACCACTAAAACAATGTCGTATGTTTTGTTGACTTGTCTACTCACATTATCCTAAATGTTTCCAAGAATGTTCCAAGAATGAAATAAGCAATTTTAACCAGGACACGGACCGTGTCCGTGTGTTGCCTATCAATGACATCATACCTGCGTTCTCCTCGGTTTCCTGTTTTATTTTGTAGAAACCATGGAAACGCCAAAGACGCTTTAATATATTTTGTGTTTTATTAGATAAGTGAGCCACTGTTTAAATACATTCATCGACAGAAAACTAATCATGTTATATAGCTCAACCCAGTAAATCTTGTTGTTTGAATCTTGTTTTACAGCGACCACCATGTTTTACAATGCCTAATATCGATCTATCTTACCGTAGTGTGCAACAAATGTCTCACAGCAGCCGCCGAGCAAACGCAGATTACACAACAACAGCTTTCAAAACACAAATGGATCTAATATGATAAAATCCGAATCCCTAATTGCTCCCCGGATGCCGTAGCAAAAAAAATTGGCTGCCTACTGCTCTGGGGGTGTGTGCCCGCCCCCCTTTGGTTACTGTTGCTATGTCCGACAAGCCATGCGCTCTCACGCCACACATCATGTTCTCACGCAGGGAAAAATACATCAAAGAGGACACTGACAACGTGATGATATTACTTTTGATATGAAACAGTTTCATATTTAAAAAATGTAATTCTTTAAAGAAGTTTAATCAATAAATAGCGTATAGTGTGTGGTGACAGCTCCTCGTGAAGCGATCATCTCTTCATACTAGTTCATTTATAGCATCAAATAAACATGAATGAACATCAGAAGGAATGTTGTTTCAAGCGCGGAAAGACGTGAGGACACACAATTGTTCAAGTTCACAAACGTTAATCTACTAACTCCACTGTCTGCTTTGTTGGATAAAACAGCGGATTCAGGGTTATGATTGGTCAGATCGCCTGTCAATCAAACTGCTGGCGAAGGGCCAATTGACTGCATGTCGCTTTCACTATTTGTAGTCCAGACACGTCCTCATCTCATATGTGAAACACCTTCCATTCACAACTACCTGCTAAAACACTCACATTTGGGTAAATTAGCCAAGTTTGGGTGATGAAGTGAACAAGATATTGTACCTTCAATGCCCTGTAGATGGCGATATCACTTCTTTTGTGACAGAAATAAACTGCTGCAGAAAAAGTTAGGTGCCATGCAAAATGTAACTGCATTTCTCATCACAGATGTATTGGAGTAAATAGTACATTTACTTATTTCAAAATGTAGAGAGGGAAAATTGCTAATATCTTTGATACTACAGTAACTAATTACATTTACTCATACTTTACACCACTGTAAAACAGTGTGATCATAATATTTACAACAGCATTTTGAACTCAGAGAGCGTGTGTGGCGTGTGGATTCTTGTTTTAATGCCGCTGTTGGAAAAGGCTTGAAAACAAACCTTCATCCAGCATGTTTTGAGAACAGTCAACAGCCAGCGAGAGAAAACGTGTGTAATAAGTCTCTTAAATGTGTGTATTTGTAGGTTGCTATGGCAGCTCCAGCTAACAGTCTTTTGTGCTTGTAATTTTCTATAAAGGCACAACCTAACAATTCTGGACTGAGGGGTAATTATTAAGAATGAATGAATGTCGTGTATACATGGATCCTATAATTTAAATATTTTATGTATTATTGTACTATATTGTATATATACTATAGGTGGAATTTTTTATTATTCATGAAACATAAAAATGCACAATATACAAAATTAATTTCTCTTCATATTACTTATTTTGCACTAGTTTTGATATGCATAAATGCAGAATCACCGTTTTCAGGTACTGATGCTGTAGAAATGTGCATTTTTTCTAGTGAAAAAACTAATAAATATTATTTTATTCTGCGTGTGTGTGTGTGTGTGTGTGTGCATGCTTTAATTGGTCTTATGGGGGAGGTGATCTTGCACAAAGATCAGGTTAATGAGGATGTTAATATAGATGTAATGGACATTTCCCACAGGAAACAATGTGCTGTTGTTCTGGACGTGAAAATTAAGGATTGTGGATATGTCAATTTGCAGATTTTTAAACTGTACTTACATTCCCACATAATAAAAATGTGTCAGTCGTCAGTTTGGGCATGACCTTTTAGTGATTTAATATGTTTATTCACATATATTTCTATTTCAATCCTGAACCTATAGCTGTTTTGAAAAAAGCTGTAAAATTAAAAAAACATACCGCATGTCTTTAAACATATAAAGTAAAAAAAGGGGGGGTTGGCATTGAAAGCATAGAGGCTATTAACAAGTGTGCTCAAGAGCTGTTATCACGCGGATGAGAGATCTATTAGCAAGTTCTTGTTTGTGTATATGCAGCTTTTCATTTGAACGTGAAGACTGCAGCAGTGCTGGATGGAAATCTGCAGGGCATGAGAGAGAGAGAGAGAGAAAAAAAAAGAGTACCAATTTAAAACAGCAAAACAAGAGGCATTAACAAAAAGATTTTTTTTTGTTAGCATTTAGACTTTTTTTATAATCAATTATCAGTCGTCGTTCCAATCAGAATTTGTACTATGAATATGCGACAGCACAGCCATCAAACGTCTCTTTGTGCTCGAAGCACTGCGGTCTTATTGTTGGATTTTTGGCCTTTCGCAGTACAGCATGTAAGGAAATGTGCTCTGTAACTGATAGTGAGTTAGCACTCATTCCTCCTAATCAGCCCCCAGCTCACCTCTTCCTACCAGGATATAATCCTGAGCAGCCCACCCCCAAATCCCCTTTATAAAACCTAATTAAATCATGCTAATGCCCATATTCCCTGGATATGACTGGCTTGGCAGATTTGAAACCAGCCAATTATGGGGTTAATCAGACCCTTGGTAATAAAGTTTCCCTCTCTCCTATACATTTGAAATGAAGCCAAAATCCTGAATTGGAGAGAACGGCTGAGAAATAGAGAGACAGAGAGAGAGGATTTTACATGGCTGATTTGCACATTCACGGAACCACCGTCGCCATTGAGGTGGTCACAACCCCCAAAATATTTAGATCAGCCAATATGGGTTTTTCAAAGGTTGATAGTTAAATTATTACACCTTCCATCTTCTCAATCCCCAAATAAGGGGTTAGATCCATGGTTGAATGTGTCCAAAATGTTACAAATTTGCAGCATTTGAAGTGCTCAAGAAGTAAAGAGACAAAACAGTCTTGATTAGAAATCATGGGTTCAGGCCTCAAATGATTGCTGCATCAGAGCATTTCTGCTACTATGTTATTATTCTTATTGTAACATAGATATTCCGACAGATGCCTATCCAAGATTTGGGAAGAATGATTTTTATATATATATATATATATTATTCTTATCATCTTCTCATATCTATCTGTCCTTTGAGTGATTGGAGCATGCACAGATGACAAGTACAACTGCTGTTACCCTCCTTATCTCACACACACACACACACACACACACACACGACAGATACACTCACAGAAAATGACAGATTGAGCGGAGAGCAGCTCCAAGTCTCTTCTAAGAGCTTCTGATCTAAAGGTGTCACTTACAACCTAAAAAGAACAAGAAAATTGACAGATTTATTTTTTTTTAAAAATGTATTTTTTTTTCTCTGACATATTAGATCTATTTCTCAGAACAGACTCTGGAAGATACAAAGGTCCAGTTCCTGCAGATGTGAGCTGAGCGAATGTGATGCTCTCAGCTTGAAGTCTTGTTTTTGGAGTCTGATACAACAGAGAGAGAGAGAGAGGGGAGTCTTACTGCACACCGCTAATGAGAGCTTCCCTGTTTAATTAATGTCTCAAGAATATTAATTCTGACCAAATCAATTAAGTAAGGGGTTAAGTAGGGGTGATTTTTCTCAAAGCCATTCCCTGCGTTAAAGGAAACAAACACAAACAGGAGAGTGAGCCGGATGCTTATTATTGTGCATGCATCATTTCACCAGGCCCTGCATTCCCTGCTGACTCGGGCTAATTCTAATTAAGACTAATGAAAGTCTCATTTATGAGAAAGCCTGAGACAGGTATGCAAACATTCAGGGTGGCTATGGCTCGCATGATAATGACCTCAGTACCACTTGTTAATTTAAGACCTGCCTCCTTAGCAATTAGGGCTGCCTGACACACCACAATTCTCTCTCTCTCTCTCTGTGTGTGTGTGTGACTGGATGATGCCTGAGATCTTTATTCTGTTTCCCCAGTCACACACCTTAAATCCTAATGATCCAACTGTAAAACAGACATTTGAATTCTGATGTCTCTCTTTCTCACACTCACTCACACGCTGGTCTCTATTGCATAATCTTGGCATAGCCTGTATAGGCTAGATAAGATCAACTCTTTGTGCATTAAGAAAATAAATAAAGCCCCATTACAATGGAAAAAATGTGATATTGTATTTTTGAACGGTGTTGGTTTTACGTCACGTAATTGTGCAGCCCGTGAGGTTTTGTGAGGCTCGATATCGCTAAAGCCACAGCAAGCCTCTTTCCGGCTCTCGTGACGTCATCCTCTCCTTCACTTATTATTCCAGTCATTATGGTTAAACGTCGCTAATAATAGTACTACTAAAGATGACAATGCATGTCGTGGCACACTTACGGTAGTCAATGGCCGCCATTAGTTTGACAGCTAGTTTCTTAATGCAGTTTTATAGGCCTGGTTTAACTCATTCAGTGCATCAGCCTAACTATGGTTTTGAGTCAAACGACTAGTTGTTTTCTACAGCAGTTGATGTGTTTGATTTCAAAAACAAACTAGGGAATATTTTTGTACGTATTACATTTTCTATCGGCTATTTGCGGTTTCTTGAATTGTTGTTTCGTGATAGTTTTACTGTTTAAATTAAAGCTGAACAGCCATAAATAGTGTATAACAGGCTACAAATTCTGAAAATGTTTTAAAATTAAGACATTTCATCAATAACAGGTTCTCATGAACTTGCTCTATGTATAATGTGACAACATGCCCCACTATTAGTTTGAAGGATTAGTTCAGTTCAGAATTAAAATTTCCTGATCATTTACTCACCCCCATGTCATCCAAGATGTGTATGTCTTTCTTTCTTCAGTCGAAAAATAATTAAGGTTTTTGAGGAAAACATTCCAGGATTTTTCTCCATATAGTGGACTTCACTGGGGTTCAATGGGTTGAAGGTCCAAATGTCAGTTTCAGGGCAGCTTCAAAGGATCTACATGATCCCAGACGAGGATTAAGGGTCTTGTCTAACGAAACAATTGGTCATTTTCTAAAAATAAATAAATAAATTAAAATGTATATACTTTTTAACCAAAGTGCTCAAGTGCATCCCCCTGTGCGCTACGGGATTGCGTTATCACATTAGGAAGGTCATGGTAGGACGGAAAACAAATTTTCATCACTGTTTTACCTTTTTTTGTAAAGGCCGTATGATTTAGTCTTTGCACGTTCGCTTTGTAGACACTGGATCGGTACTTCCGCCTACATCACGTGTGACCTTTCCAACGTGATTACATAATGCGTGGCACAGCACAGAGCAGTGCAAGATGAGCATTTGTGGTTAGACATTTTTATTTTTTAAGAAAACGACCCATTTGTTAGATCAGACTCTTAATCCTCGTCTGGGATCATGTAGATCCTTTGAAGCTGCACTGAAACTGACATTTGGACCTTCAACGCGTTGAACCCCAGTGAAGTCCACAATATGGAGAAAAATCCTGGAATGTTTTCCTCAAAAACCTTAATTTATTTTCAACTGAAGAAAGAAAGACATATACATCTTGGATGACATGGAGGAGAGTAAATCATCAGGAAATTTATAATCCTTTAACTTGTCTTAAGAGTCATTTCTCTTTATTTTCCCCTTGAAATAATAGTGGAAATGTTACATCGCTTTTATGGCAGGACTTTTAACACTTCAAACGCTGACAAAAACAGAAAGTTATTTTTTTACTTCAAGCAGTCACCTGATATTCTTCCCATTTTCATGTAAAACCTGCATTGAGATGCATTATGGAAGCCCATTCCCGCCACTGTTGAGAAAAAAAAAATTCCGTAAGTCATAATAATGAGAAACTTTTCTCATAATAATGACTAAGTATCTCATAATAATGACTTAGTATCTCATAATAATGACTAAGTATCTCATAATAATGACTTAGTTTCTCATAATAATGACTTAGTATCTCATAATAATGACTAAGTATCTCATAATAATGACTTAGTTTCTCATAATAATCATAATAATGACTAAGTATCTCATAATAATGACTAAGTATCTCATAATAATGACTTAGTATCTCATAATAATGACTTAGTATCTCATAATAATGACTTAGTATCTCATAATAATGACTTAGTATCTCATAATAATGACTAAGTATCTCATAATAATGACTAAGTATCTCATAATAATGACTAAGTATCTCATAATAATGACTTAGTATCTCATAATAATGACTTAGTATCTCATAATAATGACTTAGTATCTCATAATAATGACTTAGTATCTCATAATAATGACTAAGTATCTCATAATAATGACTTAGTTTCTCATAATAATGACTTAGTATCTCATAATAATGACTTAGTATCTCATAATAATGACTTAGTATCTCATAATGACTTAGTATCTCATAATAATGACTTAACATCTCATAATAATGACTTAGTATCTCATAATAATGACTTAGTATCTCATAATAATGACTTAGTATCTCATATAATGACTTAGTTTCTCATAATAATGACTTAACATCTCATAATAATGACTTAGTTTCTCATAATAATGACTTAGTATCTCATAATAATGACTAAGTATCTCATAATAATGACTTAGTTTCTCATAATAATGACTTAGTATCTCATAATAATGACTAAGTATCTCATAATAATGACTTAGTTTCTCATAATAATGACTATCTCATAATAATGACTTAGTATCTCATAATAATGACTTAACATCTCATAATAATGACTTAGTATCTCATAATAATGACTAAGTATCTCATAATAATGACTAAGTATCTCATAATAATGACTAAGTATCTCATAATAATGACTAAGTATCTCATAATAATGACTTAGTATCTCATAATAATGACTTAGTATCTCATAATAATGACTTAGTATCTCATAATAATGACTTAGTATCTCATAATAATGACTAAGTATCTCATAATAATGACTTAGTTTCTCATAATAATGACTTAACATCTCATAATAATGACTTAGTTTCTCATAATAATGACTTAGTATCTCATAATAATGACTTAGTATCTCATAATAATGACTTTCTCATAATAATGACTTAACATCTCATAATAATGACTTAGTTTCTCATAATAATGACTTAGTATCTCATAATAATGACTTAGTATCTCATAATGACTTAGTATCTCATAATAATGACTTAGTTTCTCATAATAATGACTTAGTATCTTTAACTTGATAAAAAAACTTTTATTTTTTTGATTAAGTTAAAGAAGTTAAGTCATTATTATGAGATACTAAGTCATTATTATGAGATGTTAAGTCATGTCAAGTCATTATGAGAGTTTCTAAAAAAAATTTTTTTTGATTAAGTTAAAGATACTAAGTCATTATTATGAGATGTTAAGTCATTATTATGAGATACTAAGTCATTATTATGAGATGTTAAGTCATTATGTCAAGTCATTATGAGAGTTTCTAAAAAAAAATTTTTTTTGATTAAGTTAAAGATACTAAGTCATTATTATGAGATACTAAGTCATGATTATGAGAAAGTTTCTCATTATTATGACTTACGGATTTTTTTTTTCTCAACAGTGGCGGGAACGGGCTTCCATAATGCATAGATGTGTTCCTGATATTAAAACAAATGAAACCCTGTATGTAATTCAGCATTTTTAAATTGCACAACATAAATGAAAAAACGAGGCATGCTAATATTTGGTCGTGATGAACTTTGTAAGATTATTATTTTTTTATTAAATGCTTGTTTTTTCATCCTTTCCTTTTTATTTTGTACACAGATGGTTTGTCAATGGCTTTGCACTGGTATTGTTCTCAGACCCCATGTGAATTGCTTTAATATCAGCAGAGCTGGCAATATAAAAGACCTTTGCTTTTATGAGTTGTAGTCTGCAATCTGCTCTCTCAAGCCTCCAAATATCTCCAGTCTGTTCTTGTGAAAAAAGGAGCACGTTACACGTTTCCTAAAGGCCTTTAGTTTATGTAGCCTCAATGTTATCAATATTATCAGCGTGTCCTCATATTCTTTAGTGAACTCATCTGTTCTGGTTTGCCATCCGGCAGGTTTCATTACACCCGTCCTAATCCTCTCACACACGTGCCACAACACAGGGCACCGGGTCGCATGTCAGCCAGATTTGTACCAGATTATTCTCCTCAATTAATGGCGGTTCGGGCCGGAGGGGTCGGCGAAAGGCAGACAACCCCACAAAGCTACGGCAAACACTGAAAATTAGGAGCAGAGGATTTTAATGCTGCCACTCATATCTCCAGATGACCTTTAGTGAGGCTTCGTTTCTTCTCCTCTCTTCGCAAGAACTGGAGGAAAAGGTCTAATTGGTTTTTCATCCCATTTTTTAAGGTTGGAAAGTGCTGTCAGCTGGGTCAATCAGCACCATTGTAGGTAGACAACATGCAGGACTTTTCTCATCGACCACTACACAGCTGTCCCGTCCTGGAATTACGAGCAAAGTATGATTTTCATATTAACACGATGGGTTCAAAGGGGCCCGGACAAAGTTAATCGGGTTCATTAAGGTCAATTAGGTTTTTAAAAGGTGTCTGGAAAAAAATGAAAAGATGACAGAAAATGTTTTTTTATTGATGTTTATATAATTGTGCGTTTAACCCGTACGTACACTAGCGATCAAAAGTTTTTGTTTTTGAAAGAAGCCTCTCCTCCTCACCATTTCTCTGATCAAAAATACAGTAATATTGTGAAATATTACCACAGTTTATAATAACCGATTACTATTTTAATATGTTTTAAGATATTCATGTGATGCCAACGCTGAATATTCAGCATTATTACATAGTCTTCAGAGTCACGTGATCTTTCAGAAATCATCTAATATGCTGATTTGATACTATTTTTTTTAATATCAATGTTGAAAACAGTCGTGCTGCCTAATATTTTTGTGGAAACTGTGATACACTATAAATCATTCAAAAGTTTGGGTTATAAGTAAGACTTAAAAATATATATTATGATACTTTTGCTCAAAAATGAGAGTAAATACATTTATAATGTTATAAAATATTTCAATATCAAATAAATGCTCTTCTTTATTATCGATTCATCAACATATTATAAGAAAAAAAAATAAGCGGCAAAAAATGTTGATTGTAAGAACCATGATTCTGAAGGATTATGTGACCAGGAATAATTCAGATTTGCATCACAGGAATCATTTTTATTTAAAAATGTACCCAAACACAATTTAAACTGTAATAATATTTCACAATATTACTATTTTTTTTATCAAACCAATGCAGCTTCGGTGAGCACAAGAGACATCTTTCAAAAGCGTATTATTCCAAACTTTTGATCGGTATGACGTATTAGTGCAAGACCAAAATCTAGTGTAAATGTATGTGCATATCAGTGCAGTGGAGTAAGATATATGTGTGTGTGTGTGTCATATCTGTGTCAGCGCTGTATGTGTGTGGGGGTGTTGCAGACAGGGGGGTGTGCCTGGCTATTGGGATTGTTGACAATTGACCTTTAGTGCAGTCAGTGTGCTTTCAGCTGCATACAGAGAAACGGCATGACAGCACACTGTCTCTGCTCTGGATGCCAAAGCCTCTGTGAGCGTGTGAGTAACAGTGTGTGTGTGTGTGTGTGTGTGTGTGTGTGGTTCAGGTATTCCCTACCTACATTATGGGGACAAAATGTCCCCACAAAGGACATGGTCCCCATGAGGAAAACTGCTTATAAATCATATTAAGTGATGTAATAAATTTCAAAATGTAAAAATGCAGAAGATTTTTCCTGTGATGGGTAGATTTAGGTTTAGGGGTGAGAATATACAGTTTAAACAGTATAAAAATAATGTCTATGGAAAATCCCCATAAACCATGAAAACCCAACGTGTGTGTGTGTGTGTGTATGTTTGCTGGGTCAGGAAAAGATATTTTACAAATCACAAATGTTTAAATGGGTTAACTAAAGGTTTAAGTTAAAGGATTAGTTCACTTTCAAATGAAAATGACCCCATGATTTACTCACCCTCAAGCCATCCCAGGTGTATATGACTTTCTTGTTTCTGACGAAGACAGTCGGAGTAATATTAATAAATATCCTGACGCATCCAAGCTTTATTATGACAGTAAGCTTTACCAAACGAGTGTGAGCTGAAGAAAGTGTCTCCAAAAATATCCACACTGATTAAGTAAAATATCCAGCTTCCGTCCGACCACCTTCCGTACTCAAATTACGGAAAAAAACAGAACTGGCGATGCGTCAGTTCCGTAAGTTGTATAGAGAAGGCTTATGAAGAATAGAAGCTATTTTACTTCATAACTTGTTAAATATGTGTTACACAGTTCTTAAGTACGGGAAGAAGGAGGCGGGAACCGGCGAACATTCAACGTAACTTTAATCAAATAAATAAACAAACAATAAAACGAAAGTAAAATGGCGGCAGTTCCTCACGGCGACTGCCACCCACACAAACATAATAAAAACACAACATAAAATCCAGACCTGGTCCTCTCTCGTCCTTCACTGTCGTCGCTCCTCTTTTATGCGTCCGAAGGTCCTCCGTGAGAGATACGAGACCGGTGTAGCGTGCAGCTGACGCTCATTATCTCTCGCGTCACCGGCCTCGCGCCGTTCCCTCACGACTCTCGCCCGCCCTGCTCATCGCAATATGGATATTGTTTTACACAAACGCATCGCTTCACTTCAGAAGGCCTTTGTTAACCTCCGGAGCCGTGTGGAATATGTTTATGATGGATGGAGACACGTTCTTCAGCTCATACTGGTTTGGTAAAGCTTACTGTCATAATAAAGCTCGGATGCGTCAGGATATTTATTAATATTTCTCAGATTTTCTTCGTCAGAAACAAGAAAGTCATATACACCTGGGATGGTTTGAGGGTGAGTAAAGCTTGGGGTCATTTTTATTTGAAAGTGAACTAATCCTTTAAAAAAAATACTAAAAAACTTTATTTTACAGTGTCATTGTTACATATGTTACATATATTTACTATAGTAATAACTAGAAATTATGTATAATTACATGCAATTAATCCTAACCCTACAGTAAGTACATGTAGTTAATTGTCATTACTCAGTACTTAAATGTATAATTACACTGTAATACTGACACCTTAAAATGAAGTGTAACCATATATTCATATAATATGTTGTAAAATGTAAACTGAATTTTCTGAAAAATCTCATTTGTGTTCATGTATATTCAAGCATCACTTCTTGCAATGCAACGCACAATTTTAAATATTAATTGGATTTTTTTTAAAAATATTAATATTTTGTGCACAAAATTAAATTTTGGAGAACAATATTTTCAGTGAATAAAGATTAGAATTTTTATTATAAATATACAGTAAATAATGTAAAATTTCACTTTGTTCTATAGCTCTGATCAATATGCTCCACTAAAAGTAGAAAGCCATAAGTATTCATTTATTTTCTTTCAAAAAAAAAAAACTGACCCCAAACCTTTGAATGGAATGTAACTTAAAAGCTAATTACAATGACAAAATACATGTACCATTTCTAATAGAGTAAATCAATGCTACTTCAAATATTTACACACTTAATAACATGAATATTATATTATATTGGATATTATATTAGAATTGGCACACTTTTAATTTGTTCGTAATATTTTTTTTTTTCAAACTTTCTTAGTGGGAAAATCTCATTATTTAAACAAAAAAACTATCCGCATTGTGCCGGAATACTGTTTTCTCTCTCTCCATCCAGTGTCACAGTGAATGTGGGTCTGATGACCGTCTGACTCATCAGCCTCACGCCAATCCAGACACCAATGTCCATTCACACCGCAACAAAAACAAAACAGAGATCGTGCATTGATAGCAGAGCAACACAAAGATGTCTCTAGCAAGATCTCGGAAGGATCTGCAAATTCCTCCACATCCCACAATGCTTTGTTTCATTGTTGCGCCGTGCATCACCTCGTTGGCATGCCGACAAAGGGAATCCTCCAGTAACAGGGCACCTCCGCAGTCACATTACAGCCGCAATAAAACCGGGAGCTTCTGGGCTTTTCTGTCCATCATGTAACATTTTTTCAAAGTGTTGAAAAACTTTGTGTTGTCTGAGATCCATAAATACAGTGCATTAAAGTTAATGGATCACACTTTATATTAGGTGTCTACTTACACAAAAAATATTAGGCACAATGCACTTATTGTTGTATTACAGTTACACTATTTACGGTGTCCTTGTTACAGTGCATTTAAGTAATGAGTAATACTAATTAACTACATGTACTTAGGTTTGGTTTAGTTTAGTTGCATGGAATTATGCACAATTTACAATTAATACATGTAAAATATGTAACAAAGGCACTGTTAAATAAAATGTGACTCAAAACACTTTTGCTGCCATTGAGGTGGGATACGGGTAAGGTACGGGACAGGTGTGGTGGGAAGGCTGGGTTAAGGTGTAAGGGAAAGGAAAACTGTGTAATTATACAGAAATTACAATATTTGATGCACTGCTGATTTTGCATTTTTATCATTCGTACTCTTCAACTGTGAGTGACGGAATCTAAAACAAAAATCCAGAAAATCATGTATGATTTTTAAATAATTAATTTGCATTTTTTATAACGGGATGTAATGTCAATAGGAACCGAAACGGTTTGGTTACCAACATTCTTAAAAATGTCTTCTTTTACGTTCCACCCAAACGGCATGAGGGTGTGTAAAGGATGACATTTTTGATTTCAAAATTTGATTTGATGTTTGGGTGGACTATCCCTTTAAGGTACTTTACCAGGGCCTCTGCCTGATTTAATATGCATGCAGTGTAATTATATCGGATTCACAGGGCTATTCCGACACCATCTGAAATGAGGATTAGACATAGCTGCAGACCTGGGATGCTGGTTTAATTGCATTTTGCTAGGTGCTGATCACACTGGAATGGGCCGCACTCATCTCACACCGTCAAAGAGTCTATGCAGGGATTATTAGGCAGGCTTATGACGAGATGCCCTGCTCCTGAAAGGCCTTCCTGGCTCAGACACCTATTAATCAGCTATTTTACAGCCTAATACGTTCATCGGACATATAGTGGTGGCTTTAGAGTCAATTAGTTGACATCTTCCATCAAAATGAATGGCTGGGGGAAGGAAACAGTGTATGTGCATGCTTACGTGAGAAGGAGACATCACGCGTTTCAACTGCCACAAAACATTATGTGAGAAGTCACTGAGCATAATGAGTGACAGTCAGGCACATCCAAACAATACAGAAGGCAACCAGATACATTTAATTACAGAATTGAGTTTTTCAGGCTTTGCATAATGATGGACTGTAAAAAAATTTTTCATACAATATGAATTTCTTTCAGTCGGGATCAGGCTGAAATTACATCCTGTTGGGACAAATAAATTAGTTTAACCGCTCCAGCTCTCATGTGCAAAAAGCTGACAAACCTGACAAACAACACTGATCCCAGAAGATCTTCTTGTAGCTTAAAACCCCCCAAACATATCATGATGGACTTAACTAACCAAAAATAAAGATTATAAAATAGGAGCAGCTTCATTGTACAAAACATTTCAGTAACGCTTTACAATAAGTTCACTGCTTTACTTAACATGAACTAAGCATTTATTAATCTTAGTTAATGTTAATTTCAGCATTTACTAATACATTATTAAAATCAAGAGTCAAAGTTGAGTAAATACTGTAACAAATGCACTGCTCATGGTCAATTCATACATTAATGTTAACAAATGAGACCTTATTGTAAAGTGTTTCCAACATTTCTTTTAAATCATCCAAGTTCATTTCAAAGCAGTTGCTTAAAATACAAAAATATTGAGCCACCAAAAATACATAAGTAAAAGATTGCACTCTTAGTGTGTGTCGGATTGTGCGTTTCGACATGCAAAGTGTCATTAAGAGACAGTCGTCGGTCATCGTTTAGATTGCATTTCAAGCCTGTATGCCTTTCTTTCTTCTGTGGAGCATAAAAGAAGATATTTTGAGAAATGTTTCAGTGTTTCTTTTCCATACAGCGGAAGTCTAAGCAAAATTCTTTCAAATATCTTCTTTTATGTTCTGGAGATGAAAGAAATCCATGCAGGTTTGGAGTAAATGATGACAGAATTGTCATTTTGGGTGAATTATCCCTTTAAGAAGAAAGGCACATTAAGTACATTCCCTGTTATCCTCTACATCAAGTTTACAGTTAAAAACTTTCATATCATTTCATGATAAATTGATAAGCAATTACTTTTACAGGCAAGGAGCATGCTGACGTGGAGGAGAAGAGATAAAATGTTCAAAACATTCAAACAAGTGCTCTTATATTTCATTATAATCTGTAAAAACCCTCGTGTCGAACCAGAGCCAATGCGAAGTTGCGAAACACTGTACACAACATAGTTAAGACTCATTAAAATAACTGATCTGGATTCAAAACATGTGAGGCAAGATTCATCAAAAGTAACAGAAATGATAAGATTTTGAAAAGGTTTTTTTCCCCTCAGAAAGTCACAAATGCCTTGAAATGAGTGAGATGATAATAATAAAAAAATGCTAAACGATAGTAAAAAATTAAGCGATAAGCACAGTGTAAAACAACTCACATATAGTGCATCGGTTAGCTCAGATGACACCAGGAGCCCTTGAATCTCACCTCACTGTGTTCAGTAGCATTAATAAAATGGCACAACAGAAAGCTCACAGAATAAAGCTGCTCCGAGAAATGTTAAAGAGACCATCTACTCATACTCTCCAGTTCACATAACATGGCACTGCATGCATTAGATAAAAATATATACTCTCAAATACACTTTTAAACAATATATTCTGCTCTAATCATATCTTTTTCATTTAAATCAATTTAAATAAGCATGCTAAAACAAAAGCTCTAAAAACGAGTGCAGTCAAAGGCAGCCGGATGGTTGGGTGAGCTAATGACTTGAGAGGATGTGCTTGCGATCTGACCGGTGTGGGCACAGCGGTCGGAGCTTTTTGGTGTTTATCCAACTTTGTCTGGTGGTTCTTTTGGGTAGTAGTTGGGATTCAAACGCCGCCTCCACTGCGGTCGACCGTGACCGGTCCTCTCAGATCCAGCCCCTCCTCGGCCGTCTTCATCAGGATAGCCAGACGACTGTCGGAGATTTGGCCTCTCTGGACCGCACTCATGAGCTGAACCAATCAGAGAGCACAACAGAGGGATAATCAAACAGCTGATGATTTTTTTTATCGGAGATTTTTTTAACGATTTAAGCTGAAGAGGCACAATTTATGACACCATTAATGATTTTAAATACGCATCCATTGTTTTTTATGTTTAGAACTCTTTAATGTTCGTCAAGGTCGAATTTATTTGTTCAAAAAGGTCACATTGAAATCAAAAAATGGACAATTCTTACTTTTCTTTCTCTGGAATATTGCAGTGTTTATTATGAATGATTTATCCGTGCGCATAATAATTTTTAATCAAATTCATAATCTTTAATCAAAATAACTCCCTCCCCCTAGCATCTCTTCACGGATGACGGGACAACCTGTCACTCACACGACATCAACCAATAGCAAACTACAAGCATCCAATAAATTCACGATGGAAATAATCAAGCCCCGCCTTACATTTTTTCGCAACTTCCGTTTCATGCCGTCTTATACTAAAAAATATTTTGCATTTATATACTACAATTTAAAATGTTCTATTTCAATATATTTTAAAATGTAATTTATTCCTGTGATGGTAAAGCTTGGTGAATTTTCAGCATAATTGACCCTTCGCTTGGAGTTTGATTGACAGGCGATCTAACCAATCATAACCCCCGAATCCGCCCTTTTGTCTGACAAAGCAAATTTCATACACAATGGTAATTAAGTGCTTTACATAAAAATGAGAAAGAAAATACAAGGTATTAAAAAACTAATAAAATAATTTAAATTAGAATTAATTACCAGGAGACAAAAAAAGTGATAGATAAAGACAAATGATAGATAGATGATAGATAGAATGACAGACAGCAGACAGATAGATAGATCATTAGATAGATAGATAGATAGATAGATAGATAGATAGATAGATAGATAGATAGATAGATAGATAGATAAATGAGAGGCAAATGTTGGATCACAATAATTAGAAACCACAGTATCCAAAAATCCCTTCACTCGATTCTCTTTTATTCTGGACGGTGAGGGCAGTGACCGTAAAATCAAGCGTATTAAACACCGATTTCATCAGACTCCGAAAAGTCTTCAACAAGAACACAAAGAATAGTGTTTTCAGCTGCTGTAGTTGCGACTCTTGCATCATCAGAACAGGATGTTCAACGCACCACCGTTTCCGTATAAAACGCGCTTAACAACGTTTTGTCGGGGCTGAATGCAGCCCCAGTGTCACATGATCCTTCAGAAACCATTCTAAAATGTTGATTAGGTGCTCAAGAAAAATTTCAATGCTGAAAACAGTTGTGCTGTTAGAAAAATACTAATATTTGAAACTTTTTTTTTAACTATAAATCAATGCTTCCTGTCAAGTTTGCACGAAAAGTACCGGTGTCATGACAAATCGACTATCAGTTAACGATTAGACGAACGATACTCATTTAAATATCTATAGTGCAGGGGTATTCAATTAAAGTTCCATTCTCTATATAGTAAGTGATGAGAGAATTTTCATTTTTGGGTCAACTATGCCTTTAAAGGTTACTGGTTCAAACCCTAGAAAGGGTGATTATTACTTTTAACACCTTTCTCCTGAACCATATATATTAAACTAGTTGATGTTTCATTAGTCCAGAATGGTGCTGATCATTACTAATGAACTGAAACTCTAGATCAACTTCATACTCGTGCTGATGTAGGTATGACATTTCAGAGCTACTAATCACTGTGAACCCGTCGGCTACTGACAAAACATGGATGTACTGACATGTAGATAACAAGCCCTTTTAACTTTGAGGATTTCACACCTACATCTACGAATCCTGCCTGAAAACCAGAGCGACACCAAGACAACCTGTAGCCTATGAATAGCTGTTACTACGGGTTCTAACGGTTCGTACCTGTAAGAACTCATCCAGCTCCACTTGTCCGTTTTTGTTGAGGTCCACCTCGTTGAGGATCTCGTGGAGGGCGTTCTCATCAATCTGAATGCTGAGTTTCTAAAAAGAACACAAATCAGTGATAGAATCAGCATCTAAGAGACATCAGAGTCGGGCTTTACGAAAATGTTAAGGACTGCATGAGAACCAGAGACAATGAGAGCTGAGAGAATGAAGGCTAATAAGCAATTACATAGAAGGGGAATTATTTAAAATCTTATTCTTTGGTGAAAAATACAAAAACATGCATCACTTCTCCAGCAGCATTCATGTTGCTCTCCGTTCCTCCCACCACTCACACTAAAAACAAATTTTGCTCAAGATTTTGAAGTCCGGGTCATCTAGTAGTTTTAATTTAAATGTGGTCTTGTGATAATCCAAAAGTAATACACTTTGGAATCATTAATATATAACCGGAAAACGGTACACCGAATGTAATTTTACAGTAAAGTACCGTTTTTTTTGGAAGTGAAAAATAACAAGTCATTGTATAATTTCCAGTGAAGAACTGTATATTGACATTCCCACAATTCCCTGCATGACACTTCACATTGGATGTATTTTCGTTGAAATAACTTTCTTCTTAGTTTTTTCTAATCAGATATGTACATCAGGGTTTTATGTAACATCTAATGTTGTTCAATTAATGTTTATTGCATTTTTAAAATTTCATTTAGTGTTAGTGTGAATGACACTGTGTGAAACTTCTATAAATTAGTATTGTCCTTCTCAGCTTTCGGAAAAGCTGCTTGTGGTGAGCTTTGATTCATCATGTGACTCTCAACACCACTGTGTTTGGTGGTTGTCAGTGTATTACAAAGGTACAAAACAGATAGGTTGGTAAATTTACATTATATCTATTAATGAAATGTGCTTTTTACCGTAAATTTAACAGAATTTGAAATTTACAGTGAGTAAAATAAACAATTATGAACTGTAATTATTACAATATAAACCTTTAAATTATATGGTTAAGAACTGTAGAACCTAAAAGGTTGCTACTGTAAATTTTACAGTAAAGTTTTCGGCAACCGTTTTTTTTTTTACTGTACATTTTACTGGGTTTATTTTACAGTGTAGGATAATGACAGGGAAGTGAAGAAATTGTTGAATAAAGACGTTATTTTTGTTTTGTACCGTTTTTTTTTTACTGTACATTTTACTGGGTTTATTTTACAGTGTAGGATAATGACAGGGAAGTGAAGAAATTGTTGAATATAGACGTTATTTTTGTTTTGTACCGTTTTTTTTTTTTTACTGTACATTTTACTGGGTTTATTTTACAGTGTAGGATAATGACAGGGAAGTGAAGAAATTGTTGAATAAAGACGTTATTTTTGTTTTGTACCGTTTTTTTTTTACTGTACATTTTACTGGGTTTATTTTACAGTGTAGGATAATGACAGGGAAGTGAAGAAATTGTTGAATATACACGTTATTTTTGTTTTGTACCGTTTTTTTTTTTACTGTACATTTTACTGGGTTTATTTTACAGTGTAGGATAATGACAGGGAAGTGAAGAAATTGTTGAATATAGACGTTATTTTTGTTTTGTACCGTTTTTTTTTTACTGTACATTTTACTGGGTTTATTTTACAGTGTAGGATAATGACAGGGAAGTGAAGAAATTGTTGAATAAAGACGTTATTTTTGTTTTGTACCGTTTTTTTTTTACTGTACATTTTACTGGGTTTATTTTACAGTGTAGGATAATGACAGGGAAGTGAAGAAATTGTTGAATATAGACGTTATTTTTGTTTTGTACCGTTTTTTTTTTACTGTACATTTTACTGGGTTTATTTTACAGTGTAGGATAATGACAGGGAAGTGAAGAAATTGTTGAATATAGACGTTATTTTTGTTTTGTACAGTTTTTTACTGTACATTTTACTGGGTTTATTTTAGAGTGTAGGATAATGACAGGGAAGTGAAGAAATTGTTGAATAAAGACGTTATTTTTGTTTTGTACCGTTTTTTTACTGTACATTTTACTGGGTTTATTTTACAGTGTAGGATAATGACAGGGAAGTGAAGAAATTGTTGAATATAGACGTTATTTTTGTTTTTGTGCACAAAAAGTATTCTTGTCGCTTCATAAAATGAAGGTTGAACCACTGCAGTCACATGGACTATTTTAACAATGTCTTTACCACCTTTCTGGACCTTTAATGATGGTAATTTTGTTGCTTTCTAAGGGGGATAAAAAACCTCTTGGATTTCATTAAAAATATCTTAATGTGTGTTCCAGAGATGAAAAAAAGTCTCAGGAGCGTGAGTACTTCATGACAGAAATGACATTTTTGGGTGAACTAACCCTTTAAGGACTCAGACAGCAGTGGGTTCAGGCTACTGTCGCTTTAAGAACTAATGCACGGATCCAAATACCATTTTCTCCCAAGTGTTTACTTTCACTTAAGCCTAGCACTTGACCTACATGGACGTAATTAGCCAATCCTGCAAGAGCTAATTTACTGTATATATATATATATAAAGTCTTAAAGGAACAGTATAAAAAATGATCATAGAAAGGGTGGAAAATGGTCAAGAAAATCACTGTTTTTGGTGCAAAAAAACCTTAACTAACATTATGGACCTCAGGGAAACAATATTGAAAATATATATACATATATATAAAATATCCAGATGTAGATATGGATTACATTTAGATTATAACTCACCTCTAGCGCTTGCTGGACATCCAGGGTTGTGATAAAGCCTTTACTCTCCTTATCAAATTTGTAAAAGCGCTTCTTATACCTGTTATTCATAATAATGACAGTATTAGGAGCGTGGGAGATGTAGATTCTTGTATACACTTAAACACACACACACACACAGATCGAATACCTTGCCACCTCTTGGGCGGTAAGTGAGATCTCTGTTGTCTTGCTGAGCTGCTCAGAGCGAGCTTTATATCCCATCTCCAGGTGCAGGAACTTCTGCGCTGCCTCTAGTTCTTCCTATAGACACACAAAACACGCTGTGCATAACTTTCCAAAGGATCAAACGGATAAACAAATGGACATTTTTAATAAATGATCTATTTCCCCTGATCTTAACAGTTACGTCACTGCAGTTGTATGTGTACTACGGTGGCAGAAAACTAGTTGCAACAAGTGGAAGAAATGATTCAAATTCAGCCAAAATTCAAGTGTTTTATACAGCTGAAACATGAGCGTTCTTGCACTGCAAAGGCGAGGCAGTCTTTTCAGCCTGTGCAGAGCTGCGCTATACCTGCGCCGAATCGAGAACATTGTGTCTGTGTCCGTTCGTGTGTGTGATGGGTGTGGTGCACATGTATTGTGAGCAGATCTGAGCGCTGAACTCATGGGAACTGAACAGTATCAAAGCTGCACAGAGATCGGTGCTATTATTAGTGCCTCTGTTTATCAGACAGGAAACCCACGACCAACGTGCAAAAGCTGGAGTAACTCTATCACCTCCTCACAAACGCAGTGCACACACACTCCGGTGGGCGCAGACGTAATACCCATAGTCATCTAGAGGTGTTATGCTGGGCGTTCATTATACAACTGAATTGTGTTCTTATCCTGAAGTGGAGACTCCTTGTAAGAAAGACTATTTAAGAGTCACACTAACAATAGCTGAGGTCTATCATTAGCTGTTACCTAAATTAACCTGGCTGAGACCTTTAGCTTTTGGTCAGGAAAAAAAAAAAAAAAAGTGGTGTTCAGGGCGAGGGTAGCGGGTTTGAACAATCAATTTAAGAGCTAAATTCCATAAATCAGTTTATACTGTATATGTTCGGATCGATTTGAATTCTGATTAGAATTCATTTACACTCTTAATGTGAATTTAAAGTGGATTCTGCTTTAATTGAAAAAAAAAAGAGAGACTGCATTCTAAAGAAAATGTACCATGATATAAATGACATACTTTCTTTTTTTGCTCGGTCCACTGCAGTTCTTTGCCCATGATCTCGACGATCCGTGGCAGGGCCTCGTCTGCAGCCTGTACGTTCAGGAAGCCCAGTCGTGTTCGACGAGCGATCACATCGATTGCTGTACATGCGTACTCCTTTATAGCATACTGCACCTAAATCCAGACAGAAAGCATCACTTTCATTCTGATTTACCTGCAAAATTAAGAGCTTTTCAAGACCTGCACAAACAAAATTAATCCCACAGTTCCATACACAACAAACACAGGATCTCAAAATAAATCTCGTATCTTAGTTTCTATTACTTAATTAAACAGACCCACATTCAACTGCAAAACAGGGTAATTCAAGTTTTATTCAGCATGTTTTGACGTTTATTTATGTACTAACTAGCATATTTAATTAATACATTGCCTTTAATTACATTAGGCTGTATAAAGCGACTCCTGTTTCTCCAAATTTAAGACCTCTTAAAATGGTAAGTAAGACTTTTCTTGTAACATTCAACATATTAAGGATGTTTTATGACCTTAAATTTGACCAAACAGAATTTAAGGCTTTTTTTAAAATCTGTGGGAATTAATTTCAGTTTTATTAGAACTCCTAGAACAGACTTCTATGTATTTCTAAGATTTTTTAAATGTAAAGTGTATCTGTCAAACCAAGAGTAAATCATACTAGTAAATCTTTTTTTTTTTATTGATAGTAAATAGTAATAGTAAATGTCCTTTGCTAAGCTCCGCCTCTCAAAACACAACATACGAATGAATAGGAGATTTTTGTAAACAGTATGATTTTCAGCAAATTATGCTAATTTGTAAATTTCAATTTTATATATAATGATAGGAAATGATTCTCATATGGACTGGAATGAAGTATGACATTATCAAAACGCAGTTTTTAGTTTTTAACGAAATTGGATAGCATTAGTGTAAGTGAACAGAACACATTCACTGAGGTGAAATCTTACTATAAGTCCTACAATGACCTGAATCAGTACATAAATTAAATAACAAAACATAAACTTTTCAAAAATGTAAAAATGTAATCCTTTTAAAATGGAAAGAAAAAAAATATATAATATACTGCAATGAGTTCAGTTCTGACTTTATAACTCGCAATTGCGACTTTATATCACAGTTCTGACTTTATAACTCGCAATTGCGACTTTATATCACAGTTCTGACTTTATAACTCGCAATTGCGACTTTATATCACAGTTCTGACTTTATAACTCGCAATTGCGACTTTATATCACATTTCTGACTTTATAACTCGCAATTGCGACTTTATATCACACTTCTGACTTTATAACTCGCAATTGCGACTTTATATCACAATTCTGACTTTATAACTCGCAATTGCGACTTTATATCACAATTCTGACTTTATAACTCGCAATTGCGACTTTATATCACAATTCTGACTTTATAACTCGCAATTGCGACTTTATATCACACTTCTGACTTTATAACTCGTAATTGCGACTTTATATCACACTTCTGACTTTATAACTCGCAATTGCGACTTTATATCACAATTCTGACTTTATAACTCGCAATTGCGACTTTATATCACAATTCTGACTTTATAACTCGCAATTGCGACTTTATATCACAATTCTGACTTTATAACTCGCAATTGCGACTTTATATCACAATTCTGACTTTATAACTCGCAATTGCGACTTTATATCACAGTTCTGACTTTATAACTCGCAATTGCGACTTTATATCACGTAATTCTGAGAAAAAAAGTCAGAATTGCGAAAGGTAAACTCACAATTGTGATTAAAAAAAGTAGAATTTTGAGATTAAAAGTCGCAATTACCTCATACCTCTTTTAGGTTTTATTCAGTGGTGGAAACAAGCTTCCATATTCATGCGAGTGACCAAGCAGCAACATTTTAACACTTTTTTTAGATTAATGTAAAATTGCATTTAAATGCGAACACTCAGATCCTCTTTTTGTTGGTCAGCAATGTTTCAAAGGCGGGGCTTAGAAAAACGGCCACCTACAGGTTAATTCAGAAGTTATTTAGAATTTCAGAGTGCTTACCTCACTCTCTATGTAGGGAAATTCAGACACCAGGCGTTTCCCCAGTATGGGCCATCTCTTGCCTGTCACATGGGCCATCTTAGCTACATCAAACGCTCTTCCTCCGTAGGTGGCTGCCAAGTGCTGGGCAACCTGTGAGTTTAGAAAGTAAAAATGTTATTCCTTAGGGTTTTATTAACTGTAACCACTCATAGCTGGTGGTGGTAAATTTTATGCGTGAGCTTACAGGAAACCCACTGTAACTATGGCTAGTCTAAGACTTTAAAGATGTTTTCTTCATAGTTCCTTAACTAGCTTATGAACACCTATGCTTCGTTAAGCATTCTGACAAATAAACACGACCCCGTTTACATCGATTCGAACTCTTCTTTTATATCTCTCACCAAAGGTCAAGTGCTGTCAAAAATATCTGCATGCTGACCTTTTTAAATATGCTGGCAAAACAACATCCATGGTAGCGCTACGGCTCCATCAAGCTCTCGCGCATCCAAACAAGGGTTCGCCGGGCTTTCTCTTCCCCACAGAATCATGGGGGACTGAAGCGTTATGGAGCAGTTGAACCTGCTCCAAAGAGCTCTGACTGGCAGAATGCTAAGCAGTTCGGCTTCAAAACCCACCTCGTTTTCCAAGCCGTAGTCTTGAACCAAGCGAATGTACAGGGTGGGGGTCCAGTCCTTCCCACCCTCCAGCATCAGACCGACCGTCCTGCTGGGCCCGGCTGAGAGGTTGTTAGCCTTTATGGCTGCATCAAGTGTCTCCTCAGCCATGGAACGATAGGTGGTCCACTTCCCACCTACAGTAGACAGAGTGTTTTGAAATCTTTATATGATCTCAGTGTATCCCAAAAGACACTTTTCACATTGACGGGTTTCTCAGAAGCAGAAGTCATCATAGTTGTGGTGAATGAGAGACTTCATTAAACATATTTTTTGTGCTTCAATTTACGCAAATAGCAAAAGAAAAACCGCCCGGTAGTGTTTTCGCAACTTTCAAAAAGAGGAAAAAAATAGAGTGATTGATAATATCAGAAGAGAGAAAGATGTCAATTTTATCTTTATTATTTTGTTTATTACAATTTTTTTATTATTAGAAACACCCTTATAGTTTTTTGTAATTTGATGCAAATGTAATATAATTATAAACATCGTATTATAAATGTACATACATTTAAAAAAAAAAAATGAAACTATAATATTACGAAAGTTTGTGTATTTTTACTACTTTGTCATATTTAAAATTGTCTGTATATTAAGTGAGAATTTTTTTTTGTTTTATTATAATTTTGGCATTTGAAAAAAGTGGTTAATGATCAGAACATTCACTACAGTTCAAAAGTTTGGGGTCAGTACGTTTACTTTTTTTAAAGAAATTAATACTTCAAATTAAAAAAAAAAGTTTCTATTCATCCTGATAAAAAAAAAAAAAAAAGTCTCAACATTGATAATCATAAATGTTTCTTGATCACCCAAATCAGCGTATCAGATTGATTTCTGAAGGAGCATGTGACACTGAAGACTGGAGTAATGATGCTGAAAATTCACCACATGAAATTAAAATATAGTCAAATTGAAAAGAGTTACGTTAAAATGTAATAATATTTCACAATACTACTGTATTTTTGATTAAATAAATGCAGCCTCGGTGAGCAATCTTACCGACCACAAACTTTTTAAACTGTAGTGTATTTTAGAAGCCGTTCATCCATCACTCATTTAAAACTTTTTCATACCAAAATGGAGACCAAGGCTCGAATTAGTGGCACTGACCAGCGATGGTGACGAGTCCGCTGTCGCTGATGTTGACGATGTGGTTACGACAGATGGACTGCGTGTCTTTGGAGTTGGGGTCGGTGACCAGCGGACGAATGCCACTCCAGGCCGCCAGGACATCCCCTCGCCGCACTGAGAACCAAAGAAACCAGACACGCTGACAATCTCTGACAGCTGAAGCGTGTGTGCCGCGTATCTGATTGACAGGACTACAGTAGGCTATGCATATGGCTATGTCATACACGAAAATGACAGTGATGTCTACAATAAAAGCTATTTTGTCCGATAAATGGAACATGGAAAGAGAGATTGTCCGTAAAAACTTGAACTGTTACTTTGTTAAACCAACAAACCATTACTAGAACATCATGTATGAGTCCGGAGTCAATTTCCCTTTTGTGGTGACATCTCAAGCATTAATTATTAAGAGGGAGTTGTGTATTGATCCGCGGTACACCTGCCACTGTAATATGCAGGTTGATATTTCTGAATGGGGGGAAAAACATAGACAGCACTCTCATTATCAAAGGGCATCTCTGAAACATTTATGACAAGGCTCAGCAGACAGCAGACTTGGGAGACCAATAACACACACACACACACATCGAGTCTAAATGAACCTCAGCAATAGACCGCCGGGCTGTCGAATGGATTCAAGTAATCTAATTCTCAAGGGAAGAGTTCAGTCCGTTTCCAAGCTGTGGAACGCGCTCTGAGAGTTCTCGAAGAGTTACGATCGCCGTACCTATTAGGAATACGTAATATATCGGCAACCATGTTGGTATAGGCCAATATTAGCATTTAGAAGAGGGAAGCTAATAATTAGGGTGATATGGACAAAAAATTGATCATGATAAAAGCAGTCGGTATCGATAATTAACACGATAAATGCTACGTTTTTATTTCTTTCGAGTTAAAACGCAGATCTTGATTGATTTTGAGTCAATTGTGCTTTTACCATGAAAACAAAGAAGTGAATTTCATTTCACAAATTAAAAACGCAGTAGCTTTGACACAACCTGACACTGTTAATGAGTTAGTTCAATCAATTACTCATCACCATCATGTCATTCCAAACCCATTAGACTTTCATTTGTCTTCGGAACACAACAGAAGATATTTTTAATGAAATATGCTGGATTTCTGTCCCTCTATTGAAAGTCCATTCACACAAAACTCAAAATGTTTTTTAAAGGATTTGTTCACTTTCAAATGAAAATGACCCCAAGCTTTACTCACTCTCAATCCATCTCAGGTGTATATGACTTTCTTGTTTCTGACGAAGAAAATCTGAGAAATATTAATAAATATCCTGACGCATCTGAGCTTTATTATGACAGTAAGCTTTACCAAACAAGTATGAGCTGAAGAAAGTGTCTCCATCCATCATAAACATATTCCACACGGCTCCGAAGGGTTAACAAATGCTTTTACACAGTGTAAAAAAGTTCTTGAGAACGGGAAGAAGGAGTCGGGAACAGGCGAACGTTCAACGTAATTTTAAAAAATAAACATTAAAACGAAAGTAAAAGGGCGGCAGTTCACAAACATACAAACATAATACAACACAACAAAGTCCAGGCCTGGTCCTCTCTCGTCCTTCACTGTCGTCGCTCCTCTTTTATGGTTCCGGTGCTCCTCCGTGAGAGATACGAGACCGGTGTAGCGCGCAGCTGACGCTCATTATCTCTCACGGCTCTCGCCCACCCATATCGTCACACACAGATGCGTTTGTGTAAAAAAATATCCATATTTAACAAGTTGTGAAGTAAAATATGTAGCTTCCGCCAGACTGTCTTCCGTATTCTTCAAAAAGCTTACGCTGTACGTCATACGCCTTCCTTAGTCGATTTACAGAAGGACACCAGTTCCGTTTTTTCTGTAATTTAAGGCGGTCTGGAGGAAGCTGGATATTTCATAACTTGTTAAATATGGATTTTTTTTATTTTTATTAACCCTCCGGAGCCGTGAGGAATATGTTTATGATGGATGGAGACACGATCTTCAGCTCATACTCGTTTGGTAAAGCTTACTGTCATAATAAAGCTCGGATGCGTCAGGATATTTATTATTTATTATGTGTGAAACTTTATAGATTTATATCTGCCATTATATATCAGTTATTTAAAACATAAAACAATTATTGGCAATCAGATATTGACGCCTTCCTATAAGTTTAGGTGATTGATTAAATTAGGATCAATGCAAAGACATTGTGAATGAAAATAAATATTAGAGAGTCCAAAAAAAAAAATTCTTAAAATGTCATCTCTGAAATCATCCTTCTCCCTCTCTCTCTCTCTCGCTCTCAAACAATATGAGGGACAACAAACAAGATCTTGCCGCCACACAGTCAGTGTGACAAATCTCCCACAGTCAAATCCCTTTAGCCGCCTTCAGTAGAGCAGAGTCCAGTCCAGCCTCGGCCCTCCGTCCAGAGGCAAGGTCTCTGTGTCATTCTTCCATCGCTCAATCCATCCACATTCCCCACGATCTGCTTTATTCACACTTTCAATCAACCCTCCCGGGTCAACAGAGTCACTCATTCTCGCCCGGAACAAAACAGAAGACACCCTGCCACACGGCGACCATCGCAGCGTGGTTTTTGAGAACACGTCGTGTTAAAAACGGATGACTTTCTACAGTAGCTGAAAGACACATGCAGTGCTGAATGAGGCTCAACAAACTCTTAACGACCTGCCCAACAATCAGGGAAAGGAGGAAGCATTTTTTGCAAAGGGAAAATTAGTTATGAAGCTAATCAATCAAGCAATCAAGCCTGCATCCACGGCGCTTTGAACAATTAGAGGGCTGCGCTCAAAAATCAATACCTCTGCTTCCAGAGGGAGACGCTTGGAGTAGTTATCAGCCCCAACTAGTTACTAGCAAGGACGTAACCATGTCTTGAACATTGAGGAGGGGCCATGATTTTTTTTTTCCCGGAGAGGGAGGGGTGTTGTTTGGTAATTTTTTTATATTAAAACTAATCAAATAATATATAATATTATATAAATAAGAACGGTAAAAGTTCAAGGTCTATTGTAGTTATTGCAAATAATATGCTTTAAAGATATATTCACTCTTATTTGTATGCCTAATTTGTCAAAAATGCTCATCATATCATATTCATCAAATAATAGCAAGTTTTCAATTAAAAAAAGGGCAAAATTTCATACAAATATTGAGTAGTTCACTGCATTACTGTTAGACGCTGAATATTTCAATCATAAAACAGATATTAAATGTTTAACTACTTACTCGCCACATACTCTTTCAATGAAAGTGTTACGTTGGAATTCGCACTAATCTTCTGTGAACATTAAGCCCCGCCTTCTTTGATCTGATTGGCCGGCTCACTCATTTTGACAGTGATGAGCGCTGTTAGACCAGCCTAAAAACGCAAATTTAATGGAGTGCAGCAGTGAAGCGTCAATAATATCAAATATTGGGCCGTTTCTAATTATTGGGGGGACTATAGCCCTGTTTCCACCGCAGGAACTTTCCCCAGGAACTAGGGACTTGGGGGTGGTACTCTGTGTGTTTCGACGGTAGGAGTCTAAATAAAATAAAAGTTCTCCCCTCAAAAAGTCCCTGCTTTCGAGGTAGTACCTTCCAGAACTTTCGGGGGTGGGATTTAGGCACTGGACATGCTGATTGGTTTAGCATTTTATTTCAACCACCATTCTTAAAAGTCTCTTGCGGTGCAAGCTGTAAAAGTTTGCTGTTCGAATCAATTTGGAGTTTAAAAATACGACCCATGAACCTACAAAGTGGTTCAGGCTTTATTAAGCTTACATGCACAGGACGTGGGGTAGTCATGGCCTAATGGTGAGGGAGTCGGGCTCGTAACCTGAAGGTTGCCGGTTCGATTGAAGGTGGGGATTGTGAATGAACTGCACTCTCTCCACCCTTCGATTCCTTGAGCAAGGCACCTAACCCCTAATGGGTTAAATGCAGAGCACAAATTTCGAGTATGGGTCACAATACATCACGATTTAACTTAAACCCAGCAGGAACTGGAAAGTCACACGCAGTCCTACGTCACCTGACTAATCTTCACGGTACTTTAGACTGCTACGCAAACACAGACAGCAACGGGTCTCGGGGAAGAAAGTTCCTAGGACAAATTGTTCCGGGTAATTTCGTTGGAAACGAGACTTATGAGAATTAGACTCAACTAAAACAAACCTGCCTGTCTATTCATTTACACGCATGCAAACCCTTTACATGTGGCTTCTCAGATTGTCAAGGGGATTTTTTCATAATTAATTTTTCATAATTAAGTTGCACTATTCAGAAAATGTTTGCCTAAAACACTGCAGCAGAAATGATCCATTCATGCACTCGTATTGAACGCAATCAATGCTTTTACACATTAAATGGATCAAAAGTGACAGTAAGTTGTTACAAAAAAGCTGTTCTTTTGAACTTTCCACTCGCCAAAGAGTCCTGAAAAATGTAAGACAGTTTTCAACTGTAATAATAAGAAGAATTGTTTCTTAAGCACTAAATCAGCATGATTTCTGAAGGATAAGAGTTACGGCTGATGAAAATTCAGCTGTCATCACAGGAATAAATATATGAAATAGAAAAGTCATTTCAAATTGTAATAATATTCCATAACATAACTGTTTTTACTCTACAGCCTTGGTGATCATAAGAGACATGACACGTCTTTCATAAACATTTAAAAAATTTTGACATGTATTTGATCAGTTCAATTGAGTCACACCTTCGGCAAACTGCATATGTTTGGTCGAAAAAAATATTATCTAATCATCCTCATATTGCTCAATCCTCAAAGCACTTTTTCATACAAAATGATGTTCGGTTATCATTGACAGTTCTGCTGATGCGGACGGATACGGTACTCTAACAGCGGCCCTAAAGTGCAATAAAATAAACACTTTTGAATGTTTTCTTTCACTAGTCTGTAATAACACATTATGGAAAGCCAAATTGCCCAAAAAGGTTTTTTTGCCTGTAGTGTCTTGCATTAAAAAGATTCAGTTCTAGGTGTATCATTGTCAGCGTGTCACATTTTAAAATCATAAGCAGGGTAAAATTACCTTCTACGTCAGGGCTGAGGTAATTGCGGACTTCGTTCAGGATAAAGTTGATGTCTTCCTCCATAGGGATGGGATGGGCTGTGACTTCAGTGGGCGTGTCCGTCGTGCCGGCGATAGTCATCTTCTCCCAGGGCAGGAAGAATATGACACGGCCGTCACTGGTGGCGGGGTCTAGCAGCCCCATGTTGTCTGGGCTGTAATTGGGAGGAGGATACAGATGTACGTCATCTCTCTCCGCACGGTTAACACCATGAAAATACACGTGAGGAATAAGGATTCAGAGCGGTACCTGTAGTATCCAGGGATGACAATGTGCACTCCTGCACTAGGCTGGCAGATGTTGGCAGTTTTCTGATTGTCCATTTTGCGCAGTGAGTCAGTGAAGGGGCCGGTAGCGTTGATGACACATTTGGCACGAACGTCAAACTCCTGTCCTGTAAACGACAGAGCGAGGTGTTACTCGGGGTCCTTTGCTAAGAATGGATCTTTAAAAGATTTTAAAATTGTGGGGAAATTCAACGATTTAAGAGACAACCTATATGTAGACACCATAGACAATGTACTTTTTTGTCGGTGAAAATTCTGCAAATTATCTCTAATGTGACTGCACCTTTTTCTCTGAAGTCAAGTTCTTCCACTAAAACAGATCATTTAGTTTTCGGTATGGGAATATCTGACCTGTGACCATGTCTCGGCAGTGGGCTCCACAAACTTTCTCTTGGCCAGTTTTTGGATCTGGTTTCTTCAGCAGATGAACCACCTCTGTGTAGTTAGCAATAGCGGCACCGTGACGGGCCGCTGTAAGAGCGATGGCCAGGTTCATACGGGCGTCATTGTGCTGTCCTGAAAAGAACCGTAGCAGAATGTCACACAATACATATACACACACACACACACAAAAACAAAACGTTAACATAGTAAGCTAAGTACAGTACTTATACCTTTGGCCTTAACTGTTTACTGTTTACATTTATTTTCATTCTTGCTCTTGCACTGCACTACCTCACTTTCTAATGCCCTGCCCAGAACCGCACAATACCACTTTATGGCCGTCATTGCTCTTATTTTGTATTTTTTGTATTATTTATTATTTACTGTGACATTTAGTGTGGACGGCAAAGTCAGAATTTCATTGTACAGGGAAACATGCTTTCTGTCTGTGCATATGACAATAAACACTTTGAGCTTTGAACTTGAACTATACTTAATTTAAATAAAGCTAAATATTAGTACTATCCCTAAAGCTAAAACACATTTTTTAAAAAAACGTTTTTGTGCTACATTGAAACACTTTCCCCAATATACCTAGAATCTTTAAAAAATTAAGTTTGTCAGATTGAGCTAACCTCTTAACTTTAGCAAATTTTTGTAAAATTGCCCCAAAACTATAGCTCCACACACACACACATGTTCATGCACTATGAAGACATTCCACAGGCGTAATGTTTTTATACTGTACAAACTCTTTTCTCTCCCCCTACACTAACCATGCACTGCTCTGTGCCACGTATTACGTAATCACAACGGAAAGGTCACGCGTGACGTAGGCGGAAGTACCAAGCAAGTGTTTACAAAGCAAAGACTAAGTCAAATGGCCTTTACAAAAAAAAAAAAAAAAGGTAAAACAACGATGTTGGGCGATTTTGAAGTTTACCCTACAACGGTTCTTCTGCCTACGTCACGCGTGTCCTTTCCAACGTGATTATGTAATGTGTGGCACATCACAGAGCAGTGCAAGATGAGCAGTTGTGGTTAAAAAGTATATTATTTTTATTTATTTTTTCAGAAAATGACTGATCGTTTCACTAGATAAGGCCCTTATTCCTCGTCTGGGATCATGTAGAGCTGGACCTTTAAATTTTACTTCTGAATTGAACTAATCCTTTAAGTATGAGGACTCGAGGAAATGTCCTCATAAACCAAGTAGACCTGGTAATACCAGTGTATGTCATTATACAAAATAGTGTCCTCATAAATCATATAAACTAGACACACACACACACATAACATAGATTTCTATTGTTTTTATATACAACTAGTTATAAATACGATAACCTAACATTAACCCTAAAAGAAAACCTGCAGTTTGTAGTTTATATTTGCCATTTTTACAAAGTAGGACGTCACCAAAAGGAGGTTTTGAAGGGTTTTATCAGATTTAGCTCACTTCAAATTTGTCCCCGAAATACGGTTAACAACGATTTACTGTACATGCCTATTTTGTTAAAAGATTAGTTCACCGAAAAATGAAAATTCTGTCATCATTTTCTCACCCTCAACTTGTTCCAAACCTGTATGAATTTCTTTCTTCCGCTGAACACAAAAGAAGATATTTTGAAGAATGTTGGTAACCAAACAGTCTATGTATAAGTCTTCGGTTACCCAAATTCTTCAAAATATCTTCTTTTGTGTTCAGCAGATGAAATTCATACAGGTGCACTTGAGGGTGAGTAAATGATGACAGAATTTTCATTTTTTGGGTGAACTACCCCTTTAAGACTTGCTTCATGACTGCAATTTTTTGAAGTGGTGTGACGGAGTTCAATATTGTCATAGGGTCATTCGAGGCATTCAAACAATTTCAGACACATTTGAAACATGAATTACAGGAAACCTTGAAGCCGACGAGATATCACTCTATTACGGCAACTAAAGAGCTACTAGATTTAGAAAAGGCCTCTGTTTTCAAAGCTAAAGAACCAGAGGGATAGGTAACCCACGTAAGCATGTCTAATGCTAACACATGCTCGGGGCAACTCCACCAGACAATAAAATAATAACACAGGCAGGAAGCCTGTTTAAAGGGCACACTTCTCAAAGAATAATGTGCAGTGAAGGCACCAGCATGCTTTGTTAGAGATCCCATGAACCTGCGCCGGCTGGGTTTGAGCTCACGGCTCTGCGGCCGAATAATGATGCAGGGAAAACATCTATGTTGGGAAGGAGAATGCGCACATATGCACGCTGGAATACGGTTAATATCATGTAAGCGGGCGAATCACAGTTCACACGGAAAGCTATGTCCCGCAGCACGGAAACGCTTGGCTGAGCTCGAATGTTTATTCGAGTACAGCTCGCAGGTACGGCGAAAAGAGCAGGGCTTTTGTGCTGCGAGCGAAATTATAATGAAATAAAGAAACCGTGACATTACAAATGACTGAAAACGCAGATAAGGGAGTTTTAGCGTCAGATTAGATTAATAAAAAAAGACCTACAGAAAGAATGAATGACATATCATAGCGGAGGAAGGATGTGACGGGCGGATGAGATACTGAAAGAAAGAAAAGGGAGAGAGGACTCAAGGAGGATGAGGGACAGGAGCAGAAGAAGCGATGCGAGCAGGGGAAAAAGAGAGAGAGAGAGGGAGAGAAATAGAGGGAGGCAAATAGCGACAGGCAGGCTGCGATCTCCAGCGGAGAAGGTCAGATTCGGAAATGTCACGGCCGTGATTGTTCCAGATTGAATAATTGGAGAGAAAAGCCGGCTGACAACCCAGGGGAAGGAGGGATGGTGGATTGGGGGGTGGGCGGACGTGGGGAGAAGAACGAATAAAACCTCTAAACTGTCATTACAATAGCCGGTTTCGATTCTCCACACACATCCATACGCAAATTAAGACGCTTTTTAACGCAGTCACCGGGCGGCGCGTAAACACGCCGCGGCAGGGAACAGAGCATCCAGACGTCTCCTTGCCTCTGTTTCTCCCACAGATGGACGCGATGTGACAGATCGCTGCTCAGATAGCCGCCGCACTCCCCCTGAATATAAGCTGCCCGCGCACCCTGCGAGGGACCGCGTGTGTTAGTGTGGGCCAAATGTAGTTTGACAGGAAGCACCGGAAGGCAGCGTTGGAGGGCGGGGCTTGTGCTGCCTCGGACGGGACCTTGAATAAAGGGGACACATTCTGCACACCCAGACTAACCAGGAACATATGGAAGTTTTGCCTGGTGGCAGCCTCGGGCGGCACAGGGAGCAGACGGGCCAACAGAGACACGGGCGCAACGAGTTTGGTCGCAACAGCCGCTGGCGTTTTTGCGGAGATTATGCAGGAATGTCACAGAGACAAATGAGCTTGCGCTTATTGCTGTATAAAACAACAAATGACAAGTTATGATAACAAATCATGATCATTATGATCACAACTATTAATAATTGCTTTGAAGGCATAGAAAATTATCAACAATCTTCTTTCAGATGAACACAATCGGAGATTTAGTTAAAAATATTCCGGCTCTTTCGAGATTAATAATGGCAGCGAACGAGGGGCCCAAAAAAGTGAATTCATCCATCATAAAAATAATCCATACAGCTTCAGGCGGTTAATAAAAGCCTTGTGAAGAGATTTTGAAAGAAAAATATCCATATTTAAAACTTTATTAATCGATTTGCAGAAGAAGAGTGACCTCTGACCCGATGCACGACACATGATGAACGCGGAAGCTCAGAGGAAAAAAAAATAGAAAGTAACAAAATAGAAGTCTAAAATGAGAATTTTTTAAGAGAAATGACAGAGGATTTCAAAATAAAAGAAGAGGAGCGTGAGTTTGTTGCACAGCCCTATTTATTTAAACCACGGTCACTCTTGTGGCGCAGGTTGACTTGCGTGCGGTCGTCTGCCGGAAGTTTTAAATATGGATATTTTTCTACATCACTTCGCTTCAGAAGGCCTTTATTAACCCTCTGGAGCAGTATGGATTATATTTATGATGGATCGATGCACTTTTTTGGGCGTCGAATTTCACCCTCCATTCACGGCCAGTATAAAGCTTGGAAAAACCAGGATATTTTTAAATATCAAACTCTGATCTGATTGTGTTCCTCTGAAAGAAGATCGTCATATACACCTGGCTTGAGGCTTGAGTAAATAATTGGAAAATTTTCAGTTTTGGGTGAACTATCCCTTTAACAAGCTCATTGTTTCTGTCTAAATTACTACATAGCTAAGAATTACGTTTAATAACAGATTACTCTAAATTTGAGAAGTGAATGTGAATTGAACTGAGTTAGCGTATTTAAAGAAAACATCTCCTAATTCTCTCTATTACATGCTTATCAAAGGCAAAACTCAAAGATTTTTATTGTTTTAAAAACCAAACAATATTCCTCTCCTATTTCTCACTGTCATAGGTTTGGCTAGACTCTATTTAGCAGAGGCGTCAGCATTCTGTTCCAGTGAAATCACAAAATGAAATGCAATCATTAAGCCAATGTTACTGATATGCAATAACTGGCAAACAAATAAATTATTTTTTATAAAAAGTCAGATTCAAACCCGTAGCCTCTCACAAGAAATATACCTCTGAATTCAGGGTGCGAATCTATGGGTCGACAGCAATTCGATTCGAAACACAGCTCAATTCGATTTCTTTAAAGGTCACATATGTAAATAATGAAAAGAGAAAAGCAATATCATCTAGAAGATTGAAATGTTTTATGGAAGCGGAAACGGCACTGTTTATCTAACAGCAAGGTTTCCACGCAGGTGGAATATTTTTGTTTGCTTTTTTTCCGGTTGAGGCCATGTTGGGAACTTTAGCAATGGTTTAACGATGATTTAATCAAGTCTTTTAATGTCTTTAAATGTGGCATTATGTGCCATTGTAGTTTGTACACAACCATGCAAAAGTTTGGGGTCAGAAAGACTTTTTAAAAGAAATTATTACAATTATTCAGCAGTGATGCATTAAAATCGGTCAAAAGTGAAAGGACAGACATATACTGTTACAAAATATTTCTATTCATCAAAAAATCAGTTTCCACAGAACAACTGTTTTCAACACTGAAGATAATAATAATAATAATAATAAATGTTTCTTAAGCACCAAATCAGCATATTATGATTTTTGAAGGATCATGTGACACTGAAGACTGAAGTAATGCTGAAAATAAATGAATTAAATCTTATAATACATTAAAAACAAAACTGTAATAATATTACACAACATTACTGTCCATTCAAATGAATGCAGCCCGCATAAAAAAACTATAACATTACTCCAACAATTGATTCATTTTTAGCATTTTAAATTGATTATAGGCTAAAAGAGATGAGAAAGAAAAAGAGATTGCGCATAGTTAAACCTCACCCTGGTGAAAAATGTTTTTGAAATACGTATACAAGTATACAACAAATACATTTACATATTAATGTACTTAATAAAAAATACCCTGCAATTGTACTTGTTGATAAATAGACGCACTTTAATTGTGCAGAAGTAGCGCTGAGATCCAACTAAAGATATACTGAGGTATATTCGATTGTGCTAAAGTGGAATTATACTTTTGCATTTAAAGACTGATATTACACATTATTTGCATTAAAACACATTTCAGGCTTAATATTAAGAAATGTGCATGGTGCATTTTTATATCAGTAGGTCTGAAGCGATGCGTCAGTAAATATGTTCCTATATTATAACTATACTTGAATGTATTGTATGTACTTTTTTACAAGCGCAGCTCTATCGTATTTCAGATACTCAAGACTGAAATCTTAGATTCGCTCCAGCTCACCATCATAATAGACAATGGCTCCCACGAGTTTGTCTTTCTTCAGCATAGGGAAGAGCTCCAGTGCTTTGCTCTTGCTCAGGACATAGCTGCTCTTCAGACAGTGTGATCCGGCAACCAGGTCGTACATTTTAATGCCGGCCCAGTAATACGGCAGCTGCCACCACCTGGTTAGAACATGTCCAGTAACAATAACACACTATTATTCTCCGTTTCTGCTGACAAACATGCTTGAGAAAAATGTATTCAGCAAATGTACTGAGTGCATTCAAATATACAATAAGGATTTTGTGAGTACTTTGCAAAAGGAGGGGGGGGGGGTTACACCGCTTTTTTTTTTTTTTTTTTGCTGGGGTTTATTAATAATTAAAACAGATATGGATGAACATGGGCAGAATTGGATTTGTCCAAGTACCGCTAAGTCATATAGCACCTTGTGACATTTGTTTTATGTTAAAAAAAATCTGACAGGCAAATGATGTAATCTTGAGGTTTCTCATTTCTGTGACCCTTTCACACTTCTCTGGCTGCTTTAAATATCAGAGCAAGACATAAATGCCACGAGTAATTAGTAATGATGATGGTAAGGACAGGAAGATCCTTTAAAAACCCAGAATGACAAGGGCCAGAGACTGAGGAGGCGAGAGGTTCGGCATTGATCCGCGGAACTTCCGAACACCGACGGCTGCGGGCGACCGTATGAAAGGTCCGATGCCATTTCTGTAAACTTATCAATGGATTTAAATATAAAAACTGTATTTTATGCATTTAGGACGTCTCCAGCTTTTCTCTTTAACTTTCTGCCATCTAAGCCCCGTATGTCCCTTCCGTTTTTCTCTTTTAATGAGTTGTCTGAATTGTGAATTACATGAACAAAGAGTGGGGATTAGATAAACTGGCTTTCTTACTTGTAAACAGGAAGCATTATAGGTAAAGGTGCGGACAGGTGAGGGGCGATGTCCAGCAGATTGGCACGTTCATGAAGGGCCTCTTTCACCATCATGTACTGAGAGGGCAGAAATAAATCTGTGAAGCAACATTTCCGGGATTCATGTACGCATATTTTCAGGCTGTATTTGAGGTGTGTTGTAGAACCAAACATAAAGATTTCTTCAATTAATCATGACCACAGACGTTAATTTAGTCCTAATATTTTCAAGTTGTTCAATTATCTTCATTTGGAGGCAAATGTTGTCATTTTACTTCGTATTAAATACTTGACCATAGTATTGTTTTACTATCATTGAATACTATTATTAGTTTTATAGTTAGTTAACATAATGAACTGCACTTCGGCAGCATTTATTAATCTTTGTTAAAGTTAATTTCAACATTTACTAATACATTATTAAAATCTTGTTAACATTAGTCAGTGCACTGTGAACTAACATGAACAAACTATGAACAACTGTAATTTCATTAACTAACGTTAACGAAGATGAGTAAATATAGAAACAAATGTATTGCTCGTGGTTAGTTCATGTTAGTTAATACATTAACTAATGCTAAACTAATGAACCTTATTGTAAAGTGTTTCCGTTCTCATTAACATTTTGAATGAGTTTTTATTTTTAGATTTCTGTTTCTCATTTTAGTTTTAGTTCAAGTTTGTATTATTATATTTCTTAGCTAAATATGTCTGTGTAGTTTTTATTCATTTTTATTCCACTTTTACTTTTAGTTATTTTCGTACATCAACTTGCTTTGGCAACTAGCTGAAATAAAATAAGTTTAAGTTTTTGTGTATTTTATTTCAGTTGACGTTCATTTTTCGTAGTAACAAAAAATGTTTTTAATAGTTTTGGTTTTAGATTTACTTCAATTATAATAACTCTGTTTTAAATATAAAGTTTTTAAATTTGGCCAACGACCGATTTTGACTCCAGTTAAAAATCTGTCAATTCTAAATAGAATTTTTATTGAACTAGTCGATGGTCAAGCTAAGTTTTAGTTATTCATCCTCCACACTGATGCCTCAGATCTGCAGCATCCTACTAAATGTTTGTGCTTCTCGCTGTCTGTCTGATAGTTGCTCAAAATGTCACAGTGGTGGCGTGAGCGTCCTCGCAATCCTTCTTCTAAAATATTAGGGGCAAATAGGGAAAAATGGGGCCTTCACCTGCTCATAATCTAGTTTCATGATGGCTTTCTGCAGATAGCGGACTCCTCCGTGAATGAGCTTGGTGCTTCTGCTGCTGGTGCCCGATGAAAAATCGCTGCGTTCCACCAGGGCGGTCTTCAGATCTGGACGAGGGGGCAGAATGACAGGTAAGGAACGGATTAGACAATGCACTGGCATTTTAAGACCTTATGGTGCCAAATATTTCGACTGCAGCCGCTGTCATTTACATATGGCTTTCTCCGCTTTCTGTAAAATCACAACATGCTTATTGCATCCAGGCACATTCTGTCTGGCCTGAACACAACATATTCTACAGAGAATAAAGCGTCTCCAATTTAAATATTTAAATAGACATATATATTTAAATTTTATATATATATATAAAATAAGATAAATTAGCACTAAAAATGCATATGGATCCATTTATTATTGTATTGAAACTGACCTTCACAATACTCATGCACGGTTAATAATGCAAAACTTTGTCAAAAAAGTACATACTTCGTGTGACAGCATCTAAGGCACATCCTGCGCCCGTGGCTCCGCCGCCCACCACCAAGACGTCAAACTCCTCTGTGTTTCGCAGTGCTGAAAGCTGCTCAGTTCTTGTAGGGAGAGCATCTTTAAACGGCACCTTTAGCTCACCCTGCGCCTCAACATACGCTAGCCGGGCCTGACCACATCCAGCAGGTGCGAAACGAAAAAAGAACATCGTGACAGTGCGGTCAAATGCATTACAACAGGCTCTTCAAAGATGCAATCCAGAATTGATATTCGGTTACTTTTTTACTGTGAAACTGCATGTAAACTCTAGATTCAAACCTTTCATTCATTCTTTTTTTTTCTGGATTGATCTTTAATGATAATGTTATTAAGACGTAAATGAATTAAACAGATGTAAAAGTACTAGCGAAACACTGAACATGCACTTCCCATAATAATCGGCCCACATCAAGACAACATAACATATATTTCGTGAAACATTACGTTAGTCACCATGCCACGACAGAGGAATTAAGTGGGATGCATCATTGGTAATCTCAAATTAGTGTTGGGTTATCAGAGTTGGAGTTCAGTTATTTCAGTTCACATCTAGGTTTCAGGTCTAGGTTTAGTTTTGAGAGAGTTAAAAACATTCAAATTAGCATTCATGACATGATCACTCTTTATGGCAATTTGCACTGTGACCTTTCGTATCATAACTATGGAAGTTTGTTTCCACCACTAAATAAAAAAAATACAAAAGGGCAATTGCGACTTTTTATCTCACAATTCTGACTTTTTTCAATTACGTGTTATAAAGTCAGAATTGGGAAATATGAACTCGCAATTGAGCCTTCGCTGGCAGTTTGATTGACAGGCGATCTGACCAATCATAACCCGACAAACAAAATGTACTCGCGTCTTTCCGTGCTCGAAACAACATTCCTTCATTCGTGTTTATTTGATGCTATAAATGAACTAGTATGAAGAGATGATCGGTTCACGAGGAGCTACAGCGATCTGTCACGACACACTATACGCTATTTATTGTTTAAACTTCTTTAAAAAATTAGAATATTTTAAATACGAAACTGTTTCGTATCAAATGCAATCAACTCTGTCTTGTCTGTCGATGCGTTGTCAGCGTCCTCCTCGACGTATTTTTCACTGCGTGAGAACATGATGTGTGGCGTGAGAGCGCATGGCTTGTCGGACATAGCAACAGTAACTAAAGGGGGCGGGTCTTTCCGAAAGGTCAATTGGCATTATAACACGCAACTGCGAGTTTATATCTCACAGTTCTGAGAAGAAAAGAAGTGGGCACTGCGAGATATAAACTTGCAATTCTGACTTTATTTCTAGCAATTATGAGTTCATATCATATCGCCCTTTTTATCAAAAAAAAGTCAGAATTTTATTTTTTTTTCCATACTATGGAAGTCAGTGGGGACCATCACCTGTTTGATTCCCCTTATCCTTCAAAATATCTTCTTTTGTGTTCAGGTTTGGAACAGGTTTCAGGTTCAGGTTTGGAACAAATGATGACAGAATTTTCATTTTTGGGTGAACTATCCTTTTAAGATATGTAGACTATGGTCATGCAGTATAAAGCATTAATACATGCTTTATAAGTACTAATAAACAGCCAATAATATGCAAGATAATAAGCACCTAATTAATAGTGAGAATGTGCCCTCAAACTAAAGTATTACCCAAAATTTGAAGTGTGTTTGTAAAGTCAAACCGTATGAAATCGTGAATGAACCGCCGCCAATCTATCAGCCACATGAAGGCCAATAAAAAAATGAAGCGAAACAAGCCCGGGCGAAGCTAGGTGTCGAGGGTTTTAGCCATGATGAAACGTTTTATTCATTTTTTCGTTAGCATTTGGCCTAAATGATTACATCAATCTGCCCTGAAAAGCCCGTAGGGTCCATTTGACTTGCAAATGACCAAATGAGCCCAGACATTTGCAATTTAGACAGTAATAGCATGTAAAAACAAGATTCAGTAATTAGTGTCTATTTCCAAGGACAGACATATTTAAAACATCCGCACACTATTAAGAGAGGCTGTCCTGCAATCAGGACAAGTGCATGACGGAAACAGAGAATTTCATGCAAATACGCAATCGGCCACCGCAGAGTGACACTTCAGCCAGAGTCTAACAGTGCCCTTGCCATAGAGGAGACAAACACACACACACACACGCTTAACAAATTAACATCACAATCTCAGAGATTAGCATCTGCCACATGCATGATTGCAAGCAATTTTTGAAAGAAGATTCATTCTTTCTCTTTTGACTTTTGCTTACCCATTTAGGCTGCATTGAGATGACACGACAGGTAAATAAACAAATAAATGGAGAAACATCAGAACAAAAGTTTGTGTCAGTGAAACGCTCAACATGGCATGCAGATGTGGCGTGATTCGCGAAGGTGATCCGACTGACTCGTTCGTCTCTTCAAATCGTCCCAGACGGTATATCTAAACTCAAGATCTTCCATAACTGTTTTTTTTTTTTTTTGCCCAAATTAATCGTGTAATGACAATCTCCATGGCAACCTCGTCCTTCAAAGTGCATAATTCTCTCGCTCCCTGGAGTTTCATTGGGATTGGAACAGTTGAGATGCAAGATAATGGACAAAATGGGCTTGGGAAGATTTAAATAAATGATGAGAGAGAAAATCAGGACTCCCATTGCTCTTCAAGGGTCTGTCTTTTTTTTTTCTTCATTTGTTTCAGAAAGCCTTGTTGATTATCTTAATCTACTTGACCTTCCGTTATTTGGTATAGCGTCTAAACAGACGAGACCCCTGGGGTTCTTACTAGTTTAAATACAGACGGAACATGGTGTGTGACACACTCCCTGATGGCGTGAATGGGGATCAGATTGTTCATGATTACATATTCAAGAGAGATCCTTTAAACAATGTGTGTATCACTGTTCAAGTGTAATCTCCCTTTAGCAAACAAAACCTGATTTTAATACGGTAGTCCACCCTTGAGAGAGAACAGGGCAAGTTTTGAGACTTGAGGCAATGCCTAGAGGTATAAATGTATCTGGATTTGCTAGGTCTGATCTTAAGAAGATTTGTCGCACTCATTCATTGCTTGTTGACCACATGAAAACAATGAATTATAAACAGATATATATATATATATACACTGTACTGTCCTATGTGAGCTGATTAGGCTCTATCTTTAAGGTTGTGTAAACACACATTCCTGAGTCAGGACAAGACGTGCTGTGGGACAGATGGGTGTGAACAGCTGCGCCCTGTGTATTCTGCTCTATAACCTGTAGGAGTCACTGTATGGATGTGAAATGTGAAAACAAAATGCTTGGTAGCCCATTTGTCAAAAGAATTGGCCAATTTAAGTTTACGTTCGGTGCAACGACATTGATGGCGTTTACTGTAAATATATACCTGATTCTTCCTGTATTCAAAGAGCTGTGATAGGCTGAAGGCTGTTGCTACAGCTCCGCCCCCTATTAGGGTTCCTTTCACTGCCTTTCTGAAAGCCATTGATCCCTGAAAAAGATCAGCAAAAAAATGTATGAGTAAATGCTTTCAGAAAATTATAACATCTTTTGATTTGTCCATGTCCTGTTTATTCCATTTTCGTACAGTGTAGTGTGTTTATAATGTAGATGACGCATAATTATGACAAATGTACACTTGTTGGGTTGAAAATGGACAAACGTGTTGTTTTAACCCAGCGGTTGAGTTAAATGTTTGGTGATTTTATTTAGCTCAGCTATTGTTTAAAATGAACCCAAAGTATGTTTCGGAATTAACATCGATTATTATGTTTAATAAATGAACATTTATTAATAAGTTTAAGGAATTATAATGAAACAATACACATTAAATTGCTTATTAATAATCGTTCACCTTTTGATTATTATTGTTGCCTCCAGTAATTATGTCTGATTTTTAATTTCCAACCTATTTTGGGTTCATTTTAAGATTTAAGCAATTAAAAAAAAGCAACTGCTGGGTTAAAACAACCCAATCGCTGGGTTTGTCCATTTTTAACCCAACTTGGGTTGTTTTTAACCCAGCATTTTTTAGAGTGTAATTTCCATGTTTACAGTTTAAGCAGAAATATAAGGATCTGGCCAAACTGAAAAAAAAAAATCATTTTTATTTAAATGGATTTTATTTCTAATTTCCTTTGCTTCAAAACTGCCTCCTTTCTGGTGTCTTGTAATTCAACTTAATTAATTAAAAGGATCAATTCTCAAATATTTAAATTTTAAATACAGTCTCAGAAAAAAAGGTACAAAAGCTGTCACTGGGGTTGCAAAAGGTACATTTTTGTACCTAAAGAGTGCATATCACCACCTCAAAGGTACATATAAGAAGCAAAATGCTATATTAAAACCTATCATCCCACTGACAGCTTTTCTACCAGTTTGTTCTGAGTCTATAATAGAAAATAAAAGTCATAAAAGCTAAACAGACAGCACATGTAAACATGGAAAACTGCAAAGCTGGTTAGGAGGGGCATGTACATTATATAAGTCATATTGAGACACTAAAAAAAGAAAACAAAGCACTGACTTCTCTGTTACATTCACCGACCTTGGCATGATAAATCAAACCTGTAACAGTTGCTCAGAATCGTGTCAAACTCACAACTGTCAACAGTCCAGGTCAATTGTGTAAATGACTACTGTATATGGCAAGCCGTTTCGACTTTTATTCATTTTCAGGACATGAACTTGTGATATCAGGAATTACATTTCCACTAATAACAATGGCAATTTTTGATTTCAGGAATTACATTTCCCATAGTAACAGTGTTAATTCCTGAAATCAACAATTCAATTTCCAGTATAAACTATAATTCTTGATATCTGGAATTGTATTTTTACTAGTGAAATCTCGCCATAGGCTGCCATTCAAATTCAATTGTTGATATCAAGAATGAATTTCCTACTATTTGAAATTCCAGTTTCAAATATCAGGAATACAATTCTTACTAGTAAAAATGCAAATGCAATTACATTGTTACTAGTGCAAATGTCAATTCTTGATATCAACAATTGAATTAGTAAAAATGTTCATTTCTGATATCATGAATGTGAGCTGATATTGATATCAGGAATTTGCTTTCAGATATAAGACGTTATCATTTTTACTAGTAGCAATTCGATTGTTGATATCAAGAATAGACATTTCAACTAGTGGCAATTGAATTCTTGATATCAGACATTTGCATTTTTACTAGTAACAATGTAATTATTGATATCAAAAATGATGATTTTTACTAGTAAGAATTGTATTTCTGATATGAGAAATTGGAATTTCAACTAGTAAGAAATTAATTCTTGATATCAACAATTGAATTTGAATGGCAGCCTATGGCGAGATTTCACTAGTAAAAATAAAATTCTTGATATCAACAATTATAGTTTATACTAGTGGAAATGTAATTCTTGATATCTAGAATTTAATTACTGATATCAAGAAATGAATTGTTGGTATCAGGAATTAACACTGTTACTAGTGGAAATGTAATTCCTGATATCAAGGATTAGTATTTTAACTAGTGAAAATTGATTTGTTGATATCAAGAATTCATATCCTGAGAATGAATAAAAGTCAAAATGGCTTGCCATATACTGTATGAATCCTAGAAGTGACAGGTTCTGGTGAAGGTCAAAGTAAGCTATAATCGACCTAATGCTCCGGGTAGGGATGCAAGTCATATCACTACATGATACTAGAGGAGGTGAATGAGTCATTTTTACTACACTGTTTGAATTCACGCCTGTCCCGCATGGCCCCTTCATGACCAACCATGAGAGAGAGAGAGAGAATGAGAAAGAGAAGAGAGAGAGAGAGAGAGAGAAAGAGAGAGAGAGAGAGAGAGAGAGAGAGAGAGAGAGAGAGAGAGAGAGAGAGAGAGAGAGAGAGAGAGAGAGAGAGATCTTACAGGTTATTATTTGACCAGTTCTCGTAAGAGAATCAAATGAATATGAGATTAGGCTGGTGTGACTATTTCAAATTCAATAATATGTTCATCAATTCACTTTCACTAAATTAGAAACAACAGAACAGTCGACTGTGATGTAATCCATCCAGTCCATCACATGAACTCGCATTAGTCCAAATATCAATGACCGAATCCGTTGTAAACAGCCTACATCGCGCGACAACATAAAGCAACGCCTATGTTTTTCTTACGATAAATCATTTTGTAATGCAAATATTAACACAATATGGGCTGGAGCAACAGTGGGTGGCTCGCATCCAAGAATAGACCGGACAGCCTCGACGACCGACGTCTAATAAAACAGCAAATAATATGGCGAGACATATTTACTTACTGATTTTGGCGACGGTGATGATGATGATTTCTAAAAGGGAAAATCATGGACAGTGACTGTATCAACTGTGATGTTACAATGTTACTTATTCAGGAATCCAGGAAGTACAATGACAGGAAGTATTTGACTGACAGGTGGCTGGACGAATCAGTTTAGAGGATTCACAGCTCTCGTCCAATCAAATTCAGGAAGGCGTTTGCAGGCGTCTTATTGTAGACGCACTTGGAATAGAAAGGCGTTTTGTAAGACTGTCTTTTATGAGAGAGACAAACACACCCAAGACACTGTTTAACTCGAAGTTAAAGCAACCAATTGATTTAGACCACATGTGTTGCTATAACCTCACCTTCTCTTTATGAAATGTTAAACAAGTATGTGCAATTTTGGAAAGTTTTCAAATGATTATCATTATTTTTTTTTCTTAGCGAGGCTTTTTATGGCGTCAGTTGCACAGGTGAGACTTTCAGCCTAAAAAAGTTCATCAGGCGTCATGGAGTTGGAGGCTGCTGACGTAGTGATGACGCAGCTCCAAACAAAGTTGCCTCTGTTACAGCGGGATTCCCTTCTCACAATGGAAACCCTTCACCGCTCCGAGAGAGCAATGGAATCAGATGAAACACATCCTAATCTATTGAAACTTTCCCTAAGCATGATGCAGGTAGAAACAGAAACGGCGTCACTATTCCAAGAGATAACCCGATTAAATATTTATGCTAATGTATTGCATCACTTTTTGTTTATGCGCAAAGAATCATTTAACCTATGGATATTCTTAATTTCCATTATGAATATTGCAACAGTGTTGTTCTTTTACTGTAATTTTTTGATTCTTAATTTCCTTTTCTTTAGGTGTGCTGAAAGAAGAACAGTTCATTTGCATGCCTTTATAATCAGGGCTGGGTGGGCTATACTTTTAAAATGTATTTCCCTACAGATTACAAAATACATGCTTTAAAAGTAATCTGTAACGTATTTCGTTACATTGCTCAAGTTTAGTAACTTAATCTAAATACTTTAGAATACTTTGAAATACTAATAAGTGTGGAACAAACACAAAAAAAAGGTCATTGCAAGTTTTTTATCTCACAATTATGACTTTTCCCTCAGAATTGTGTGATATAAAGTTGCAATTGCGAGTTATAAAGTCAGAATTATGAGATATAAACTCGCAATATTGAGAAAAGTCAGAATTATGACTTTTAACTCATACTAAATTCACAATTGCAAGAACAAAAGTCAGTATTGCAAGTTCATATCTCCCAATTTTGACTTTATAACTTGCAATTGTGAGTTGAAATCTCGCAATTCTGAGAAAAAGAAGTCAGAATTGTGAAAATGCAAACTCACAATTGTGAGGGGAAAACAACTAATTGTGAGAAAAAGATGCAGTGTTGTAACTGTAATCTGATTACCACCAATTTAAAATGAAAATCAGTTACTCATATTTTGTATTTTAAATACGTAACTAAGTTACTTGTATTTCATTACTCTCCAACCCTGTTTATAAATATAATAAAACAGAAGATAAATATGTCTATGCTTACTGGCGATTCCCTACATAGTAGCCTGTTCTACTACAACAACAACAACAAAAATCCACTTCATTGCTTTTAAAGCTCGTGTCGTGTGGGTGGTTTCTATATTTGGATTTTGCGCAACAGATAATGTGTCGGAAATTCAACTCATTTGACCCAGTGGACAGTCCCGCATATGCAAACGTGCAGACGATTGAATTCCGCAGGGTGCGCATTGAGCGCTCTGAAGAACAGTCCCTCTGTCCACTGATCAGCTCGCGTCAAGAGTGGACGCGCCTGACGTCACGGTCTCTTAGCACGTGGGCTGTGGCATTCAGAGTTCTCATAAACAAAGGCACATTGCGCTCGGGCTCCAGTCTCCGCGCGCTGTCGTAGGAGTAAGGTGCGCAAAGGCATCGGGTCTACATGCAAACGGAACTGTCATCGGGAACAGATACATGGATACATAATTTGCAACTCTTCTAATCGAGGTATGTAACACAATTAATAACACTAATAAAATGCTTTTCAGAATTGCGGCTTCTACAAATACATGCGCGTTTCTTAACTTTTAGTTTCTTTTCATCTCGCCAGCTCATGTTGAGTTGATGTCATCTGAGCGCCTTGATCTCAAATAATAAAAAAAAAAATTCAAGTTCCTCGCACTAAAGAAAACTCAAATCAAATATTTCTTTCACAGAAAAGCTCTGACATCGACCTGCACGAGAGCCCTGACTTCACAGATTGTTCCGCGCGAGAGAAAAGCAGCAGGTGTGCGGAGGTAAACTGACATGTCAGAAAGTTTGCATGCCATTTTAGATGAACAGTTTTTAAACGAAAATGCTTTTGCAAAATTAAAATCATGCACCCTGTCAGAGAAAGCCATTACAATTGAGTTCTCTAACACTGCAGCCATGCCCTGCGTCCAGGCTCAGTATGGGACATCACCTCCAGGAGCCAGCCCTGCATCTCAGAGTTACAGCTACAGCGCCACGGGAGAGTACACCTGCGACTTCCTAACGCCGGAGTTTGTCAAGTTTAGCATGGACCTGACTAACGCAGAGATAGCTGTCACTTCCTCGCTCCCCAGTTTCAGCACCTTTGTGGACACCTACAGTTCCAGCTACGACGTGAAGCCTCCCTGCCTCTACCAAATGTCCCACTCTGGGGATCAGCTGTCCATCAAGGTGGAGGAGATACCCGCACACAGCTACCATCACCACCACCATCATCATCATCAGCAGCAGCAGCAGCAGCAGCCGCACCAGGCTGAGGAGAGCATACCCCATACCGGACCTATGTACTATAAACCATCCTCCCCAAACATCTCCCAGTCGCCCAGTTTCCCCGCGCCTCCGCACCACACGTGGGAAGACAGCGGGACCCTTCACAGCTTTCATCAGAACTACCTTGCGACTTCACACATGATAGACCAGCAGCGGAAAAACGCGATGTCTCGGTTGTTCTCGTTCAAGCAGTCTCCTGTTGACACGCCGATGTCGAGCTGTCAGATGCGCTTCGATGGATCTCTGCACGTGTCCATGGGCCCAGACCGCGCGCTGGACAGTTTTGCTTTACCCGGACCTCCGAGGAAGCAGCACGCTGTGGGGTTATCCCATTCGCTTAACGTCGGACATCCCTTGCTGGAAAGCCCGGTGGCCTCACCCCCGGCGAGAGGATCGCCGTCCAGCGAGGGTTTGTGCGCGGTGTGCGGGGACAACGCAGCCTGCCAGCACTACGGGGTGCGCACATGCGAGGGGTGCAAAGGATTCTTCAAGGTACGATCTTTTAACCAATCCGTTTGGGTTTATTTTTAAGGGTGAATGAGATTTGCAGGCTCTGAACTACATTTTGAACAAGGAGAGGCAACTTGTCTACAGTCTAGGCTACCCATAATTATTTCCGCTGTATTGATTTGACCCAATAGGGACATCTCCGCCACCATCACTTTCGTTTAGAATGAAATTGGTTTGTGCTGAGAGTCGAATCGCGCCTAACCGAGCGGAACGGAACTCCCAGCGGTGGCATTAAGACAGCTCTTTATGTCACCGTGGTGATAGAATAATCTCGCTAATCCGACAAGAGGGGTCGGAGAGAGAGCGCCGGGGGACCCCGAATTATGGCTGCCCACGGATCTGTATTTACCGAATGTCTGCTTTGTCCGGCCCTTGAATGTATTACGCAGCTTTGGGTTGGAGTGTCCTATTAAAGTTGGTGCCATGCGAATTGGGTAGATTTTCATGCAATTTCATGTGCTCCTTTCTAGCGCACGGTGCAGAAAAACGCCAAATATGTTTGTCTGGCAAACAAAAACTGTCCTGTGGATAAAAGGCGGAGAAATCGATGCCAGTATTGTCGTTTTCAAAAGTGCCTGGTCGTAGGGATGGTAAAAGAAGGTAAGGGCTTTTTCTGTGTTACTCACATCTCAGTTTGTTCAAATCAAGAGTTATTCTGCGCAGTATGTGTATGTATATATATATATATATATATATATATATATATATATATATATATATATATATATATATTAATATATTTTTTTTTTTTACAGTCGTAAGAACAGCCAGTTTAAAAGGTCGGAGAGGTCGCCTCCCCTCCAAACCTAAAAGTCCGCAGGAAGTCCCAGTCTCGATGACACCCGTCAATCTGCTGAACGCCCTAGTGAGAGCGCATTTAGACTCCAACCCTTCCATGGCCCGGCTGGACTACTCTAAAGTGAGCCTGTGTTCAAAACTATACAGTGAGATTCAATTATGAGTTATTATTACGGTGCATTTATTGTATTAAATCCTAGTTTCAGACGAGTCCAGAGTATCACAGCGGAGGAGATGAATCTCTGCACATTCAGCAGTTCTACGATCTCCTCACGGCTTCAATGAGCATCATCCGCGGATGGGCCGAAAAAATCCCCGGGTTTACTGACCTCCCCAAATGCGACCAGGAGCTGCTTTTCGAGTCAGCCTTCCTGGAACTCTTTGTGCTGCGGCTGGCTTACAGGTAAGCAGGCGTGATGTGGAGATACTAGTACTTTATGAAAGACAAATAACCTTCCCTTTTCTTTTTAGATCTAACCTTGCAGAGGACAAACTTATTTTTTGCAATGGAGTGGTTCTGCACAAGCTGCAGTGTGTGCGTGGCTTTGGGGAGTGGATCGACTCTATCGTTGAGTTTTCTTCCAACCTTCAGAGCATGAGCATAGATGTGTCCGCCTTCTCCTGCATAGCCGCGCTCACCATAGTAACAGGTAAGACACGTCTGACCTTTTCCAAGCGCCAATGCACCGAACGCCCCAGACCTCTGACGGGCTGTTTTTTTTTTTTTGTTTTTTTTTTTTTTACCCCCACAGAGAGACACGGACTAAAAGAGCCGAAGAAAACAGAAGAACTTCAAAACAAGCTAATAAACTGTCTGAAGGATCAGGTGTCCTGCAGTGGAGAACTGTCCAAAGTGTTGGAGAAGCTGCCGGAGGTGCGCGCGCTGTGCACGCAGGGACTGCAGCGCATCTTTTACTTGAAACTGGAGGATTTGGTCCCCACGCCTGCGATCATTGACAAACTCTTTCACGACACTCTGCCGTTCTGAACTGCGACTTGAAGACATGAAGTCGGCGGATGGTATTTTTTACGCACGGAGCACGGCTGCCTGGGACAGTCCTGTACAAGAGGAAATAATATCGTTAGATTATTCAGATATTCAAAACGTTGAGGATAAAATATCGGACTATTCTTATGATTGTTTAAAGTGTATTCAGAAAAAAAAAAAAATGCGGCGTGGTGGAAATGTATTTGTATCGTTACGCGTCATATTGTTTGTTACCTGCAACTTCACACGTGATGTAGCCTAATGATTTAAGAGATCAAAATCATTTCGACAAGGTACTTTAACCACTAGCTAATTATACGTTATAGATTGCACAAGAGGATTTTTAAAACGAATGGATAGAGCACGTTTTTGTGTTTATGATTTCGAGTAGTGAATTATACTAAATCGCTTTTTTACAGTTCAGAAAGTATGCATGGAATTCGTTATGAGCTATTAACTTTCTCCAGCACTTTGTATTAATTTCATATTGAAATAATGTCCATGAGGTTTACGTGCAACCCGTTTCAAATTCTTAACATTATGCTTATATATTTCAGATCGTTGTTTTCTATGATGTTATGGATTTTGCACTGCATTATATGTTAAGCTTCTCTCATCTAGTGTATTGCTGAATAAACCTAACTATTATATAATTTCTCTCGGTATATGTCATTAAGGTTTACTTTCGATGTGTTTTATTAAAATTTGCGAATTTGCTTATGAAGGTTTTTCATTCTAGTGAATTATTCGCCATTTCACCAATGCCTAAAACGAAATAATAATAGGCTTTATTTACATTTGCAGCATTTCTTCACAAGATTGAAGAAAAATGAAGTTTAAAAAAAAGCATTCAGTAAAAGAACATGCATTAATTCTTAAAATACAATTATGATCATCTCGTTTAAATTATTTCGAAGTCATCTGCAAATTTGACTATTTTCCTAGTTTTGCAAGTTTCACATAATCTACTGATAAACGCCCAAATTACCACAAAGATTTTGTGAAGCGAGCAGCCTTCAGCGCGTTATGAGACGCGGGTACGCCTGAACTTTTGAAAAGGTCATATCTATATTGAACAGATAAAATAATAAAACACAATCAGGATGCAACAGCCTGTGAATCATTTCAAATGAGAGTGGAAACACAGCGTTACGACACCAGAATGAGAAAGTTTAATGCGTAAAAATGTGAAGGATATACACAAAAATCCAAATTCGAAGAATCAATACTTTTACGCAAAGGATGTGCAAATGGATTTTAAGATGAAGTGTTTAAAAGAGAGTGGAGCAGAGTTTTGGTCAAAGTGAAGAAATCTGTCATTATTTGTGTATTTGAAATCACTTGATTAATTACAGATCGTTTCCTAGTTCTGTTTGGTCTTGGCATTCAATTTAACCATTACATGTGTCTTGAAGAAATGTTTCATTTAATTGTGAGTCAGTACAAATGTCCCAGATTTCAGTTTGTTCAATGAATGATGGCCAGTTTTTGATTCAAGATTAGATTCCTTCCCTCTAAACAAAGCGTTATTTAATCATGGGATGGAAACAAATCAATAGATGTATTTGAAGATATAGCTGAAAAACAGTTTAATCAGATTTTGGAGTGAAAATGCATCTCAAATGTTGCAATCAACATTTCAGATGTCTGCGAAAAAATAATGCTTCAAACGTTTTTCCAAGTCTCAATCATTAAACATTCCTGTTTCAGGTCCAGTGATGGGAATATAAAATATTGATTCATGTTTGGTAGAAAGGCCTTATAAAAATGATCACATACACAAAAGGGATTCACGAACCCCAAATCAATAGACATCCTGTTTCTCAATGCTTTGGACCATCACTGACTGTGAAATGTTAAAATAAAGAAATCAATATTATCTGAGAAATGTCAAATTTATTATAATTATGAGGGTGAAGGACTGGCAAAAATGTTCCTATGGGAGCTGGTCTGAAAGGAGGGGTTTACAGTCCCTCTGAATTGTGTGTGTGTGTGTGTGTTTCGTGTAAGAGGACTTGAGTGAAGCCATGCTTCACAGACAATGGGTTTGTCATGTTGATACTTTACATGTGTGTGGATGTTTGATTGAAACACAAACGCACACACTGGCCATGAAACTTGCAGCAATGATTCTGTAATAATTAAGAAAGTAATATGTACCACAAAACACACGTTTAAAAAACTTCCAGTTGTGTCTTTATCAAACCAAACTATCATGTAAGATTTTGTGACAAGAGGAGTGAGAGCCTTGAAAGAAGGGTAAAGACCAGAAGGGATACAGCTAGGGTCACAGGGCATGTGCACACTAATATTGTGTAATCTAATATTTTTTTTATTTAATTCAATAACTGTTTTTTTGCAGTGTTTTAAGGGTAGGTTTAATTCACTGTTATGAGGTTTTGCCTCAATTCCAGCTGTAGCTGTATCCCTTCTAGTCTTTACCTGAGAGTAGGGATACAGCTGCAGCCGAAAGTGTGGAAAAATCACGGGATAAATAACAGTAAATTAAATCAAATTGTATTTTATTAACATCTACACATTCCCCAAACCTAAACCTACCCTTGAAAGCACTGCAAAAAAACAGTTATTAAAATAAATAAATAAATAAATAAATATTAAATGACGCAATATTGATGCATTCCCAGTGGCCGTAGCTGTATCCCTTCTAGTCTTTACCTGAGAGAAGGGATACAGCTACGGCCGGAAGTGAGGCAAAATCTCAGGATAAATAACAGTAAATTAAACATACCATTAAAACACAGCAAAAAACAGTTATTAAATTAAATAAATAAATATTAATTGACGCAATATTGATGTGCGTATTCTCAGTGGCTGTGGCTGTGGCTGTATCCCTTCTAGTCTTTACCGCGCGTAGGCCGGTGATTGCTGAGGAGCACCACCTGCGCGCTGCACCGGTCTCGTGTCTCGGAGCTCCGGAAGCATAAAAGGAGGACGATAAATGGCCAAGCCTGGATTTTATGTTATGTTTTATCATGTTTATGTAGGCGGTAGTTGTCCGCCGCCATTTTACTTGAGTTTTGTATTTGTTTATTTTATGTTTATTAACGTTATGTTGAACGTTTGCCGGTTCCCGCCTCCTCCTTCAGATTTGATTTGGTTCATCTGGAACTGATTGGATGGTTGTGGCTTGAGTGACAGGTTGCCCCTCCCTCGTGCCAGTAAACACATCATCAGAGAAGATATGTTGTTGCAAGAGGGAAGGGAAGCTATTTTGATTAAAGATTATGAAGTTATAACAAAATAATGATGTGCACAGATAAATAATTTATAATATACACTCCAATATTCCATTAAAAAATAGGGGTAACACTTTATTTTACAGCCTCTGTTACACATTACAGTAGCAACAATAAATTACGCATAACTGCATGCAACTAACCTAAACCAAACCCTATTAATATTACTCAGTATTTAAACGTATACTTCCACAAAGGACGCCTTAAATTAAAGTGCATAAAGTGGCGACTTTAAGGACACAACGTCCAAAAACAGTGTTACAAAATGTGCGCTAATCTAATGCAAGACCACAGTGACTGAATCTCTCAGAGGATCCTCTGTGGTCTAAACATGCAGATGGTCGGTCTGGAATCAAAGCAGGACCAAGGGACATGCCATTTGCTCTGAGCCCAGACCAGCACACTGACACTATGTTCAGTTATGTGTTTCATGCAGCCTCTATTAATAATTCATCTACGATTAATAGCGTTACTACAGACTTCTCTGATTCAAAGCAACAGCAGACCACTAAAACCACAATAAAAGACCACATTTGATTGTGATACCTCTCTGTGTTGATCACGGAAATGTGTAAATATTCAAAGAACTGAATATTGATTCATATGCAAAGATGTGAACAGGTTTTATAGGCCTATAACTGTGACGCCTTCAGTTACACTTTATATTATGGTGTTTTTAACTACTATTAAATATTGTTGTACACTTTTGCTGTTATCGAGGAGGGATGTGGGTAAGGTTACGAACAAGTTATGAACAGGTTTAGTGGAAGGGTCAACCGTGTAATTATAAATGTAATTACAGAACTCAATTACAGCTGTAAAATACAAGTGCATTGTAAAAACATGCATGTGCACAATAAGTGCATCGTATGAAATGATTAATTTATATGTTAATACAAGACACTTAATATAAAGTGGGTCCGAAATCTCTATCAAAGCTGTGAATCACAGTTAATAACCATCCCAAAACACACTGGCAACATTCACATACTTCTTTAGTCAGAATAACATCAATTTCTGTGTTTTGTACTGGAATTGTAATGGAAATAAGTTTCATAAACTCACCCATAAAATATGCTGGAAAACTCTTAATCACAGAACTGTAAATGAAATCAACTATATTAAATGTGCTGAGCAATTAAGAGGAAACGACACATTTGCAAACATTGTTTCATTCTCACAGCTGAATTTTCTTGTTTTCCACAATACTGCGAGTGCCATGCCTTTACAGATAGTCATTTGCATGTGACCTTTAATTTAAATGTCTGGAAAGATTGAACGGCAGAGGGCTGCTATTATTTGAGGAAAGAGACTCCAGGCCAACATCCTCATTCCCTCCTCCCTTTCTGAATTCTGATAGAAAAAAATTGACTATTTCATTGATTAAAGCAACTCTCCGTTGACATCACAATTAGAGATATTTTCGGCAATCATTTATTCACAAGTTATATTCACAATGGACAAGATAGATTATAATATATTTCTAACATATACGCCAAAATATTTTGTTTTTCAATCATTTTCCATGAGCAACCGATTTGAATAACCCCCGACCGTTCATTTGAATGACCTGTAATTAAACAGAAATAAAAGCTGAAATGAATGCGTAAAGCAACTTACTGAGAATGAGAGGTTTAAAGTGTTAGTTCACCCAAAAATTAAAGTTCAGTCATTACTACTCTCCCTCATGTCGTTCTACACCCGTAAGACCTTCGTTCACCTTCAGAACACAAATGAAGATATTTTTGATGAAATCAGTGAGTCTCTATTGACAGCAAGATAATGAACACTTTCAGATGAACAGAAAGATACTAAAACATATTTAAAACAGTTCATGTGAGTACAACCTTAATATTATAAAGCGACGAGAATACTTCTTGTGCGCCAAAAAAACTAAATAACGACTTTTAAACAATATCTTGCGATGGATGATTTCAATACACTGCTTCATGAAGCTTTACGAATCTTTTGTATCGAATCAGTGATTCGGTGCACCAAAGTCACGTGATTTCACAAAAAACGAAGCTTCGTTACGTCATAAGAGTTTCGCAATTTGTGCCAAAAGTCACGTGAAATTTTGAAATTTTGAATCACTCATGACGTAACGAAGCCTCGTTTACTGAAATCACATGACTTTGGCACTCCGAACCACGGATTCGACACAAAAGATTCGTAAAAGCGTTTTGAAATCAGCCATCACTAGATATTGTTGTCGTTGTTTTGTTTTTTTTGGCGCACAAAAAGTATTCTCGTCGCTTTATAATATTAAGGATGAACCACTGCAGTCACATGGACTATTTTAATGACTTTGAAAGCGTTGATTAAATTGCTGTCTATAGAGGAATCAGTGAGCTCATCAAAAATATCTTCATTTATGTTCTGAAGATGAACGAAGGTCTTACTGATTTGGAACGACATGAGGGAATTAATGGCAGAAATTTCATTTTGGGGTGAACTAACTCAGGTTTAGAATGAAAATGATGACAGATTTTAAACTATCCATTTAAAATAAGTGAGTGTAAATGTTTTTAAATCTCCTTGTATTGTCTCTTTGCAAATTTATCTCATCTTCTTGGCAGGACGACCACATTCATTTCTTCACCCATTCATTTGAATGGCACTGTACATTCAACTTTAGCCCCACCCACTTCCCCATCATCTTCCCTCCACCTAAACTCCATCATACACAGATATCCATCCTGTGGCTCATGCCATGGGGGTTGCTGAGTGTGCGATCACCATGGATACATACAAATGAAATATGACAGAGTGGATGCTGTTAATTACTCTAAAAGAAATTAAACGGAGGGGAATCAAGCTTTGAAATGTGAGTGGAATTTAAGTAGTCACGTTCTGTAATAAGGTCATCTTCTGTAATGGATCAGTCTCACCGCATTAAATAAACGGTTGACCCTTGAGAAGGAGAGACACTAACATGAAAACAGTCATCTAAACAAAGTTGATTAGACTACATTCCCATGATGCCACTGACAACCTTTTAATAGATGCTGCCACATGAATAGGACACTTGTCCTAAACCCATGTGCAGAGGACAGTACCGCATTTTAAATATGTAGTTTTTCCAATTACTTAACGTCGCATGTTGTATAACATGAGACATACTAATTTTGTACAGCCTGTTCTGAGGTGTCTGTCAGGCACTTAACCACAGGAATTAATTCTGTGAACTTTGGGGCGTTTGAAGTCAGTATTGATCCCGCTACAAAGCAGTAAGACCCTTATCAGAACTCACGCAGAGGACTGCTATAAGAGCCCATACTAAGAGTCTATCTGTGACCGATAGGAGCAGGAGGGGGGTGGTTTTGTGCACATCCTTGCAGGGCTTATATTGACAACTAAGCACATGAAATATGAAGTGGACATCGAAATAAGGAATCTAAACCAGCAAAAAGACACTCTGTAATGCTTTCTGTGAGGCTTCAATGCAAAGTCAAAACAATTATAAATCAACATCTAAAAAAGCTCAAGGTACAACCAAAACTTAAAAAAGGCTTTATGATTAAAGATGAAGACCACTTTAGCATGCTTTTAAAAAGAGTACTTATTATGGAAATAATTTACTTTAAATATGTAAGTGCAAACGAATGTAATGTTTTCAGACTCTTAATTATGTGTGACGAGCAGGGCGGGCGAGAGCCGTGAGGGAACGGCGCGAGGCGGTGACGCAAGAGATAATGAGCGTCAGCTGCACGCTACACCGGTCTCGTATCTCTCACGGAGGAGCTCCGGAAGCATAAAAGAGGAGCGACTACAGTGAAGGACGAGAGAGGACCAGGTCTGGATTTATGTTTTTATTATGTTTGTGTGGGCGGCAGTCGCCGTGAGGAACTGCCGCCATTTTACTTTCGTTTTATTGTTTGTTTGTTTATTTGATTTAAGTTACGTTGAATGTTCGCCGGTTCCCGCCTCCTTCTTCCCGTACTTAAGAACTGTGTTACAGTGTGCTATTTATATCAATGAAAATGTATTCTAATTTATTATTACTATGTATTATAACTTAAGAGTGCTTTTTTGACCCACTTATAAGTAGGACTTAATTACATCTTTGTATGTAATTTCATATTTACTTCTATTGTTTTTGAAATTAGGTTCAAGTGTACAGCCGCATATAATGTACTTTAATGTCATTTCTTGATGGTTGATTTCAAAACTTTTTTTCAAACTTTTGTTTCGAATCAGTGGCTCGGTTCACGTATCAAACTCCAAAAATCCCGTGAACTACTGAAATTTCAAATCGCTTATGACGTAACAAAGCCTCGTTTACTGAAATCACGTGACTTTGGCACTCCGAACCACTGATTCGAAACAAAAGATTCGCAAAGCTTCATGAAGCTGTGTTTTGAAATCGCTAGATATTGTTGAAAAGTAGTTATTTTGTTTTTTTGGCACACAAAAAGTATTCTCGTCGCTTTATAACGTTAATGTTGAACCACTGTACTCACATGAACTGTTTTAAATATGTTTCTGGGCTTGAAAGTGTTAATTGTCTGTGCTGGGAATAGAGACTGACTGAGCCATCGGATTTCATCAAAAATATCTTAATATATGTTGGGAAGATGAACGAAGGGATTACGGGTGAAGAACGACATGAGGGTGAGGAATTAATGACTGAATTTTCATGGAAGAACTAACCCTTTAACCCTTTAGAGGGGGAAAAAAGTTAAATATTGTACCTTTAAAGTCACCATGAAATCAAAATCGACATTTTATTCTAATCTAATAAATTTATTATAAATTACTTACCCACGCACATCATCATTATTATTATTTTTTTTTTAATTAATGTGCCCTCATAATCTTTACTTGCGTGAGGGGAGGTCAACCTGTCAATCACATGAGATCACAGAAATAGCAAACCACAACCATCCAATCAATTCCAGATCCATCAAGCCCCGCCCTACATTTCTTCTTGTATGAAAAGCCATTTCACTCAGATATTCGTCACAATATAGAAGAAAAGACTATTGCATCAACAGTTTAACATGCTGACTTTAAGTGTGCTCTTATTACCTTAACTATATAATTATTGGCAACTACAGCATTTTAAAAATATAATTTTAAGATTTGAAGTACAAGTGCACATTCAACACAATTAAGCACTCTTCTTTTTTTACGAGCGACATCCCGATGTTTTGTGCTTTCATCAATCAGCTAGCCTAAAGCTAGGATCCAGTGTATTCAATCTCATGGGACATTTGAATCCCACCCGGAGGTGAACAATGAGACAACAAAATTAACTGTGTGAAATCAAAGTCTTTGTCATAAAAAACTTTTGCTATTCCCTGTAATTCAGCCCTGAGGGCAGAGTTCGTAGATGTACACACCAATCAAATAAGTGCATCTAAAATAAGACTTTATTATGTTTAAAGATAAGATTGAATATCCTAAACTGCTTGCTGTCTCCATCCATTATAATTTGTTTGTACATAGATTGCTATACTATGAATGTTTTTGGTGTCAATACACTTTAAAATTGGAATCATTGTCCAGCACTGATGGACCTCGTCAGAGCACAGTGGGATTTTATTCCTGGCCACAAGAACACCCACAGACACATCCACATCCACACCTGCCCGGCCATTAACCCATTCAATTAGCTTCCACCGGAGGGTTCTGCTCATTTTCTCAATTGCATCTTTAATGATGTGAGTCAATGGAGGTATCTCTTCTAGAGCAATCAAAGTGCAATTGGCTGTTAGGCTGAGTAAAGTATACACTGAAAAAGTCATGTATTTAAACTCATTGTGGCCATGTGTTTAACTTGAAAAAGAGCAAATACACTCAAAAAAATATTTCAGTCTAAACATAAGTTTTATGTCATTTAATTACATAGCAAATTTTCCATCCATTTGGATTACATAGTTTTAACATAAACAAACTAATAAACTTAATGCGATTCATATTTGTCAGTCATACGTAAATGAAATAGGTAAGATTTATGTAATAGTTCACAGGTTAATGAACACTGTTTAGTGGTCATGTGTGTGCGCACTACTGAGTTAAAGTACCGTTGAAGCAGCGCCAGAGTTAATGAGATCATTAAGTGATGATTGAGCATTAATGATGAACGCCTGCTGTTAACAAGCAGAATCACTGAAGAACACACAAGAACTACAACTGATGATAAAAGACATTTAATCTCTCACTATTCATATACTCAACTATTAAATAAATCTTACCTATTTCATTTACGTATGACTGACAAATATGAATCACATTAAGTTTATTAGTTTGTTTATGTTATAACTATGTAATTCAAATGGATGGAAAATTGCTCTGTAATTAAATGACATAAAACTTATGTTTAGACAGAAATATTTTTTTGAGTGTAGGCAACTCTACTCCAAATGACATGACATGCATATTTTTGTGCCAAGTGCATTAAAAATAATGCATGACATGCACCACTTTATTCTAGAAAACCTATTTAGTTGAATTAATTTTCAGTACATTCAAATAATAAATATTATTTCATTTTTTTGTTATCTTTTTTGTCAGGTGGAGCAACTGTCTGCACAAATGAACAGACTAAGAAAACTATTTAAAATAGTGTTTTAATAATAAGAAATTCCAAATTAAATACTATGGGATAATTTTCTGTTTTAAGCCTTTCATATAAATAAATTGTATTAATATCAGTAGTTTTAAAGCTGGTGAGATCATTGAAAAAATTTGGCGAGGAATTCGCATATTCTCAAAAGTCAGGGTGGCACAACTGCAGAAGTGACTCTTTTATTATGAATTGAAAATGTAATAACAGTAAGCATGATAATGCCGCATCCAGACCCCATTTGATGCTTGTGGCAGAGAGAAAAGGTTTGTTGATTTCTCTCAAGTACTGGTAAAAACTGCTACCTTCATGCATGGGATGTTGATACACTTTTCATATCAGGTGGTACAACCAATGTAAAACTAGGAAAACGTTATTTTACTATAAACCTCCTTATTAAATTTAAAGACTATATGTATGAACTTGCTAGCACCTAACCCTAACCCCACAGACATCAAAGTAGGAGGTTGTTCAATGTAAAATTCGATGTAAAAGTCAGGTGGTGCAACTGCAATGAATATCGCTAATTGAAATAAAAACATTATTTAAGCTAAATAAATAATACACATTTTATTAAGATTATCTTTGTTGTATATTACAATAAATACAGTGTATCCAACCAATATATTGCACTGTAGAGACTGTTGACTAAAACATATTATATTTGGTTGTACCACCTGACAGCCAAAAAAATGAATGCAAAAAGTTTTTTAACAATTGAAACTTGTTTAAACACATGGTTCCTTACTCAATATTTGCATTACATCAATTTTGAAAAGATTTTTTTTTTAAACAAATACCTTTTTTGAAGCTATTTTACATGTATTTATTGTTAAAGTAAAGATTTATGGATTAGTTTTACGATCTCTTTATGAACTTTTGGAAGGGTCAAAGTTTTGGTTGCATAGCTTTCAAAGGAGGAACAGAAATCTGTCAGATTTCATCAAAAAAATTTGTGATACAAAGATGAACAACATGAGGGTGACTAATTCAAGACCGAATTTTCATTTTTGGGTGAACTAACCCTTTAATAACCTTTCTAATGACAGTCTTTCTGAAGTACAAGGAAAACTAAGCTGCAGTTAAGACAAACTAGATGAAAGGTGAGGTGGGAGGACATATAGCCTCAATAACCTACATCTAACCTTTCACATCTTCTTTGACCCTATTTTGACATTTATGTTGCTTTTACGGCTGCTTTATCTCTCCCTGCCATGGATGATTTATTGATTATTTGATTGAAGGTAATTATTAGTCAGTTTTCACAGTTAAATAATCTCTTTGCATGATTCCATCTATCTAGATTTTTAGTAATAACAGGAAGTTACAAACATGAACCATTTTTTTTTCATCAAAACACCTTTTGTGTATCATCAGGATAACACTTATTCACTTTTCTATTTTGTTTCATTAAAAAATGTCAGATTAATTCTGGAATATGAACAACTATAAAGAAGAGTGATGAATGTATATATACACTACTGGTCAAAAGTTATAGAAATGATTTAGATCTTTTTTTGAAAGTGCCTTTATTGTGAAATATTGTTACAATTTAAAATAACTAGTTTCTAGTTTAATATATTTTTAAATGCTATTTATTCTTCTGATGGCAAAGCTGATTTTTTTTAGCATTATTCAGTGTCACGTGATCCTCTAGAAATCATGCTGAATCGGTGCTTACATCGAATTATTTGAAAACATTTTTGCTTTTTAATATCTTTGTTGGAAAAATCAGCGTATCAGTGATTTCTGAAGGATAATTCACAGGAATAAATTACATTTTACAATATATTAAAATACAAACAATTTTATTCCAAATTGTATCAACATTTTGAGCAAATAAATGATCAAATGCCCTCAGCATAAGAGACTTCTTTCAACAACATTAAAAAAAACCTTAATTATTCCACATTTCGACTAGTAGGATCAGACCTATTCAGACTTAAGAAAAACATCAAAATTGGGATTCAAAAAATAGATGTGTTCTATTAGCTATCTAAAATACATTCAATTCATACACACACCTGTCATACTTGTATTTATGCTGAACTGTGCCTCATCCTGCTTCATTGTAATGGAAAGTCTCACAGAACGAGAGCAAACACAGTTTCACACTGTCTCTCCAATAAGACATGGACCACTGGGAATCAGGCCCTCTGTTTACCTGTGCCGTGTTAGGTCATTATTCCTCCTCCATCAGTATTCAGAAAGCGACGCTCAGATTACGAACAATATGACCCCATTCATCCAAAGAAACACACAAAACATTGCCACCCTGTTATAGGGCATTAACTTTTTGCGACGATGCACTTCTTATAAGCATCTCTGGCACAGAACTAAAGGCATGAACTTGGTAGCCTTGAATGGAGACATCCAAAATGCACTCAGTCCTGCATGTCTTCTGTGCAAAAACGACAACGCACTCTGCAAATGGTGATTGAGCTCTTACCGAAAGGTCATCAATTCTTCTGATTTGTAAAGGATTCATTGAACATGATCGATTGGCTTCATTAATGACACATATGAAGACACATCAGATCAATCTAAGTGGTAAACTGGCATCATTGTCATCATTTTGCAGCTCAGTGCTCATAAAGCCTATTAATTTGAGCTCAGAAGTGATCATACATCATTTAATGAAGATTGCGTGCAGCTTCCACATGACATAAACCATCAGTCACTGTTCAGCTCTGTTTGTGGACAGGAACCCATTTGTAGTATGACGTCACAGGACAAACATAATATTACATTTTTCAATTTGGTTAGACATTTAAAACACGGCACAAATCAATCTTACATTATCGAAATCACACATTTGTGGCTTTTAGTCCATTTTTAGCAGATTAATGCACTTAAAATGCAGTCTTTCTTAGGACCAGAATATTGATGACACATTTGCAAGGGAGCAAACAAATATTTATCTAATAAAACGTCCTCTAGAATGAGAATGTCAATCACATAAAATAACATTTAATTAAGAAATATATATCACACGAGTGCGAAAATGAGAACCTTGTGCTTCCACAAGGCCGCAGATGATACTGCTTTTATATCACATATATCGTATATATACAGTAACTTATATTTTAGTCACTTTGTGGTTTTTGTTCGGCAAACTAAAATATTTCCAAGCAAAGTCAAAGCCTTCTCAGAGCAGCACAGTACCTGTTTTGTTCCTTTTGGAGGAAAATCGGTTGAATGAACGATTCGCACATTCACTTATAAAGAAAGCCTCTTGTCGCCACCTACTGGCGAAACCATGTAACCTGAAAAAAGAGTGAAAGAAAAATCCCCACCACTGATCCACAGACCTGCGATGACGCCAATCACACAACACGACTTTCAGAATTGATAATCAGATTGCTGTTCTTTTCACACCACCAAGCTGTCGACGATCTCCATTAACTGCAGTTAAATAAAATAAAATAAATAAATCTTGCAGGATAAAATAATGCAGTGTGTGGGCGAAGAACTATTAAGCAACTATTTTCAAAGGAAAACATCTCGCAATTCAGAATTACGTGATATAGATTCGCAGTTACGTGTCATAAAGTCAGAATTGCGAGATAAAATATGTCAGTGCCATGTGTTAATGTCCTAATTTGAACTAAGGTCTGGTTTAGGCTAAACCCTGTCTGTGAAACCGGGTCAAAATCTTGCAATTTTGACATATGTCCACGCAATTAAGAATTGCGAGATATAAAAACACACAATAGCGAGTTATAAAGCTAGTATTGGGTGATATAAACTCACAGTAGCAAATTATGAAGTCAGAATTGTGTGATATAAAGTCCCATTCTGAGGGGGGGGGAAAGACTTATTTTCTCAGAATTGTGAGTTTATATCTCGCAATTCTGACTTTATAACTTTATAACAATTAGAATCGTGAGTTCTGAAGTCAGACCTGTGAGATATAAACTCACACTGTTAAAAAATTACTGTAAATTTTACAGTATAATACTGGCAGCAGGGTTGCCAGCCAGTTACTGTGAAATTTACAGTAGTGTTCCTGTAATTAAATTTACAGAATTTCCCTGTATTCTCTGATTACAGTAAATAACTGTATTTTTTTAAATTACGAAGGGTCAATTTACAGCAATATTCTGTAAATTTGAGTCAAACCAACACGTGACCCCAGAATGCATTGCAGTTTACAGCAATATGCTGTATTATTAAAAAACAGCCAGCGGCTGTAAAATAATGCTGTAATTTTTACAGTAATTCATTACAGTGCACAATTCAGAATTGTGAGCGATTAAGTCGCAATTATCCTTTATTTTTTTTAATCCGTGCTGGAAACAAGCTTCCATGGCTAAAGCCTACTCGAAAAGCCGGCTTGCTCCAGACTCATCAAACAGTAGCCACCTTTTACAGTTCCTCCTGAAACAAAACAACGAGCTTCGTTCAAGCCATACCTACTGTAATTTGGAAGAGATGGAAGCCCGTGACGTTATACTCGTATATGAATTTGTGACAAATTACGAATTGTTCTGAGAACGTGTTGAAAATTCACTGTGTTGCCGGACTGTTATCTCAGCACTCTACAAACTCTGCTTGCACAATCAAATTCAAGTACCGAATCTAATAAACATGAAGGGCAGTTGTGGCCTAATGGTTAGAGAGTCAGTCTAGTAACCCAAAAGTTGTAGGTTTGATTCTCAGTACAGCAATGACTGCCCTCTGCTCCGGGTGTGTGTGTGTTCACAAATTCCACTCTTTTCACTTAAAACTGCTGTATAACACGAATATGATATAATTAGACCACCTTTGTAATCAAAATATTTGGTAACACTTTATAATAAGGTTCATTAGTGAATTGCAATCCTACAGCATTTATTAATCTTTGCAAATGTTAACTTTAGCATTTACTAATATATTATTAAAATCTTGTTAATGCACTGAGAACTAACATGAACAAACAATGAACAACTGTATTTTCATGAACTAACGTTAATGAAGATTAGTGACAAATGTATTGCTCATGGTTAGTTCATGGTAGTTAATACGTTAATTAATGTTTAACTAATGAACCTTATTCTAAAGTGCCATCAAATATTTACATGCAATCATAGAACAATTTGTCTGCTAGACAACTGTCATAGACAATAGTGTCCTCATGCAGAACTACATTTCCCAGAAGGCATTTTCTCACCCTATGTACTGCAGTGCCGGATGGTGGAAGGCCCAGTGCAGTGCGTTTGGTGATTCAGATTAAACTGTATCTCCCATATGAGGGCTGCTCTGAGAGCTTAATTAAGTTGCAGGACCCTGGCAATGACGAATGCCTCTTAACATGAGCATGCTAAGACACCGGTGCTGCTGCCCTTTAGCTGTGCATCGTCTGTTGAGCAAAATACCACCACAGCATCCAAATGTTTCCCTCTGTCTTGGTGCACAATAATTTGATGAATAATACCACATGGTTTTGAGTCAGAGATTCCAGTGTTTTCCAGGCTCACACGTCTATTTGCTCCTGTTTAGAGCATGACAGAGCAACACAGCGAGTCGGCGGGATCCTGCTAGTTCCTCGGCTCTTTTGGTGTTTCCTAGCATCGGCCTATTCATCACCATCGTAAGCCTCTTGTTCTGCTCTGTGTCTTCCTTCATCACTGCAGCTAATTAAAGAGCTCGGAGGTCTGCTACTGTTTCCACTGCCTTGTATTACCATTAATTACAATGACGTCTCAGATCCTCGGCGTAGCAGCACAGTGATTCATGGTGCCGTGTGTCTGAGTTAGAGACTTATCTTGCACACTCACACACACTTCTGCACATATGCATGGATGCACTCGCACATTCACACACAAACATAGTAATTTAGGCTCTACTGAAGACTGATGGCTCACAATGAAACACCATTGATCAATTAAGCACATGCCACGCAGAGAACAGGAAGGCTAATCTTTGAATAGAAAGAGTTGGCTTTTCGGCCTCTTCCAAAGCAAATATTATATTTTGAGATTTCACAAACAATATGGACCTAATTGGAAAGGAAAAACATTTCGAGCATTTTTAATGTGATTCTGTGGAATAGTGTGACCGCACAAGAAATCTCAATATAATGTTTTGCACTTCAGGTTTTATTACGGTTATCAAGTGTAGCGTTAGTTCGGGCAGGTCACGTTGGTCAAGCTCACATCAGCTGACTTTGTGCACGTCGACCTACACGAATACGACACCCACCACAGCATCCCTGTATAAGGTCCTTCAGTATTATCAGCAGCTTTATCATGTTGATCAGGAGCTAATTACCCTCCTCCATCCCCAGCTCCACTTGTCGAGTCAGGACTTGGCCTTCTGATATTCCTCTTCAAATCAGACTCATTTTTTGGAATTAGGCTGTACATCACGTTATTGAATATTAGACGTACAATATGTAATTTTTTTTAAATCAAAATACCTAAAAACCACGTACACAGTGTTATATATTTAGTTCAGCTGTGTACTTACATTATCCTAAATGTTTCCAAGAATTTGTAAATTCAGAGAAAATCACAATTTTAAATAGTGCCCTGTCCCTCTCTTGTCACTACGTTAATGACGTAATAACTGCGTTATCCCTGGTTTACGCTTGTACTGCACAGTAACCATGGCAACAGACACATACAGCTGCGTAACGTCTAGCGGCGCGCTGTTGTTGTTTCGTTCAAACATTATGGACCATGGCAAGCAAACTTTGGGACAAAAGGAGAAATAATGAGGACGTGGGTCAATATCGGCATGGCGTTTCTGAGATGATGAGAGCTTTGCAACAAACTTTGACTTGACAGAGACGGCGCTCTCGCACGTTATAAGCAAATGTAAGCTACATAAGACTAATCAATGTTATAAAGCTCAACACGACCAAGTGTAAGAATATCATCAGTGTGATAATCTAATGTTGATCTAGCTTAATGTTAAGTCTCATACAGTCAACAAACTAATACACAGAATAACATTACAACTTTCAACACACTCAAATACAGTTTAGTATGATCGTGTAACGTTAGAGCGCTGCGTTACCTCACAGTTTTAACTCGTCAAATAAACTGACCTGTATGAGTATTATTTCAGCATTTCCCTCTGTCCTTTATCCCCGGGACCCGCGTGTGACACTGATTTCTGTCTCTCATTAGTAATCGCGCCCGTGATTCTCGGCCCCGCCCTAATTCATACTGCAGTCGTGTTAAAACATGTATTCACTCATCCACAAACATCATTAGATCCATCGGCATGAAGACGAGTTCCATGATTCCATATTCACTGCGTCATCAATCTACACCTTTGTTATTGTTTTGAATTGTTTAGCGACCCCTAGAGGCGAAAAAACTACACAGTGCACCTTTAATGATATCTGCATTCCTTTATGTTGGTTCTGGTCTGTTTACCCTAACAGGGGTTATCGCTGCTCTCCATGCTCTTATCCATGCTAGGATACAACAGAACCATACTGTCAATCCAAACTATACGCTAATTGTCAGTCATCTTTGATGATAGTGGTCCTGACAGAAATATATTATTTTGCTGGATGGCTATTATATGCTGGAAATGTGACAGAATATTGGGTGTGATCTTTCAGTGGCCGAGGTCACTCTGCATTTCACTTCTGGGTCACAGAACTGATGGGAGATACACATCAAAGTAAGGGCTCACAGCAAAGGACTCATCAGACCAACTCTCTGAGGTCCACAGATTTGTTGGATACAGTATCATGAGTGAGAAAATATATATCATATGTTTTCTGCTTCTATTCAAAATATATATATATTTATTTATGTTTATATATATATATATATATATATATATACACACACATACATATATATATATATATATATATATACATACATAAAATTCAAGATTAAAGAGTTTTAGTGTCAGTACGACATGAAACTAATAAATGTAATGTTGAAAACAATTGTATAATAATGCAATGGGCGCATATATGTGGGTCCTGATGAGGCCAGATGTCTTGCGACCAACATTAGTTTAACTATATATAGTCATTGACAGAGCAAAAGCATATTCATCGAAAATAATTATGCATTTTCGGCATCAAAATCATGAATATTTTTATTTTGGTGTCACCATCGTCTTGTGCATTGAGTTACCAGCACCAAGTCCAAGCCTATTCATTTCCACCCCAGTGTAATACCAAATTTAGCATTTTAATCAACCTTTTACCAAATAATATCATGCCGTGAGTTCAGTGTTTTGATATGTATCAATTCATGACATGAAGGTATCGTTACACCCCTAATATATATATGTATATATATATATATATATATATATGTGTGTGTGTGTGTGTGTTTCTAAAGAAATTTTATCATGTGTAAGAAAGGATGCATTAACATCAAACCTGACAGTAAACACATTTATAATGGTTGCTATTTAAAATAAATGCTTTTCTTTTGAAATTCTATTCATCAAAAAAAAAAAAAAAAAAAAAAAAATCCTGAAAAAGATATCCACAAAAACATTAAGCAGCACGACTATTTTCAACTCTGATAATAACAAGAAATGTTTCTTGAGCAGCAAAGTGATTTCTGAAGGATCGTGTGAGACTAAACACTGAAAAAATCTGCTTCATACCATCAGAAGAACAAATTACATTTTAAAATACATAAAAATAGAAAACAGCTATTTTAAATTGTTATAATATTTCTGTTGTACAGCCTTAGTGAGCATTTTAAAAACGTAAAAAGATCACAACCCGAAACTTATTCCCAATTTCTGAGAGCAACATCTGTTTTTCGTAGTGATTGTTTCGTCTTTTTGCTGCCATTCTAAAGCATAATTAACCCCTGATACCCGTTCTGTTGTCTGCGATGCCTGTGAATGAGTCTAAAATTGAACTGCATAGATGTCCCTAATCTAATAGAGACACGATCAGGCTAAATGCAGCCATTTTCTTTAAATGGACGCAATCACTGTCACACAAAGACGGGTGAATCTTTTTTCATGTTTTTGAGTTTATGGTTGAAACTGAGGACGAAAGAGAGAGAGAGAATATGGTTATGCTCAGGCCCAAGAGCAGATAAGCAGCACCCAGGGAATTGGTCTGTAAACATTGCCAGTGATTGACATTACACCCCAGCCAGTGGGAAACTTTACATTTTATTATCAGCCTGTAAAACTGCATTTTACAGATCCACATACTGCTTTAGTGGTGTGTGCGGGAGGTATATGGGTTGAGGGTGGTGCACTTGAAGCCTGTTTTGATCGGTCCTCACTAAATATCCACCCAATTTTCACAGGTCTGAGGGAGCTTTGAAGAAAATTGAGCAGATTTGCGATGAAGAGCCCCTCTGGAGGAATTTGAGAGTGTTTGAGGATTAGGAGGTTTTTATTCTCAGCATAAGGCCCGGTTGAAGAAGTATCTGATGCCTCAGGAGGTGAAGCTCAGCCGAGCATTCCAGTAAATAGAGATTCTGGAGATAAAGAGTTGAACTGACAAGCTTATGGACTTGGACGATGTTGGCATACAGTTAAGCTTTTATGCAAAGCAACTAATATTGTGAAATGTAGGGAGGAAAGGAAAGTTTTCATCCTCTCGTGTGTCAATCGAAACGTAAAAGAGTCTGTTCACAACGAGGAAGGCTCACATATGAGTGTTTGCAAAAAATAAATACATCAACTGTCATTATGACTTCAAAGGTTTTATTATTCATGTCTGTTGCCTCAATGATGAACTCAAGATAATCACAGTAATATGTGAAGAAATCGCAGGCACCCATTTAAAATTAAACCACGGTCACCATCTAGTGGTAATCAAGATTGTTGCACCTTTAATATTCTGCAGTGACCAAAATGTGTCGCTAGATGGCAGTGTGATGCTTGCGAAAAAGAAAAATATATTCCGATTCATCGGTTTCAGTGTCTTTTTGAGCTGTTAAAAAATTATGAATTGAATTTTCAACATATTTTGAGCTATGTTAAACAATAGGCTTTTAATTTGAATTAGCAAAAAACAAAATAAAGTTAGTTTTCAAGGAAAATGTCCTAAAAATGTCACAATCCAATAGATTTGCATAATCACAACAACAAGACAGCAGTTAAAAATATGTATAAAATTAAAAGTTTAGATCGAGATTGAAGTGAATCTTCCTAAAATAATAATCTAAAGGGAAAAAATGGATGTATGAGGATGAGGATGAATTTCAAGCACTCTTTGCCGTTTGATTAGAGACAAGCTCCTCCCCTTTTCTTCCGGGGCGGGAACTCACGCGTCCGGATCCGCCCTGATGTCCCGATGACAGCACGGACAAGATGGCGGCCAGCTGGGAAGTGAAGTGAGGATGTCAACATCATTTCTTCAGTTCAAACAAGTCAGGATTTTCACCACCCACCCCCTCGATCAGTCAACGATATAGTTCATGTTCCGTGCATCTGTTTTAAGAGCCGAAAGCGGGGCATTTGTTCGGAAACGCGCGCATGTTTTTGCGCTATGTTTTGGAAATCCGTTTGCGCAAAGAGGACCATCAACTCTTGACGAGCGTTCTGGCCTGCATGAACCTCCAAAACCCACTCCAGGAGTCACCAAAGGAGCGTTTCAACGTCGGTTCGCGCGCCACATCGACTGAAACTCCCAGATCAGTCCAAACGACGCTGTTTTGTTTGGCGTTTGCGGTGATTTCCGCGATGAAGAGCGGCGCTTCTCATTAAAGCTGCGGAAGTGGAGGAGAGGTTTTCACGCCAGTCATCTTTCTGTCCACCCGCGGATGCTCTTTACTCCATTACCCAGCTGCAAAACAGCTAAAACCGCATTAAAACGGGATCCAGGGGTGCGTTCGCTGTATTTTGACCGGAAACAGTGTTATTTTGCTGACTTGTTGGCCAGTTTCAGCGGTTAAAGTGACGCCATGGCTCATTCTCCGGTGCAGGGCAGTCTTCCCGGGATGCAGGTAAGACACATCGTTTATAGCCTTCTCTGAGACTAAGGTTTGAAACAACATGGGTGTATTTGTCCCTCACTTTCATTCGAGTAAGAGTTTCTACTCTCTGATAAGTTGCAGAAGATCAAAATGGCTCTTAATGTGTTAAATAGTGTTGAGCTTAAACATTGTGTTTTCTGTGGGCCTCATTTTGCTCTGTACAGGTGTTATCACACACACACACACACACACGTGATCATCAATGATGGACCCCATCCTAATATTATATATATATATATATATATATATATATATATATATATATATATGTATATATGTGTATATGTGTGTATGTGTATATATATATATATATGTATATGTATATATATGTGTGTGTGTATATATATAATGTATATATATGTGTATATATATATATATATATATATATATATATATATATATATATATATATGTATATATATATGTATATATATATATATATATATATATATATATATATATGTATATATATATATATATATATATATGTATGTGTGTATATATATATATATATATATATATATATATATGTATATGTATATATATGTGTGTGTGTATATATATATGTGGAGGTGGCCTGTTTTACTATTTTTCAGATATTTATGGAAAAGCACAGCAACTGTACAGTAGAGGCTTAGTTCTTCACAACAATTTAGAAAGCATCTCCATTAAATATTAAAATTTTGATGTAGTCCTCTAGAGAGCATTAGCATCATCCTAACATTTCTGGGACGTCCTTCATGATGCTGAATTGAATGTATGTATGATGTGGAACACCCTTTCAGAGTGGTTCTGAACACAAAGATCCAAGAAAGAAAGGAAAAAAACGTTATGTGGAAGGGTGGAGACAAAAGGAAAGAGGGCGATGAGGGATGGAGAGATGTCTCCAGAGAGTAACCATCATAACTGGGTCATTGGTTGGGTCTCTATTCATGCTGGGCCATGGTCTGCCCCCAGGACGGGAGCGCAATCTGCCATCCCAAGCAGTTGGGATCGTTCGTTTAAGGTTGAAGATGCGCTTTTAATGAGGCCCTCGAAACTAAAGAGTCAGCGTGTGAAGAGGCAAACCAGAATTATGAAGGAGGTCACAGACTTCCAAGTCAACAAATTTGAAAGCTTAGTGATGGAATAAGTGTAGTATTTCCTTATGGGTCACTGAGGAATTGTGGTGGTCATCCATTAGGAACATTTCTGACTCCTTTCATGCTTGTAACGCACTTCATATGGAGTTTCCAGCTCCCTGAAACAAACACAAGATGGGAGCCGAGGGATGACGTGGCCTTCTGAAAGAATTTGTTGGCTGTTACACCTGTCAGCGTGCATCGGGATCAGGATTACGGAGATCAGCTTGGGAGTGTAGGCGAGCAATCAGCATTAGGGCTGAATCAGGGAGCAAAGCCTTCATCATCTCCGTGATGGGATGTGTAGATGACGGCTAATGAATCTCTGAGTGATGCATTAAAAGGCTCCTCTGTGGGTGTGTGCGCTTTGAGGAAAGATGTGCGAAAATGATCTGTGTTTGAGAAAATCAATGTGTGTGTGTTTATGGTTTTTGTTCATAGGATGGCATCAGTGGTTGACAGAGCGCAGATTGGCTGTCGGTCTCCAAGATGCTTGTCAACATGCGTCATTTATCACAGCGACTACTGTTCACTGGCCTCTTTTTCTCTCTTTCTTAAAAGCTTTTGTCATCTTTTGAGATCTGCGGCACGTTGCGCTGGGATCGGTTGATTTGTGTTGTATAAAGCGGTGGTTCTCGGTCGTAGCAGGTTTGTTCTGAGAGGTTTAAATGTGGATAAATGTGTATGAAAAAACACACGGTGGCCGATCAAACTCTGGCATTTTTGTTGTAAATTCCCTTGGTAGAGTCTAGGCGAATGATGCAAACGTTGGACGGGTTGTCTCATCCATAAAAATCGTTCAAAAGTATGGGTTCAGTACGAGTTTTAAAGAAGTCTATTATGCTCGCAGAGGCTGGGTTCATTTGATCGAAATAAACAGTAAAAATGGTGATATTGGGAAATTGTAATTTATTCCCGCGATGCAAAGCTGAATTTTCAGCATTCAGTGTCACGTGATCCTTCAGAAATCATTCTAATATGATGATTTGTTGCTCATGAAGCATTACTATTATTATCATCAATGTTGAAAACTGTTAGGCGGCTTAATATTTTTGTGGGAACCGTGATGTATACGTTTCTCAGGATTATTTGATGAACGGGAAGTTGAGAAGAACAGCATTTATTTCAGCTTTGTAATGTCTTAACTGTAACTGTTGATCAATTTTATATGAACGAAAGTAATAAATGATTGTATGATGGATATGGGTTTAATAATAACCATATGAATTCAAGAGATATTTAGAAACTTGTCAATTCAAGGTATCAATTATCATTGTTGGGCCTACTAATTGAATTTTAAGGACATTTTTGTTTGATAAACAGTATTTGGCCAAAGATGCAAAATTTAGATCAGGTTGAAGCCAGTCGAGAAACACTTTAATAAATAAAACCGTCGCTATTTGTAAGAAATGAAATGGAAATCGCATCTTCAATCACTTTAAACCTCGCTAGAGGTAATCGGTGCTTTCGTCCTTCTATCACATCACGGTAAACAGATTTTCTTGATAATTCACTGAACCCTGAGGTTTGAGGCATTAGAATAATGTCCTTTAGGCTGTGGGCGAATTCTGCTCTCTTTCATCTTGTATGTTTGGTGCACTAATGCTGTGGCCGATCGGCTCTGTCGTCATCCATTTAAGTGGATTTCACACTTTTATGAGGTCCCCACGAAATCCGGCCTGCGTGTCCCTCCCGCAGCGCCCGACGCTGCGCTGGACGAGCTGTTCTGCTGCTGTGTTCGGTGGCAGTATGAGTCTGCGTTCGGTGGGTTTACAGTGCATGCTAGCAAAAGTGATTAGGAGGATTTTAAGGTCGTGAATTTTTGCGAGCTCAGAGGATGTGCGCGGCAGCAGTTCGGGATTGTCTTAAATTCAGGTCACGTTGACGGATGGCATGCAAGCATGGTTTGTTTTGCTTTGTATTTGGATGATTTTGATGACGAGGTGGCGATGTTTGGAGCAGGACTTTTTTGGAGGCTTAAAAGTGCTAGATCACTCAAAAAATGAATATTTGTTGTTAATTTACTCAAGATGTAGTGGATTTTTTTTTCTTCTTCTTCAGTAGCTGAAACCGTGGTCCTCGGTGATTCATTTAATGGAAGTCAGTGTGACGTCACTTTTAGTTTTGAGCTCATATGTCATTATGCGACAGGAAGCTTGGTGTAAATGGTGTAAATAATGCTCAGTTTCTTGCAAAGACGGATCGTTTCTCTTTTTAAGACCTCAATGTATCTTCAGGAGCTTGATTTTGTTTGGTCTGCATGTTTTTTGGAATCGCAAAGTGACGGCACCCATTGACTTCCATTGTATGAATCGACCACGGTTTCAGCTAAAAATCTTCTTTACTGTTCTATTGAAGAAAAACAAAAGTCACCTACATCTCGGATGTCCTATTGGTGAGTAAATTAAAAGAGAATTTTCATTTTTGGGCGAACTGTCCCTTTTAAGTTGGCGTGCACGAGTTGAACAGTCTGAGGTTAACCGGGTTCCTTGGCTAGTTCTGCTGTTATTTATTCAAGTGCTGCTGAGTTTAACCACAGCGGACTCTGAAGCGAGCTGCCTAATGCTAATAATGTCACCGCTCTTTGTAGCTCTCTGTGTTTCCTTTAAGAAGGCCTCTGGGGTCTGAGATGTTCAGGGTCATGGCTGAGACCTCTGGGAACTTTGGTCTCAACCAGATGTGCTTTAGTTCTCAAACATGCTTCATAGCATTTCCAAGAACTTTGTCCAACCAAACTCTATTATAAGAGCCCGTCTTAAGACTGCTCGCAAGTCGCATTGGAGCACCATAGCCTTTTTCATTGAGATCATTCTACGTAATGATTTGGGTTACTTGGATTGCCGTTGAATAGAAAACACAACCTACTTTCATAATTTGGAAGCATTTATGCAATGTTGACACTTTTTTTTGTGTGGAATTCCTACCCTAAAACCTCACTTGATGCGACTTAACATTACTACGTCAATTATCTAATTAATTGTTTGAACTGCACAAAGTAAAATCAAGTGAAGACCTATAATGAAGCAACTTTGCACCTTTTCATTACAGAATTTAAAAGCAGATCCCGAGGAGCTGTTCACCAAGCTGGAGAGAATCGGTAAGGGTTCGTTCGGAGAGGTGTTCAAAGGCATCGACAATCGCACGCAGAAAGTTGTGGCCATCAAGATCATCGACCTGGAAGAGGCTGAAGATGAGATCGAAGACATTCAGCAGGAAATCACAGTGTTGAGCCAGTGCGACAGTCCCTTTGTCACCAAATATTACGGTTCCTATTTAAAGGTGAGTAGCCCTGCAAATGCGACAAGATGCCACATGACCTCAGGGGATGTGAGCCAGGATGAATCAGGGCTCAAAGCCAGGCACGGTGTAATCTAGTGAATTCTCTTTGGTCTGGACCACAGGGCTTCAGTCACATCTCAGGCCATTTTATGGCTTTGAAAATAACTAAAAGTTCTGTTCACCAAGTAGGATTATAGGGTTCGTTCACACAAAACATGGAAATTGCGTTCATACTTACCCTCATGTCGTTCCAAACCCGAAAGTCTTTTTTTCGTCACAAATTAAGATATTTTTAATGAAACTGGAGAGATATCTGGTCCTCCACTGAAATGTTGACGCTTCAAAAAGATCATAAAGATATCGTAGGAGAAATTCATATGAATCGAACAGTTTAATTCGAATCATGATCACTTCATGATGAACAGATTTAATTTATTTACATATAAACATTGATCAATTCACATAAATGGAGGATTAAAGCGTTAGTTCACCCAAAAATGAAATTTCTGTCATTACTCACTCTGTCGTTCCAACTTTGGAATTTTGAACCCGTAAGACCTTCGTTCATCTTCGGAGCACAAATTACGATATTTTTGATGAAATCCGGATGTTTTTTTTATATGTAATATTTAGTGTTGTCGCTTCATAACATTAAGGTTGAACCACTGTAGTCACATGAACTATTTTTCTGGACGTTGACTGTGATTATTTATGTTGCTTTCTATGGGGGATTAAAAAAAAAATCATCAAAAAATATCTTTGTGTTCTGAAGATGAATGAAAGTCTTACTGGTGTGGAATGACATGAGGGTGAGGACTTAATGACAGAAATTTCATTATTGTGCGACAATACCCTTTAAACATGTTTGATGCATGAGACACATCAGCCACGTATAACTGAGCTGATGTTTGCCATATATGATTTGATATGGGTGTGGAACGACATGAGAGTGAGTAATTGATAGACCTTTTGACCAACTTTTCAGCTTTTACCTGCGATTTCAAAGTCCCATTACTCAGTTTATAAGAAAACACTGCTACCTCTTCCTCCAGTAGTCATGTTAATATTCCAATTTGCTACTGAAGAAAGCATTTTGCTATCTTGCCACAGTTGAAAACAGCTGTGCTACTTAATGAAGTATGGAATTCACAACACAATGTCTTTTTTCTGTTGCTGAAGTGATGCCAAAGCACTGACATTTTTACAGTCCAATTTTGGCTTCAAAGAAACGGCTTCCTTTAGAAACTCATCAGTCTATTGTTCTTTTAAGACACAAAGGCTATTCCATCTGTGAGTGTACAATACCGTCTTGAAGCGAGACGGCATACTGGATTTAAACAGGACAGAGAGAAGTGGACGGCCCAGATGCACGGCAGCATGAGGACAACAGTGTTGTCTAGTTTGAGAAACTGATCCTCAACTTGCAGCGTTTTTCAATAGTTTTCATCTGAAACTGCGAAAAGCAGACTGGGTTATGAGCCTCGCAGGCAGAACTTCAAAGCTTCATCTGAAATTAGCAAATTAGAAAAAGTGGTTGAAGGAGCAACTTGGAGACTGGGCAGTAAATGATTAGACAAGAGTGTTATGGATGGCTGAATCTAGGTTGGAGGTCATGGGAACAATTTGACAGTAAGATCTGTGAGAAGTTCTATATATATATATATATATAAAAAAAGGGGTCAGTTTATTAAGAAACTCATGCCAAAGGTCTGCACAGCTGTCATTGTTCACTCAAATGTGGTGAATAAAACTGTGTTTCTTTCTGGAACATTCATATTTCTTGGTAATTTCAATATTTTAAATCACATATTTTATGCAAGCTGAGCATCTGTTCTGTTTTACAAATGAACCATTACATTTATTCTATTAAATTTCCCATAAACCTGAATCTATAGTTCCACTACAAAATAAATATTTTACTCCCTTTGCAGGCTAACTTTAATATTATTATGTCAAGAACACTGAACCTCCGAATAATGTAATCCGATCCTTCTGAGCTGTTTTTTTTTTTTTTTTTAATGAATTGCTCAACTCTCAGAAGTTGTTGATTCGATTCATCCTGATGAATCCTTCACTGATACCCCTTTTCCATCTGAATGGTTCACGTTCTGGAGCCAGAGCCTGTTCTCGGCCAGGCGAACTGGAGCTTGTCGCGAACCAGCCGCGTGTTTCCACAGACTTGAGGAATGAACGGTGACGTAACGCTACTATGTGTTGTTTACTTGCCTGTAACCAGTCTAAAAAAACATTGCACGTCCCGGTGTTTGTGCAGGCAGTGCTGAGACTTTCACACTGTGCACGTTCCAAGTCCGAGTGTGATTGTTCCCGGTGTCCGTCCTGCAGCGCTGGTCTGGTTTCACAATCAACTTGATTCTATCAAACCCTGGAGTGTTTGCGTTCATCTTTCAGATTGATGCATAATGTTTGTAAAGTTACATTTGCTTTTTTTGGTTCATGTTCAAATTCATGAGAAGTTGATGACATTTTTTTCCAAAGTGTTCCTTGGTAGTTGGCTAAATCAGGAAAATAGATTGCGGCGCCCTTTTGATAGGATTGAGCTGGAGCTTAAAGCTGTTAGAAAGTAATAACCGTCATACCACATTTCTGTGCACGTTTTTCGGTTGATGTAGAATTCAGACAGATCAATGTGACACGGCTCACACCGATGACCTTAGTTATTACTATTTGGCATGGTGTCAGACGGCAGTCCACTTCCCACTGTGAAGTGTAAAACTAGCTTGTGTGGGTGTTCTTTAAATGAGCCTTGCAACCATTTCAGCCTTTCAGTCTCGCTCCATCTACCTGACCCACCGCATGTTGCATTATGTTCATAATCTTTGATGCCGTTGCATTCATGTGCTGTCGGAAATCTCCTACATCTGAAGTCGTGATTACGAGCTCTTCGCATTCAAGTGCTTTGTTGACGGAAAGAACCAGAATTGTGGAGGACACCAGGTTTATTCTTGCTTATTAATTGGGGAAATCTTATTAAAGGCAAAATTATATTTTGCATCCCAATCATTGACAAACAAAAAATACATTTTTCTGTAATCTCCATTAATCGCACCTAACATTAATGTTTTTTAATAATTTAACATTCAATCTCCAAATTAATGTAGAAACAACATAAAGACGGTGTATTTTAAATATTTGGGAAGTATCCAGAATCAAAGCAGTTTTTACTCCATTATTTAGATTAAAATATAGATAAATTCATTTTTGGTAAAGCTTCAAAAGTTATCCAGTGAAGAGCAGTGAGCGGTATTCTTTTGTTCTTTGATTAAGATTAATGACGGACTGTAACAGGTTTATTATGCTGCTGTCACTTTAAGACCTGCTGCACATGACGTGGATCTGCATCCTATTTTCTCTCAACTCTTTTTGTTCAGTTAAGACCTCATATAACTCATTTAAGACTGTGCTTACGGGCAAGACGGCTATTTTGGCATAATTTTTTGTTTTTTGTGCGAAAGAGAATGCCCCAGTACCACACTGCTCTGCGTTCTCTTTTGTGTCTTGTTGCGCTTGTTTGGTTTAAAAGCATTTGTATGAATAAAGGCCCATTCACACCAAGAATAACTATATCTGTAATTAACTACACTCAAAAAAATATTTCAGTCTAAACATTAATTTAATTACATAGCAATTTTCCATCCATTTGGATTACATAGTTTTAACATAAACAAACTAATAAAATTAATGTGATTCATATTTGTCAGTCATATGTAAATGAAATGGGTAAGATTTATGTAATAGTTCACAGGTTAACGAACACTGTTTAGTGGTCATGTGTGTGCGCACTACTGAGTTAAAGTAGCGTTGAAGCAGTGTCAGAGTTAATGAGATCATTAAGTGATGATTGAGCATTAATGATGAACGCCTGCTGTTAACAAGCAGAATCACTGAAGGACACACAAGAACTACAACTGATGAAATCAACTGAAGATAAAAGACACTATTCATAAACTCAACTATTACATAAATCGTTCCTATTTCGTTTACATATGACTGACGAATATGAATCGCATTAAGTTTATTAGTTTGTTTATGCTAAAACTATGTAATCCAAATGGATGGAAAATTGCTATGTAATTAAATTACATAAAACTTATGTTTAGACTGAAATATTTTTTTGAGTGTATAACGCTAACTATATTTGCGTCCACACCAACGAACGATAACGGTCCGTTTATTCTAAACTCACGCACTGCGGTTTCAAAGTGTGTACGTGTTTTGCTGTTCTTGTTGCATTTACACGTCTTTAACCAGCAGATGTCCTCAGCATGAATAGCTAGTGTAATCGATCTCATCTAATCTAACGGTGAATTTAGCTGACAAAGTCTATATAGTGGAATAAAAACAACACCCAACACTTTCACTGCAACTTCAAAGTAAGCAAGACAATGTTGTTAACTAGCGCCGGATACCTGAGGTAATTTTATGTTACACCGTTTGCTCCGCAATGTCGTCCGCCATTTTAAATGCTCGAGCCCTTAAATTAGAATGATTTCTGATCTGCTGTCAGTGTTTTATCATTCAACAGCTGGAAAAAAAATCGTTGTTTAATCTACTTTAACGTCAAGACAAGGCGATGTAGCTGTTATGGAAAAAAACTAATGAAGAATAGCTGGAACAGCTGCAGCCGTTTCCTCTCCACCATAGTTTGTCCAGCCCAAAATCAAAATGATCCCAGAGCTTCCCAGTGTTACATACGGCATGAGAGGGTGTTCATTTCCCAATTTTAACCAGGAAGCTCATATTTAGGATAAATCCGATAGCACACGAAGGCAGTGCCACAACTGGAAGAAGAAAACGAAGTGCTTTAAAGTCACACTTCTTTCTGTTGTGCATTTAAAGCCACTACCCTAAAAGAGAGAGAAACACAGACAGCAGCTGTAATTTTGGCCTGAGGGAATATGCATGTATTTTTGGAAAAGAGAAACAGCCCGTAGCATCAGTTATTACTTTGAAGATCTGTAACAATGAACAGGAAGTGAAATAACTGGTTTGAGCTTTGCACTGTTTTTAATTAACTATATTTTAAACTAGATTGGTACATTTTCCTGCATGTGCAAAACTCACTGCAAATTAACTCTCACAGTGTTTGGTAATCCATTGCGAAGTTGTTCCGAGTGGTTTAGGATGTTGCCACGGTATCCTGGGTGATTGCTTGGATGTTCTGTGAGGTTGCTAGGTGTTTTTTTTTTTTTATTGTCCCATTCTTAGTTTTGTTTTTCCCTCAAATGTTTTCTTCTAAAAGTGTGGTCACACTAGCAAAATTGGCTGATTTTCTCAAGCAAAATCAATTGTCAAATTGTCAGTAACGTGTGAAGCACAGAAGCTGTTTTAAACAGTGTTATTTTTGGGTCAACATGTAACGTCTGCAAGACCAAATTCAACCCTTTCCAAAATCGGCTTGTAGAAATCTATCATGCTCGCATGAAATTCCACATAGAAATTTGCATCACTTTAAGATTGCCTGTTCAAACGTCAAGTTATTTGTGGCTAGATATGATTTATTTTTTGTGTTGTTTTTGCACTCCTACATACTGTAACAACCCGTCACCGAACAAAACACTTAAAAGCCTGATTGTTCGGAGCGAGTGCGGAAAAACTGGATTAAAACTAACTATGAATTTTTTTATATTAGATATAATACAGTTAGATACATTTGGATCGGATTATTCACTGCAAGATTATGAGATTTGTTTGGCTGCTTTTTTTCCACCTAGTGAAAATCGTTACAGATCACATAAACAAGTGATCGCACACCTCTCCTCAACAATTTAAGGTATCGCTCATGTCTGTAACACAAAATATACACCAAATATTAATACTTAAAAGTTTAGGAGTCTGAATAAGCATAATACCAAAGAGATCTCAATAAGAAATGAGTGCACACATTTTTGGCTCGACACACCAGTGCTGCAGTGCACAGAAGTCTGTAAATTAATTATTTCAGGTGCAAAAATACCTGAGAGGGAGATGTACAAAGCACTCGCCGCAGAAAGATGAAAGAACACACAGAACTTTGTAGCTGTGCTGTGGTGAACCATTAGGTGCAATAAATTAATTGTTCACTTTTAAGAGGCACTCTGCGTGCTGCTTCATTTTCAGTGTCTACACACACACACACACACACAGAGGCTCACGCTCTCTCACTCTTAAGCTCATCATGTGAGGTGGGAGGTATGTAACCCAATTTTCACTCTTCCCTCTCAGTCTTGCTAATCCCAAATTAAAGGAGAGATTAGGATTACACATCTACCCTCTCACTAGCAAATGCTCAGACTCCTCTGGAAAAGTTGTTTGTTTGTTTGTGAGTTGATGGATTTTTCTCGCCTCTCGATGCCCAGTTTCATTAATTCCTCTCTCCACCTCTTTCTCTTGCTGTAGGACACAAAATTATGGATCATCATGGAGTATTTAGGCGGTGGATCTGCCCTGGATTTGGTATGATATAACCCAATAGAGCCTAATGCAGTTTTGTACTTTATGTAGCTTTTAAATTGTTTTGTAGAGTTTATAATGTCTTATTCCTGGTTAAATATGTGTCCAACGTACATACACCCATGTTTTTGGTTGTCGTGATCGACTAGGCTTGTGCTTGATCATTCTTATCTTTCAGCTGGAGCCTGGTGCCCTGGACGAAACGCAGATCGCCACCATCCTGAGAGAGATCTTGAAAGGCCTGGAGTATCTACACTCTGAGAAAAAGATTCACAGAGACATCAAAGGTAGAAGGATCAAAATCATCTTGACCTTTGACGGCATGACCAGGTTATGCATATTGCGCACAAAAATGAAAGAGCGGGGCAAAATTCAAAGTTCAGATCTCCTTTGCAACTTTTTGGAGTTAGGATACGCTGTTTCATTGACAAAATACCAGGTTTCTTCACAACATCTGTGGATTTGTTTAGGTTTAAATAGCATAGTTATTTGCAAGTATACTTTATTAGTTTTACAGGTTCATATTCATATAAAATTTCAGTTTTTTTGCTTATAGTTGTAGTCGAAAACAGTTTGTGTTTGTGATATGTCTGCTTAGACCAATGCATAAAAAGCAGAAGATTGTTTGAATAAAAACGCAAATTCATTCTTCAACAGTAGGTGGCGCTTATGGGAAAGCAGAAATACAGCGGATATAGTCTGGTACACAAGGTCCTACGAAACTTTCTGACACCTGCTTGTCACAGAGAAGAAAGGAAGTCAAACAGTTTTTACTTGTTTTCAAACAGCCGTTCAGATTTTTTTAAAATTCACAATGGTGTCAGATTATCAGCGATTACTGTCGCTTGGCAAAATACACCAATTTGTGGTTTTATATAACAGCGGGCATGTGACCAAAAAAAAAAATATGTTCACGTCAGTCTGAACGGATGCATTAATGGCTGTTCATTCAAATGAAAATGTTTCCGCACCAAATTTTTGTCTTGGTATGAACAGGCTTTTATGGATTTTCAATCTGTTAAATGTCTGAAGTCAGAGATTTTCAAACGTCTTGATGATCATCTATATTTCCCGTTTAATATTAAATTTATTATTAAAATATTTTTTCAATTTCTTTTTTAACTCAAACTAGTGCTGGCAATACAGTAATCACATTTCATTTTCTGATTGCTGACTATAGACTTATGAATGAAGTCAAATTTGCTCCGAGTGAGTTCAAAAAAATGTATTGTATATTACCTTAATATCTTGCACCTTTTACTCTATTTTACAATAGTATATAAAATGGTAATAATATAAATTATTAGCTCTAAAAACGCATGTTTTTACATGTATTCTCTGTATTTTCATGGAGGCTCTCTGGGGATTCCCAGACCCCAGTTTGAACCCCTGACGTAGAGAACGTATCTCGCTGTTTGTTGGTGCACTCGCTAACGCACACTTTCCCTCCTCGTTTGCTTTTTTTCAGCTGCAAATGTATTATTGTCGGAGCAAGGAGAGGTGAAGCTGGCAGATTTCGGTGTGGCCGGTCAGCTCACTGACACACAGATCAAGCGGAACACATTTGTGGGAACGCCCTTCTGGATGGCACCAGAGGTCATCAAACAGTCCGCCTATGACTCAAAGGTGAGGGCCGCTGTAGACATGTCAAGGGTGACTTGGCAGCTGGAAACAGAAGTCTGGACGTCTGGTTCTGGATGTGGTGTAGATTGTAACGCCTTGTTAGTTTTTTTTCCGTATGATTCATTGTGATTTTAGAGGTCATGAAAACCTTTTGCGTTTTTCCAGGCTGATATTTGGTCGTTGGGCATCACGGCGATTGAGCTGGCTAAAGGAGAGCCGCCCCACTCCGATCTGCACCCCATGAAAGTGCTGTTCCTCATTCCAAAGAACAACCCCCCGACACTGGAGGGAAACTACTGCAAACCTCTGAAAGAGTTTGTCGAGGCCTGTCTAAACAAAGAGCCCAGTTTTGTGAGTATGATTGTAGGGGATTCCCAGAGGTCATTTCCTCCTGGTTCACTGATCCTTCTGGCAGAACGGTTTATTCTATTTCTGCTAGTCAGGTCATGTAGGCCTTTTCATGGTTATCAAGCCATGTGCTAAAATTGTACCTGCGTCAACATTGAAGTTTCATTTCAAAGCACTCGTTTCACTCTTGATGTTTTTGTCTTCATCTTAGAGACCGACAGCCAAAGAGTTGCTGAAACACAAGTTAATCGTGCGCTATGCGAAGAAAACGTCCTATCTGACGGAGCTCATCGACAAATACAAGCGCTGGAAGACCGAACAGTCCCGAGCAGAGTCCAGCTCCGATGATTCTGACACGTACGACACTCAAATCACAGCTAAAATTTCACGCTACGCTTAAGAATGATAATTCTGTCATCATTTACTCACCCTCATGTCTTTTCAAACCGGTACGCACTTCTTGATTTTGTGAAACGTGGAAGATGTAATGCCCGGCCAACAAAAAAAAAGCCACTGTTTGGATTTAAATAGGCAATGCTTGAGAGTCTATGACTGGATCATCGTTGCTGTGATTGTTTCTAGCATGTTATCTTTTAACCATAATTGATGGAATGTGTAGCTTTTCATTGGTTGAACAACACAATTGTGAAAATATTTGGGTGCAAGCATGAAGAATCATTTTTACAAATGAATTGGTGCATCAATTTTTGGTCAAGATCTTGTTTTGGTCATATTTTAGTCAAAATATCCTCCTATGTTTCACAAAATAAAGAAAGTCATTGAGTTTTGGAAAGAAATGAGTCAATAATGACAGAAGCAGAACTATTCACATGCTGTTTTGTCAGCATCTTCAGAAATGGTTAAAATGTGTAAGCCACAGCAAACATGGTAATTTTTAATTTATTAAAGCTTTATTCAACACAATAACAATGGATGACCGGAGCAAATTTTCACTTCCACAGATGGAAAACAGGATAACAGTTTACTTAAAGCCTTTATGTATAATGCATAATACAGGTGTTCATAATGTATGTCATAATGCATTATGCTTCCTATAGGTGTGTTCAATAAATAGATGTGTATTATAACCGTTTGTGAGACCATATGATGCATTACAATGTATAATTAATGCATTAAACATACTTTTATAGTGCATCATATATAAAGGATTTAAGTAGTTACTGAAAACGGACAACTGGTAGTATTCTTGTTGCATGTTGTAGTTGTCCAATCAATGTTTCTAACATTGTAAATATGCAAAAAAAAAAGGTTAACCCAACTTGGTGTGAAATTTTGACACTTGACTAACCAGGTTTAGTAAGTAGACGTATGAACCAAATGAAAGAACAACTTACTTAGAGGCTACTCGGTTAACTAGTCAAAAACGAACTGGCTATCTGTAACGATTGTGTAATCTTGAAGATGTTAAAGTTATGGCCCCCTCCTAAAAGCTTAAGCCTTTCTTATGCATCCCATTTCATTTCCCTTTCTTTTATTCCTTTGAAATGAACCGCTCCTATTTTCTCTCGTGTCTTTGTCGCACTCAGAGAACCGGATGGCCAGGCGTCTGGTGGGAATGACTTTGGCAGCGATGACTGGATCTTCACCATTCGAGAGAAAGACCCCAAAAAGCTGCAGAACGGAGCCAGTCCAACAGGAGAAGAGGTAGGTGACCACCGCACCTGACTGTTGTGTTGATTCAACGGTTCTTTGTCTCAGTATGCAACTTGATTTCCTATGCTTCCGCAGGAGCCCAACAAGAGGCCCCTGTCCCAGAGTCTGTCCACCGTCATCACTCCAGTCTTAACCGAGGTAGGAAGTGACATCAGTCACTGCCACAGTTGATCTGTCAAAACTAAAATCAGCCATTTATGTTTAGAGACCCAAGCATATTTGTACCGGTCCAACCCTAATAGGGTTTGAAAACTATTTCAGGACACCAAAGTGTTTATATTATTTTTTCTCATTCCTTATTTTGGCTCCTATTTCCTTTTTTCACAAAGGTCCATTCACTTTGATATTTATGGCTTTGTCACTAATGTATAAAAGAGATCTGAATGAAGATTAAAAGTGTCCCCTGAATGCCTTATTATATCTTAAAAGCATCTTTTGAAGGTGGCCGTCACTCCCTCAGGCCTCTTACTAATCAGTATGGAGCAATGAGGTATTTGAGGCAGAGAGCGGAAAATTGTGGGATGCTGGGAAAAAGCTCAGGGACAAGTGACTGCACACTAATTTGTTCCACCCTCTCCTTCGTTCAAGGACAAATCATTCCATTTCCTGTCATTCTTCATAAGAGTGCACACTGCAGTCTAAACTGGACTCTTGACTCGAAGAAGAGGGTTTTAAATTGTGGCGCATATATTCAACTTTAAAGACGATCAAGATTTGCTGAAAAAAGGAAGCAGTTTGGTTTTACGTAACTTTATTATATAGTTATAAATAATAATAATAATATGAATAACTTAATCATTACTAAACTCTCATATTAATTAATATATAGGATTGTAGAAAACACTTTACAATAAGTCTCACTTGTTAATATTATTTAATACATTTACTATCAATAAGCATTTGTTACAGTATTTATTCATCTTGACTAGTTCACGTTAGCTCAGGTCCATTAAATAATATTAACAGATACGACATTTGTAATGTATTCATAAATGTTGATGTTAGCATTAACTTTTCTTTGTTTGTCAATTCATATTTTTAACTAATTGAACCTTATTGTAAAGTGTTTCCATATCGCGTCTTAATATGTAATATATTATTCAACTTATAATATTCTATAATTATTAGTATAATATTATTTTGTAATTTCATCGGGACACTTTATGCCGTTTAGATGACTTGGGGAAAAGTGAGACATTTTACTTGTACCTAGTTTTGTTTCCAGAGATCTGAGCTTGTAAAAGTAAAATTATGAGCCAGGTTCGTTCTTACCAGTTTATTCCAAGGATGCTGCTTCTGTAATAAATGTGCTTTGGAGAAGGCATCAGCTGCATGTGAAATGATGTGTGTCCTCAGCTGAAGGAAGGGGCGGGAGAGGCTGCAGCGGCGACGGTAAAGCCTGAAGTTCTGGAGCAGCTCGGGGAGGCCATTTTTCTCGCTGAGGAGGCATATCCAGGGATCTCAGATGTCATGGTCACCCATCTTATTCAACGGCTACAACGGTAAGGATTGCGCGCTAGAGGGACATACCCAAACCGCACACTGGGTGAGGAGCGGCACATTTTTAAAATGAGAATACATTTCAGATTCCTGTATTATAATTGTCCCAAATCCATAATCTGCATAAATCTGCAGATATATTAATATATATATATAACGATACGGAAAACAAAACATTAGACAACTAAACAAAATAACACGCAATTCACTTATTAGTGTTTTTTTGTTTTTGTTTTTTAATGCACACATACATACTATACATATACAAACGCACACACCTATACAGGTGCTGGTCATATAATTAGAATATCATCAAAAAGTCGATTTATTTCACTAATTCCATTTAAAAAGTTCATTACACACAGACTGATATATTTCAATTGTTTATTTCTTTTAATTTTGATGATTATAACTGACAACTAAGGAAAATCCCAACTATACATACACACACACACACACGTCAACATGAAAGCAGGTTTAAGTATTTCCAATGTTTAAAGGGATAGTTATAGTAACCCAAAAATGGATTATCCTATGATTTACTCGCCCTCAAGCCATCCAAGGTGTATATTTCAGATGAACACAATTGGAGATGTATTTAAAAATATCCTGGCTCTTCCGAGCTTTATAATGGTAGTGAACGCGGCTGCGATTTAATAAAGGCCTTCTGAAGCGATGGGTTCTTTTAAGAAAAATATCCTAAAGCTAAAAATAACTAGCTTCCGGCAGATGACAGATAATCGATTTTGGGCCACGAGAGTAACTCCTGACGCGATGTATGACGTAAGATGTTGGAGAAGCAAAAGCTTAGAAGCCTCTAGCCGTTCAAACTCCAGCTCCTCTCCTCTCTTACATCGAAATTCTCAAGACATTTATCTTTAAAATTTCTCATTTTGTTTCGCTCTATCCTCTGCACTTCATCATTTCGTCATGCGTCGGGTCAGAGGTCACTCTTCCACTGCAAATCGCTGCGTACAACCTGGAAGCTATTAAATGTTAAAAAAAGTTTTAAATATGGATTTTTCCACTTTGCTTCAGAAGCCCTTTATTAACCCCCTGGAGCCATATGGATTAATTTTACGATAGATGGATGCATTTTTTTTTTCTCCAAAAAAAAATGTGGCCCCTCCATTCACTACCATCATAAAGCTTTAAATATCTCCGATTGTGTTTATCTGAAAGAAGATATACACCTAGGATGGTATGTGGGTGAGTGAATCATGGGATCATTTGAATTTTTGGGTGAACTGTCCCTTTAATAGACAAAGCGGAATCATTGTGTGAACCAAGATTTTAATGACTGATCATGCATCTATTGGTGAACTCATCCATGCACTGATTTCTTACATGCAGGTTCTCTAGGGGAAGAACATCATCCTCATCGCACCAGTGATTATTCCATTAGCCTGTCCGTCTCTCTTCAGTCCCGCCCCCCCCACCCCCCCACCCCCGCCCCGGCATCAGCTCAGCGAATCCTGACACCAGCAGACTCTGTGACGTCTACCCTGGAGGACCAACTGTCCTTCACTAGCTTATCAAGAGAACTTCTCAAACTCCTCAAGCTTCCCATAGTTTCACTTTTCTTTTATAATCTCCTGGAACACTCTTTGGAGCGTGTGTGTGCGTGTGTATGTGTCATAGTGTGGTTGTGATTGAGACTGCTTGAGCAATGGACAAAACGTAGATGTAACTCCTTTGGTTAAGCACAGAGTGAGATGGAGGCAGGTCGTTTTGCATTACTGCACCCGAGCTTCTGGAAGAACGCATTAAGTGTATGCCATCATAGGGCGAGGAGAGCGGTCCGTCGCCGCCTCCTTCACCCGAAACAAAATAGTGTGCATGACTCTGAACAAAAATGCATGTGTGAAGACGGATGTCCGTCGGTGTGCGTGCGCATCCGAGCCCTGATGTGAAGGAGATTGCAGTTCTGACGCTGAAATCTCAGGTAATCTGCGACCAAGCAGACCAGTCATCCAGGAAGACAGAGGGCGCTATGTTTGGATTTGTGTACAGATCTGTGTAAATAGTCTCAATTTTACAGACCTTTAAAAGAGATGATGGATTTTTGCAAATGAATCACTGTGTACAGATGGCCAAGAGCTTCTGTAGATATTGTTAGAAACAAAAGAAGGTAAATATTTAAAAATCAAGCCTCTGAAATGGCCATTACTGAAATGCCTTGCCTTTTTATCAAATGTACATTTTTGGGGTGCTCTGTTAATTTTAATAAGAAATTAAAGGGTTTTACTCAAGGTTTGAGATCCTATAACTTTTTTTTTTTTTTTTTGTCTGTTTTTGAGCGAATCTGATGTCATTTATATAGTATTAATTCACAAATAATTGTGATTTATTAAGTTTTATCTCATTTTTAATGGCTAAACACTGTCAATGAGAGGCAGAAGTATGGTTGATTTTTTTTTTTTTATTGAAGCACTTCATCAAAAGTTGATTCATAGCTTATTGCAGTTTAAAACCAATTTACAGTGTAATGTAGAAAAATAAAAATTTCAAAATACATCCAGGAAACGCTAATAATGCAAGTTATTAGGCACGTTTTTTATTGTAACCCCTTCAAATGATGCAAATCTTATCACAAAATAACAGCATATTGACTAAGATGAAAATGAATTACTTCATACAATACTGTCTTACCCATTACTTGGTGTAGATGAATGGCTATTAATACAAATTATTTAGAGGCACTTCAGAATATTTTCTGAAAGACTCGATCCACAATTACCGAAAAACAAAAACAGGACAAGTGTTGCTTGAAGTACAAGAGGCAATCGGCTTTCAAAATAGAATTAATAGCAGTGTGACGTACTTCCACTCTTCAGTTTCCATTTAAACTGGTTTCCATAATAAGGGTAAATTGCATCTTTTTTTCTTTTTTTTGCCTAAAAAGAGCATCAATTGTTTCTGCCCTCTTTATTGATAGTAACATTATACACTTATAAATAAAACCCGCTGGCAAAGGCACCAACACACATGAGAGCGACACACGGCCCCTTCAACATTTATCTGAACAGTCTGATGCTCTCTGAAACTACCAAACCTTCTGCCCTTGTTCTGTGTCCCAAACACCATTCAATTTTAGATCGAATTTGCTTTTTCTTGGGCTGATTGTCTTTTCTGCTATAACAAATCCCAAGCCTAACTATGATAAAAATGGTGAATCAGTTCTTGGATGAGTAGCAAAGGGAACACCAACACTTTTAAACCACAGATCAGGAGGAAAAAAAAAAAAAGAAAGAAGCGATGCGTCTAGATCTTCGTTTGTTTGACGTCTGTGTTTTTGCTGTCTACGTACGCCACATTGTCTCTCGTCGTCATTTCAAGCTCTTTCTTTTTCTTATCATCTGGCTCGAGCTCCATAAATTGAGACTCGATTTCTGCCGGGTCAGTGTAGGTGTAGAAGTAAGCCATGATGGCAAAGACGATACTCACAGCCACCAGGAGACTCGAGAACAGCACGTATTCTGCCCACTAGAAAGACGCAGCGCAGATGCTTACAGTTAGTGACTTTGACTAGGATTTTTATTAAAAAAAACAAAACAAAGGATAGTAGTGGTATACCTGATCTGGAAGTGAGCCTGCCTCAGCCACGATGAGCACGATGATGTTCCCCACAGCAACAGTCAACAGCCAACCAGCCTGGAGGACTGACTTCATATTGCTTGGCGCCTTAAAAGGAACACAGGCAAGTTATGAGACATAATGTCAATTTTGAATCTTTCTCAACATCAGGAGTCACAGAGAGCGCTCCCTACCTGTGCATAGGAGAAGTCCAGACCGGTGACAGAGAAGACCACTTCTCCGCAGGTCATCAAGAAGTACTGAATGATCTGCCAGGCCATGTGGACGCCGTTCGGCTCGATGTCCTGAACTGGAATAATGGTGTTGCTGCACTGCACACATTCAGACAGGCTGTTTTGTTATTTCACTTTCAAGATGGAACAACTACTAGATCTGCTACTTGGCCACTTGGTACAGTAAGTCAACAGTAGTTTAAAGCAGTGCTTCTCAATCTTTTCGCCCCTCATGATCTTGCACAATATTCTAAGGCACTCTAATATCAGGTAAGATATTTCTGCTGTGAGCTGCTTGTTTCCAAGTTTTGGGATTTTCTATGTGTGTGTGTGTATATAATTATCCACGATTCATTTTGTGATTCCACAAATGTCAACTGTATGTACAAAAAAAGTAAACAAATTTGAAAAAATATATGATTTTAGTTTATATTATGTTTCTGGAATTTCAATTAAGTTGGAATATTTTAATATATTATCGATATTAATATAAATTATTATAATATGTCATCCTGCAGCATATATACATATATGTATGTGTACATGAATTTTATTATTTATTTATATATATATATATATATATATATATATATATATATATATATATATATATATATATATATATAATAATTAAAATATATATAATATGTTAATTATTATATATAATATATATAATAATTTTAATTTTCTATAATTTTTAACAATTTTTTTTTAATTTTAATAATTTATTTTTTAATAATAAAAATAATTTATTATTATTGTATACATATGTGTATATGCATATATGTATGTGTATATGTATATATGTGTATATATATGTATATACATGTATATATGTATATATATATACATATATGTATGTTTACATGAATTTTATTTATTTATATATATATATATATATAAATAGTTAAAATATATATATATATATATAAAATAATTAAAATATATATATAATATGTTAATTATTATATATAATATATATAATAATTTTAATTTTCTATAATTTTTAATTTATTAATTAATTTTAATAATTTAATTTTTAATAATAAAAATAATTTATTATTAGTGTATACATATATGTGTATATGCATATATGTATGTGTATATGTATATATGTATATACATGTATATATGTATTAACGCTCATGTTGTTCAAAACATGCCTTTCTTCCTTGAAATTAAAGCATCTGCTAAATGATTAAATGTAAATAACTAAATGCATAAGGAGTAAATGGCAGACTTTTCTTATAAGGATGAACTATTTCTAGTTCTATCTATTCCTAATATTGTTCACACTATAATCTGAGGATGTAAATCTGACTTACGTCTGGTCCAAAACTAAAGGTGCCGGGGATCAGGACTGTGTAGGAGCTTCCAAAGCCCAGCTGCATGATGTATGAGCAGGTCTGTCCATTTTCATTCCCAATAGTAAAGTTGGCTCTGGGAAAGGGATGTCAAATCAATGAAGAAAAGCATCTTTATCTGTACAAACAACAGCTATTGTGTATGCGTTATATATTTGTAACACAGCAGCACGTACTTGCCATGGGGAACCATTAAGTAGTTTGATCCTTCTAAGGGAGAGAGGATACCCAGCTCATCAGACTTTATTGTGACGTTCAGCTGAGTCCTAAAACTATTCACAAACCTAAAACGCATATTTACAGTTAATGAATTAGGCACTCATTTTCAATTTTAAAAAATCATTCAGAAATGCACCAAACCTGATGGCATTCAATCCCTGACTTGGTTTCTCAGTCGTGTCATTGAGCTGAAAATGAAAATAAAGGGTTGATCAGAACTTGACGTGATGCCGTTACAACTACAAAAATAATCAATGGATATTTAAGGCAATACCAAGATTAGCACTTACAGTCTCCAGCACTCCATTGGCATTTATTAAAACCGTGTGCCTCATTTCCTTCAGGAAATTACCCGTTGCGTTTCTTCCCCCCACAGAGACTGAAGCGTTCATAACGTCAAGAGTCATATATTCACTTGAGGACTGGGGAGCACAACAACATAAAAGAGTTTATGCACAGTTCACATACAGTTCTCTCTACATGTGCATACTGTTTCTTCAACTAAAGACATCTTTATGGGCCAAGGGTTGATTTTTATGAAAACTAAAAGAGTTTTCCTTTTGACATACTTAGTATTACAGCTTTTAAAATGTAATTTATTCCTGTGATGCAAAGATGCATTACTCCAGTCTTCAGTGTCACATGACCCTTCAGAAATCATTCTAATATGCTGATTTGGTGCTCAAGAAACTTTTATTATTATTATTACATCAATGCTGAAAACAGTTGTGCTGAGTAATACTTTTGTGGAAACCATAATATTTATATTTTTATGATGAATAAAAAGTTGTTGTATGTGTATATATGTAAATTTAAATGTCTTGTAAAATGCATCCTTGTTCAATAAAACTATTAATTTCTTATAAAAAAAAGTTACTCACCCCAAACATTTAAATAGTAACGTATAATGTTCAAATTAAACACATTAAACTTAGAATGTTTTCAAATGAAATAAATATAAAGCATTTCGTAATTTATTTTTATGGCTGTCTCTCAGATGTAGTGTCAAACATTAAATAATTGACCCTTCGCAAACAGTTTGATTGACAGGCGATCTGACCAATCATAACCCCGAATCCACCAATTTGTCCGACAAAGCAGTCAGGGGAGTTAGTAGATTAACGTCGGTGAACTTGATAAATTGTGTGTCCTCACGTCTTTCCGCGCTCGAAACAACATTCCTTCTGATGTTCATTCATGTTTATTTGATGCTATAAATGAACTAGTCGCTTGAAGAGATGATCTACAGCGATCTGTCACGACCCATTAAAGACACACTAGACGCTATTTATTGTTTAAACTTCTTTAAAAAATTACAATACATTAAATATGAAACCGTTTCATATGTCTGTCAACGCGTTGTGTCCTCTTTGCTCCGGGATGTATTTTCACTGCATGAGAACATGATGTGTGGCACGAGACAGAAAAAGGGGCGGGTCTTTGCGAAGGGTCAACTCTGCCCCTGATAAAGTTTTTTTTCTAATTTTAGTGTGCTTGGTTACCAAAGTATTAGTGATTAAAAATTAGAAGGGTTAATATCAATTGTGAGCAGAGTATTTTATTATGTCAAATATGAAATGAACCAAAACAAAGTAGGCGATTTACTTCCAAAAATGTTTAAAAAGTCATTTCCACCACCAGAACGCTACTGAATACTTAAAGATGTGGTGGAAATGACACTATCATTTGAGTTTTTACTTATGTTTTTAATATAAAAATGACTGTTGTGTACTGTTTGCACTATTAGTCATGTAGATTAATTAATAAGCGAGTGTGAAAAGTTTCAGAGTTGTCTAAGAGTCTATGGCGCCAACATTCCCATAGTTTAAGACCCATTTCTTTTAATTCTGGGTTCAAACACAGTTTGGTTATATTTGATATGCCATTGTGTGGACTTACATTATAGGCAGAAATGACTAAATGTTCTCGCCCCTCCACTGAAACAGGCAGCGACGTGTTCCCCAAGTTCAGGAACTTCACCTGGGTTTGAGAGCTTGATGGAAACTTGGGCATTGTTTTCTGTTGGATGACAAGACAGTTATGTGAGACAATTTATTTTCTTTGCTGAGGACGAACAGAATATGAAATGCATTGTGATGATTATTGTGCCAGAAAGATGAGGCATAAATCAATCTTCAAGCTAAGCATCAGGTTTTGCTTGTGAGATGTTATTGCAAGATTGCAAAGTATCGGTTTGTTGCTCACATCAATTTGAATCTGCAACAGAGCAGCAGCCACAAACGCCAGCGCCGCGAGCAGCATACCGATGGTCATCTTCCGCAGGGGCCTGGAAATAACGTCAAATAACACGATCAAACAACATGTCGTGTCTAAATCACAAGAGCAAGAGTTCCCCAGCACTTACGTGAAGTTAATACGGCACATCTTGATCAGTGGGTACACTGCAGAGTCCATGATCGGCACCATAATCACGATCAGTACGGGGTTTACGATCTGCACCAGAACACAAACGATCAATTCACATGTGCGAGTACAAATGCACTGCCAGAACAATATGAGGTTACACTTTATTTTAAGGTGTCAGTATTACACTGTAATTATACATTTAAGGGTTAGGATGAGGGTTTGGTTCAGGGTTAATTGCATGTAATTATGCATAATTTAATGTGTATATGTAACAATGACACTGTAAAATAAAGTGTTACCCAATATGATCTCTGAAAGATCATGCGACACTTAAGACTGTGGTAATGGCTTCTGAAAAATCAGCTTTGACTTCAGAAATCATTTTAAAATAGATTTTAAATCATAATATTATTTCACAACATTACTGTATTTTTGATCAAATGAATACAAAAAAGGAGTATAATGATTTAATATCACCTATTATTTTGTTTTGGAAGTAAAATACGAGTATCGACACAAAACGCGGCCTCACCTGCATCTGATCCGGCTGGATTATAAACGCTCCCTATGAGGACACAAAGAGAGAAAATATAACAATATAATTGGACTGATATATGTGCATTTTATTGTGACAATTGAAATGCAAAAGCTTTTTTTTGAACTTACAAAGTTACCGTCCATAGTGGTGGCCTGGAGAGTCCAACGGGAGCCCTGAAAGACAACACGCACTGTTAAAAAATTACTGTAAATTTTACAGTATAATACTGGCAGCAGGGTTGCCAGCCAGTTACTGTAAATTTTACAGTAGCGTTACTGTAATTTAATTTACAGAATTTCCCTGTATTCTCTGATTACAGTAAATAACTGTATTTTTTAAAATGACGAAGGGTCAATTTACAGCAATATTCTGTAAATTTGAGTCAAACCAACACGTGACCCCAGAATGCATTGCAGTTTACAGCAATATGCTGTATTATTAAAAAAACAGCCAGCGGCTGTAAAATAATGCTGTAATTTTTACAGTAATTCATTACAGTGCAACTCATATTTACCATCAACAGTGTTTGTGTTAGAAGCAGGGTTGGGAAGTAACGAAATACAAGTAACTTTTTTACGTATTTAAAATACAAAATTTGAGTCACTGTATTTCATTACAGTTACATTTTAAATGGGTGGTAATCAGATTACAGTTACATCTGAAAAGTGTTTTAGATTACCAAAGTGATTACTTTGAGTTTTAATGTCATTTAAACAGCGATTGGTGATTCTCTGACTCTGACCGTCTGAAAAAGTGGAGTTCAGTTTCATCGACATTTTAATACTTTTAAGAGGGATCATACAAATGTTGTTATTTTTATTTAGTTCTGTCCTGAACAAGACAAAATGACTGAATTCATAAAAAAAAACTTGTCCAACTGTCAACTCGACTTGTCCTGTCATGACCTGATGATCCACGACTGTTTTCATGTTTTGTGAGTCATTTTATAATTCACTCGTCACTGCAACTTTTTCTCACAATTAGTTTTTTTCCCCTCACAATTGTGAGTTTGCATTTCACAATTCTGACTTCTTTTTCTCAGAATTGCGAGATTTAAACTCACAATTGCAAGTTATAAAGTCAGAATTGGGAGATATAAACTTGCAATACTGACTTTTGTTCTTGCAATTGTGAATTTAGTATATGAGTTTATATCTCATAATTCTGACTTTATAACTCACTCAGAATTGTGAGATAAAACCTTGCAATGACCTTTTTTGTGTTTGTTCCACACTTATTAGTACTCCAAAGTATTCTAAAGTATTTAGATGAAGTTACTAAACTCGAGTAATGTAACGAAATACGTTACAAATGACTTTTTAAAGCATGTATTTTGTAATCTGTAGGGAAATACATTTTAAAAGTAACCTGGTCAGAACACATACTTGAGTATGGCATTTGTAACATCATAGTGTGTTTGTACACTGACCTGCTGGTCAAATAAGGCCCAGAACATTGGCAGAGGGATATAGAGGAACAGCACCTTCACCACCATCTTCACCTGAGCAATCAGGAGTTTCTGTAAAGAAAGAAACAAGTCCAGGTCTGCATTATGTCTGTGCGAACATCTTCCTGTATTCAAAAGTTAAAGTTTTTACATAATTGGTGCATATTGCTTGTTTGTGATGTTATGCAACATACGTCATATTTCTCTTCTGCCCAGTCCATCCAGTGCTCTCTCTTGGGGTATTGATTACTGCGGTGTTTAAAACGGTTATTAACTGCAAACTGTAAAAGAGAAACGACAACAATCACATATAGTTAGACTGGATAGTGCTTTCCCATGTGACTTGATGTTGTACTCCTCAACAATTACATATGAAGCGATTAATAGCTGTGAGTTAACTACACCTTAACTACACCTTTACACCATATCATCTTAAAGGGATAGTTCACCCAAAAATGAAAATGACCCCATGATTTACTCACCCTCAAACCATCCCAGGTGTATATGACTTTCTTGTTTCTGACGAAGACAATCAGAGAAATATTAATAAATATCCTGACACATCCGAGCTTTATTATGACAGTAATGCGCTACCAAACGAGTATCATAGGTTTAGGATGGATGGAGACACTTTCTTCAGCTCATACTCGTTTGGTAGTGCATTATTGCCATCATAAAGCTCGGATGCGTCAGGATATTTATTAATATTTCTCTGATTGTCTTTGTCAGAAACGAGAGAGTCATAGGATGGCTTGAGGGTTGGGGTAATTTTCATTTGAAAGTGAACTATATTTTTTGGTTTAGGCTTTGCACATATTTTAACTATGACTTTTAGTTTTTAAATGAATGAATGTCAATAGTGACATCATCATAATATTTGCATATTGAAGTCTGATTGGTGTTTATCAGACATATAAGTTACGTGGTCTATTGTTCAGGTAAATAATATAAGGTTGTCAGGGGTCTTACTCCAATGCAATTCATGACTTGTAGTAGGATGTTGCCCTTTGGGGATTCCATAATGTACATGCCATGACCTGCGACAAACACAACTGCACAAAGAAAGAGAATATCCTCAGTCGATCAAGCCTGCCACCGAGTGGTCATAAATGGTATTGCACTTGTCAAAATAAATAAGAGTAAATTAAATCCTTACTAAGAGCAACCACCATGAGAGCTGCAGGGACCCCAAAAGCCAGGGGGAAACAGCTCCTCTGTGAGTAGATACCACACTCCTGAGCTGAAAAACAACAAACATACACAAAGACAAGATGTTCATATGTGTATTACCAATGCACCATGAAAAATGTAACAACAAAAAAATGATGATTTTAACAAAAATACACACCTCTCAGAATTGGTGTGATGAGAGTGGAGAGAAGACTGCCAGCGTTAATGGACAGATAAAATATGGAGAAGAAAGTACTTCTTTGTTTTTCCTGAAATAAAATTAAAAAATAATTAATATTTACATATCATATACATATGAGTCTTAATGCTCATCAATGCTGCATTTATGTGATCAAAAATAGTGTAAAAACATGAATATTTTGAATTATTATTGCAGGTTAAAATAACTATTTTAATATATTTTAAAAAGTAATTTATTCCTGTGATGGCAGAGCAATTGAAGTGTTTTTCATCACATGATCTGTTCAAGAAACATTTCCTACTATTATCAATGTCGGAAAAAAATTGTGCTGCTTAATATTTTCGTGGAAACCGAGATGAGGATTCTTCGATAAATAGAATTTTTAGTAACAAATATAAAAGTCTTTACTGTCATTTTTGATTAATTTAATGCATCCTTGCTGCAATTCTTAACTTGTTCAGCATTTGAAAAGTACCTCAAAAGTCTGGGAACGTGCAAGCGTGTGTGGAAAAATGTTACAATATGAGGAATGTTGAAATATCTATTACCCTACACTGTTCAAAAATTACTGTAAATTTTACAGTAGTGTTACTGTAATTTAATTTATAGAATTACCCTATATTCTCTGATTACAGTAAATAACTGTATTTTTTTAAATTATGAAGGGTCAATTTACAGCAATATTCTGTAAATTTGAGTCAAACCAACACATGACCCCGGAATGCATTGCAGTTTACAGCAATATGCTGTATTATTAAAAACAGCCAGTGGCTGTAAAATAATGCTGTAATTTTTACAGCAATTCATTACAGTGTAATTGATACATCAGGTTTCCTCGTACTGTAACGCTGTCACACGCATGTCTCACACTTTGACCGCTGGCCTTCAGACCTCACGTCTCTGTGGCAGGGGCGGAGGGGGTGTGGGAGTCACTTCAGTATCTCTATTTGTTAATCTCGAGCACTCAATATCAGAGACTTAACCTTGAGCTGATAACGGCTGATTTACACAGACACAAGAATATGCTGCTGTACTCCAGTTCACCTCATCCTCTTTAATATATGATTAGGGTTGGGTGTGTTTCTGTTAAATGTGTGTGTGTGAATATAAGAGTCCACATGCCTGGTGATCTTCAAACTGATCTCCTCCAAACGCTGCCACACAGGGTTTAATACCTCCAGTTCCCAAGGCAATGAGGACGAGTCCCAGCATGGACAAGGCACTGAAATAAAAGAGAGGAAATTCAAAATTCACACTATAAAGGCAGATCATGTTTGTTTTATGTGGGAACTAATCAAGAGTTCTTTAGCTCACAGTAATATCTATTTCTGATTTGTTAACGATAAAGCATGTCCCATTGTAACTCACATATGGAAGGTCATGTTGTCAGGAACACCGTCTCTATTGCTATCTGTGATGTCATGGATGGCACTGATAGCCATGATCACCTGGCCGAGAGTGTACACTATGGACAGGTACACGATAGTCCTGTGAAAAGTCAAAATGAGGATACACATGAATTCCAGTAGAAATCAAATTCATAATCTAAGGTTGGCCGATGTCTTTTGACTATGTGGGGTAGATCATGTCCAGTTGAAACACCTTAACTTGCGTGCGCATCACTCGAGCATATATATGTGGTAGTCGTGGCCTAGTGGTGAGGGAGTCGGGCTTGTAACCTGAAGGTTGCTGGTTCGATTCCCAAGCTGGCGGGAATTGAAGGTGGGGATTGGGAACAAACAGCACTCTCTCCACCTTCAATACCATGACTAAGGTGCCTTTGAGCAAGACAACTAACCCCTAATTGCTCCCCTTGCAAGTCGCTTTGGATAAAATGAATAATATAAATGTAAATGTGGTTTTCTATGATCAGAGGATGCATGTGCGGAGCAAAAATTGCATGCAAGTTATTAAAGGTGTTTTAACTGTCCCTCTGTTTCAATAAAACGCTCCACCCTACAGGGGTTTACAAACCTCTGAGGATATGAGGAGGCAATAGGGGGTCCAAATTAAATTTCAGAAAAAATTAATAATTAGGCATTTTGCACATAAAATCGAGTAATGTTTGTTTTAAAATAAATGGCAATTATTTAATTTTTATTTTCATTACTATTTACCACACAGTGGGTTTTAAAATATACACACTACCATTCAAAAGTTTAGGGTTGATGTGATTTTTTTAACATTTTCGAAAGAAGTTTTGGTTGCACTTTATTTTAAAGGATGTGCACTTTCAGCGCTCTTACCTAAGAAAGTACAGGCAATATAAGGCAACTAGAAGTGTTAAGGGTCATTACTCAGTTATTACACAGTTATTGTAATCACTATAATACGTGCATCGTATATACAAGAGGAACAGGACTGTAAAATAAAGTGTTTCTGTATCAAAAATACAGTAAAAACAGCAATATTGTGAAATATTCGTACCGTTTAAAAGAACTGTCTTTTGATTTAGTCAATGAACAGTTCATCCATGAAACTCTATTTGCATTCTGATTGGTTAGTTTAATGTAACATTCTCAGGCAAATGATTTCGTCTATAACCATGACGCATCCAAACGAATGTCTGCGAGCTATGCAAATTCTTACTCCTCCGCCTCCCCAGCACCACCTGCCTAGATCTGCTATGCATCCTGTGATGCAGAGCTGATTTTCAGCATCATTACTCCAGTCTTCAGTGTCACATGATCCTGCAGAAATCATTATAATATGCTGATTTGCTGTTCAAGAATAATTTATTATTATTATCATCAATGCACAGCAGTTGTTCCGCTTAGTATTTTTTTGGTGGAAACCGTGATCTATTTTTGTTCAAGATTATTTGATTAATAGAAAGTTCAAAAGAACAGCATTGTTTAAAATGGAACTTTTTGTAACAACTTCAGTCTTTATGTGCATTAATGAAAGTATTAAAGGGGTGGTTGATTATGATTTCACTTTTTTAACTTTAGTTAGTGTGTAATGTTGCTGGTTAGAGCAGAAACAACATCTGCAAAGTTACAAAGTTCAATGCAAAGGGAGTTATTTTCTTTTACAGAAATCGCTTTTTAAGGACTATAATAAATAGCTGGTAGGGACTACAACGAGCTTCTTCCCAGGTTAGTGACATCACCTCCCGGGAACAAGGGGGCGGGGTCATGTTGAGCTGCTTTAGAGAAGAGGAAGAGTTGTTGTAGTCGAGTGTTGTTGATGGCGTCATTTTACGCCGGACTGCTTCACAAACGAGGGTCAATTCAATGCTGGATTTGCACAAAAGATGAACATGACGGCACATGCTAGTGATGAGTTGAATCAACTCCACAGCAACTACATCAATTTCTCCACTATCCGTTCAGAAACATCTAAAAGTTGTAAGTTCTTCCTGAGTCTTTCCATCAGTTTCAACTCCGGTTTGAACAACGTAAGGCTGAATACGGTTACTAACAATCCTCATTTTGACTGCGTGAGATTCTCCAGCTTTGTTGTTGTTGAGCAACTGAAGCGCGACTGTTAACTTTTGAATGGCATATAATCGTTTTGAAATTGTATGCAAATGGTCTTTTACAAGGAGATCATTATAGTTGGGCACTGTAAATCCCTGACTTGATGTTCTGCATATTGCATTCCTCATAGAGATAGTAATACTCCATTCCGAACATTATTCTAAAACTCACTTGAACTTCCCCAGCCACGAGTCTGCAATTATGGCCCCCATGATGGGTGTCAGGTAGCACAGAGCCACGAACGTGTGGTAGATGGAGGTGGAAAAATCATTGTCCCAACCAATAAAATACTTGAAGTACAACACCAGCACCGCTGCAAAACAGAGACAGGAAAGAAAAGTGCAGCAAGAGATGGAAGGAATATGTTAAGGAGGAAAGGAATAGGGATACAGCTGATATTTAAAGTTGACTTTATTTCATGTGTGTGTGTGTGTGTTTGGTCTTACCTTTCATGCCATAGTAGGAGAATCGCTCACAGAACTCATTCACCACAATGAAAAATATACTGATAGGATATCCCAAGCAACTTGGCTATAATGAAAAATCACAGCTTAATTAAAATATTTGCCCTGTATATATAAGCATGTATCAATATAAAGCATTATTATGTGAGATTAGAGCTCTCACCCTTTGCTTCCTCGCATTTTTTCCCTCTTTGTCTGCAGAATTGATGTAAAACGAAAATGTCACTAAAATAATCCAATTGTGGATTCGATTTGAATTTAGTTATTAAAATGTTGTCTTGTAACATATACTTGCACAAATCTTGTTTAAGCAAAAAATACACAGTCTCTCTCTCTCTCTTTTTACTATAAATTCAGATATACAAATCCAAGGTTAACAGGAATTATTACACATCCAGGTTTACTCACCTTCCATGATGACTGCTTTGACTGAGACTGCCTTCTAGTCCTCTTGTAAAGAATATCCTTTAGTATAGAGATGCACACTCACTCTCTCTCTCTCTCTCTCTCTCTCTCACACACACACACACACACACTCACGCTACCCGGGACAGACAGAGCTGTATTCTGAGGGAGACAGGTAACAAGGTTTTATTGACTCTGGACAATAAAACGTTTCCTTATGTTTCCTTGGCCACCACTGGCTTAAAAAGAGGTTGACGTAAATGTTTATGACAGCATTTGTGACCTGAGACTGTGTGAGCATATGAGTGGGAGGAGGCAATTGAGGAACAGTTTAGTTATTTATGGACTCTTATCAATTTATACAACAGCAAATCACATGATAGGAACTTTTGGCCTTTGTAATAAATACAGGTAAGTTAATGAGTGATTAATATACTAATTTGTTTTCATCATTCAAAAAATATACTGTAAAGTACTAAACATCATTGTTTTCCTATCCATATATATATATATATATATAATATTATATATATATTAGGGGTGTAATGTTACACAAAACTCACGGTTCGGTACGTTCCTCAGTTTGAAATCACAGTTCGATACAGTAGGTGAGGAGAGAACTAAACATAAAATTGCTTCTTTTTTTTATTAAACAGTGGTTTATTGAACAAATTGTGCCTCTCTCTTTAAATAAATGTAATTATAATGAACATTTTCTTTTGTTTGGGAACCCCTGGTTTACAGTTACTGTCATAACTTTTTTTTCATGACAAATTTAATTAAATATATTAAATAATTAAGACATTACTAACAGGTAAAGTAAATATATTGACTATATCAGCTAATATAGAGCATATATTTAGTGAAATGCTCCGTCTAGAGTTTATTTCTCTAGTGAACTAAGATGCTGTGGACAGTAAATGACTTGCCTGAGGTAGGCCTAAATGTAAGGATATGTGAGATATTATTCTCAAACCGTTTGATTGATGTCTTTCCGCAGTGAGAAGCGTCTAGAGGGCATTCAACCCGGCCCATGCCGCCAATTTTATTGGTCATGTCAATCACAGTATTAAAGCCAATTGCCTGCACCAAACACTCATCACTAAACCTACACTGTTAACAATTTTCCTGTATTTTTACAGTACAGTACTGGCAGCACGGTTGCCAGCAAGTTACTGTAATTTGGTTTTACAGTAATCATACTGTAATTCAGTTTACAGTACACAAGAAGCTTACTGTAATTTTACAAAACTGCAAAAAAATATTTCTCACACTGTTAACAATTGTCCTGCATTTTTACAGTACAGTACTGGCAGCACGGTTGCCAGCAAGTTGCTGTAATTTTACAAAACTGCATTTTACTGTATTTTTACAGTATTTTCTCATTTTTGCCTGCTTCTGCTTTAATTAAAAATACAGTATTGTACTGTGGGTTTTTTACAGTAATGTGCTGCTAATTTACAGCGACATTTAACAGCGTACCCGTCACTGTAACCTTAACATATGAAATTAGCTGGATTTCTGGTGAAATGGTTCAAAGGAAAAAAATCACACTTATCCTCATTAAACTTTGAACATAAAGAAGACTTAACCCTCACACCCAATTCTTCATCATTTACTTATTATATTTTTTTACTTATTATTCAGTCTTTTTTGACAGACTGCACTGAAAGCCACCTAAAACCCACCTTTACACCTGAAACACACCTAAAACCTGCCTGAAACACTCAAAACCTACCATTCCGCTGAAAAATCGGAAAACCTACATTCAACAAATAGGGGTTTCCAGGGCGACACAGGGATGGCTATTATCATGTAACATTTTAATTATATTCTGCTGAAATGAACGAAATGACTTAAAAAATGTCAAAGATTCCATCGTGGGCGTGGCTTCTGATGTCACACTTGGATGTAGGCGGAGTTCGGCAGTAGCGAGCCCTACTTGTCCACATTTGAAACACTGGTTGAGCGATTATAAGCAGTTCTATATATTATCTGCTCTTCTTCTTCTGCGCTTTTACCTGTTGCGGCTGTTAGCAAACTACGTTGCATTACCGAGCGCCCCCTTCTGGATTGGAGTGTGACTCACCTGTGACTGACTATGTACCGTACAGATCGGGAAGAATACATGTTTTGGATACATTAATCGTATCCGAAATAAAAGTTTGTATTTACGTAATATATGTGTGTACTGTGTATATTTGTATTTATATATAATTTACATTATATGCAATAAATATAATTTCGTTAAATATATATACGTGTGTGTATATACACAGTACACACACATTGAGTAAACACAAATTTTATTTTGGATGCAAGTTACTTAAATAATTTTAAACCATTTCAAGTCACTATTCTGGTGTTAGAATTATTACTGGGTAGATAAAATATTTTGTTTATCTTAAAAAACCTTAAAATATGACTCCCAATGAAGCTTATTTAATATAATAATTAACTCTTTTAGCTGAAACAGCTAACTGAGAGCATTGATTAGATAATGCTGGCATATCAAAATCTTCGCCAACACATCACATGACTGTTCTAAATACCCTCAATAATGCCATTTATTACTTTGTCCAGATAAAACCCCATAACATACACATGTCTCATTTACATTATAGGATTTACTGACTGTTAAGTTGGAATGATGTGAATGAAACCTTCACAAAGCACACTGTCAGCTGTCAAAATGGCTTACACAAGCTAAGTGCACTGAAAAGCAGAAGACAACCTGGACATGAAGACTCACATTAGACGAAAGGTGTTTGGAGATGTGCAATTCATTGGAAGAGTGGGGTAAACAAACTGCCCTCATCCACACGGAGATGTTGCTGTGATACAATGGCGACAATGGTGGAGAGGGGCCAGGGGCAGTACGGCATGAGCGGGTGCGTGGAGATCGAGAGCAAGTCAGCAGGTTTTATTCAGAACGCACTTCAAAAACAAAACTGAATCTTATACTATGTCAAAATGATCTTCCGAACATTATGTAATGTATAAGGTGCTTTAAAAATGTCAGCATTTAGATATGAGAGCATAAACAGGCCTGTGTTTTTGTAGACTCGCTGAAGGCCTCATTATCTGCGGTAATAACGGCACGGTGGAAGGCCATAAACAAAACATATAGATATGTATAGATGAGGAAAACGAGTCCGGTTCTAATGACCTTTCTGTTGGTAAATAATAAAGTTCACAGTAATAAAGATAAACATAAATTATGTTTAAGGGGAACAGCTTTGAATGAAAAACACAAGAACTTATGGAAGATAATACATTTTATTCAGAGATTTTAGGGACATTAATATCTTTCCAGAACAGATTGTTTTAAATAAAAATACCCCCCATATTTAACCCCCGATATAAAACAATTTACATTTAAACAAACATAAACGGTTATAAAAATCCTTGTTTACTCCTTTGTCCATATATATATTTCACATCTAGCCTTTGGCAAGAGATCTTCAGACAAAGAGAGAGACTTATTGCACCTCAGCTACAAAGAAACAGCACTTGTTCCTTGGCTTTTAACAAAAACAAGAGGAAAAAAAAAATGGAAGTGGAAAAGCTTGAGTGGCTCAGGTGATCATGGGTATTTTGTACAGTAAAGCTCAAACTTCCTGCTACTCTAAAGCACAGTTATATTCTCTTTGCTACCACTCGATGGACCGCTCACAGCCGCTCTCTCAGCACACAGCAGCAATGAACTTCCGGAATGGGGGATGGAAAAAAATGGAAAGATGAAGAATGTGAAAGTAAAAAGGCATATTTTTGAAGTTGTTCTGGTTGTGGAAATAAAAGTGATAGTCTCTACAGGAAACACCAGGAGTGGATGAGAGAAGAGCAAAAACCCTTCTTTCAATTACGTGAGTCATATGGGAATAATAACCATTCCATAGACCGGACACACCTGCTCTATCCTCGTGTCCTGGATTCTGATTGATGGGCGATCCACTCCGGACTCCGGAGTCGAAGCCAGGCTGACGATGAAATACTATTCTTTCCTTGTTCTTTAGCTTTTGATGCACTTCAGTCTGTCCGCCGCTCTGGCTGTGGGTCGGGTCAGAGGTTTAAGGCCAGGGGTGAGAAGTCACACGGAGGAGGCGGAGCTAGGCATGCCATGCAGGGTGGTGCCGCTGGGCGTGCCACTGATGGCATTGAAAATATGCAGCGAATCAGAAAGAGTGCTCTTGGTTCCGCCCTCCACAGCGGAGATCTGAAAAAGAGGAAAAGTGCTGGATGAGAAAGAACACCGACACTTGAAATGAACTGAATTTTTTTTAAAAATATGACTCATTATTACCATCCGATCTACAAAGGCCAGCACAAGAGAGAGAGAGAGAGAGAGAGAATGAGTGAATATTAAACATAAACCAAACATTCACGGCAAACTACTGGTGTATGTACGTGGTGTAAAGGCCCCGATATACTTCAAGTGAAATCAAAGAACGAACTGGTGTGATGTCGAACAAAAGGAGGCCAAAATGGAGTTTGTTTAGGGAAAAAGTTTGCTCCAGCTGGTAACAAACTACCACCGGCCCATACCGATTACATAACAGGCTCTGAAGCCCCGCCTTCGAAATCTGCGGATCGTTTCTTCTGTTCAGTCCATTGAGGTCAGACGTGAGTAAAACACATGAAAACACCGGAGAGCTGCGTTATAGTTATTTATAGATAACTTTATTTATTTATCACATAAATACAGTTATCAAACACTTTACATTGCATAAATTATAAATTAAACATAGATTAATCTTTATAAAAGCTACAATTTTCGCTGTTCCCTTCTTTGATGAACATTAATCATAGCAACTGGTTTATTAGGCTGCTGTGACTTTAAGAGCTGCCGAACATGACGCAGACCTAACGTGCATCTCACAACTCTTTAAGTTCATTTAAGACAGTATTTAACGCATTTAAGACTGCTCTCATGAGGATACTCAACAAAATAGGCATTTTGGTATTATTCTGTGTGTTATTGTTTGTTAAAGAGATCTCGATACTGGAGCGCGTCTTTCCGTGACACAACATTCACAGTATGGAAGGCCAAAAGGTCACAAAAACGCATGAAAGGAGAGGACAATTTGTTTGTGTGCTGATGGTCTTTTATACATATTGGTCTAAGCTTTGCACCAAAAAAGTTCAATAAATATGTAAAAAAAAAAAAAAAAAAAAGTTCTTTAACACATCAGCGTTTTTAACAACAACAAAATATATGTATTTCACACGTATTTGACACATATTTCACACATTAAATATGATGTTTATGCGGGAAAAATCAGTGCGTCAAATACGTGCTTGTAAAACATATTTAACGCATTAAATACACATGAAATTCACATATTTTACATGATGTTGACATGGTAAAATTCACTTGTTTTTGAACCTTTCGGCCTTCCATATCACAGACAGCACCTTCTCGTTTGTCTTGTGGCTCTTGAATGGTTTAAAAGCATTTGCATTAAAAAAAAAAGAGCGTGATCATATGATCATATCAAAAAATGGATGCTGCATTATTTGCGTTAAACTGAAAAAAATTATTCGCTAATTTTGACAGCACTTTAAACTCCCAGCAGACAGTATATCGCTGCTAAGGTATGTCAAACTTCTTTTTACCCCCAAGCGATGAATGAAAAAGAACTTTCCCATTAGTATATTGAGGCCATTAGGGAAGCAAGACTTGTGTGTGTGTGTGGTTACCTGTTCATGCATGATGTGTGAAAGCTCTCTGGCCAGGTCTTTGTAACTGGCTTTCATCTCATCATGATATTCCTGTTGGTCCTCCTTGATCAGCCTTTCATTTACAGCTAAAGCCTGTCCACATGCCTCAACAAACTGCCTGCATGCATAAAAATCATATAAACACGTAAAATAAGAAAGCAGGCATTTGTGTGGAGATCTCGAAAGGGTTTTCAAATGGTGGTTATGTACCTGAAGACCTCTTTAAGCTGTTTGACTTTGTTATCGGGGTATTTTTTGGCGCAGGCATCGTCAAGGAAAGCTCTGGCATATGCAAGTGGCCCAGCATTGACCTGAAGAGAAAGAAGCATATGGGGTAAAAAATGGGTCAGTTCAAGCCTTTACAAGGAAGAAAGGAACTTCTAAACATCCCAAACTTGTGGTAAGTGTGTGCATGTGAATCAACGAAATTGCTTTGTTTCAATGCGCAGTGAGCTGCCCTGTTGTCAACTGACAGAGATTTTATTATTAGACGGTAGCAAGTTGCTGTATTATTAGTCCATATAGTTGGCGTTCCTACTGCTGAATGGCCCAAATATTTTGGTTGGCTACACAACTGACCGTTCGCAAAGATCTGGCCCCTTTACTGTTGCAATGCCCGACAACCCATGCGCTCTCATGCCACACATCATGTCCTCATGCAGTGAAAAATACATCCCAGAGCAAATCAATGCATGAAACAGGTTCATATTTAAAATATCGTGACGTTTAAATAATAAATAGCGTCTAGTGTGTGTTTAATGTGTGGTGACAGATCGCTGGAGCTCCTCGATCATCTCTTCATACTAGTTCATTTATAGCATCAAATAAACATGAATGAACATCAGAAGGAATGAAAGACGTGAGGACACACAATTTATCAAGTTCAAGTTCACCAACGTTAGTCTACTAACTCCGTGGCGGATTCGGGGTTATGATTGGTCAGATCGCTTGTCAATCAAACTGTTTGCGAAGGTTCAATTACCTATAAATGTAGTTTTTAACAGTTATACACTACTGTTAAAAAGTTTGGAGTTTGTAAGATGTTTTCTGAGGGAAAAAGTCAGAATTGTGAGATAAAAACTTACCTTTCAATTACCTATTAATTAAATACCTTTTAATTACCTTTTTTGTGTTTGTTCCACCCTTATTAGTATTCCAAAGTATTTAGATTAAGTTACTAAACTTGAGTCATGTAACAAAATATGTTACAAATGACTTTTTAAAGCATGTATTTTGTATTCTGTAGTGAAATACATTTTAAAAGTAACCAACCCAGCGCTGCGTATCAATGAAAAGGCAACATTTTAGGCAAACAGACCTATGCGGGTTCATTCGTGTCGGTCTCACACACCTGTACACTAATGCTTCCCTGAAGCTTAAGTTGCAGGCGGATCATGTCGACCTCACTGGTTGCACAGAGGGCTCTGAGTTCCGCCACCTTCCCGCTCATCTCATCTATGGCCACCTCGATGGGGCTGAGGTCTGTGTGGTGCTGATACATCACGGCGATGCGCTTTTTCACATACGGGAAACAGTGTGTAGCTGAAACGGAGAGAATGGAGAACAAAGAGCAAATAAGCATAAAAATGGATGCAATGAGAGGCTAGAAGAACAAACACATTAAGGTCTTCAGCTGAAATCTGCACCTGTTTGTGCAATAAACATGGTGGATGGCAGAAACTGTGAAAAGCGTTTTATTTAAACACACTCTCAAAGAAGGTCATTCTGCCTCAATGACCACATCTGATCTGAACATTTATGAGGATGAAGATCAGGGTTAAACTTTGAAATTTCCTGGTTGATTTTATAGCACTGAACAACACTAAACTTGAGATTAAGACTTTGATTAATCTCTCAAGATCTGTTAATGTACGGTGTTAATACAGGAAGTACAGAACAAAATGTAATAGTTAAAGATTATTGCTTCTGGAATAGCTGGATAAATAAATGCATTAAAGCATATGGAGGTCAAGGACATACTGTGCGTTCATTAAGTCATGTGTCCCTGTCTACTGGAGCACTTGTAAACACAAAATTGATTTATGAATTAAGGAACAACATGTATACTATCATTCAAAAGTTTGGAGCACCGAGTTGATCAAAAATGACACTACAGGGATTTGTTACAAAAGGTGTCCATTTCAAATCAATTGTGTTCTTTCCGTCCAGCCTTTTCATCGATGAATCCTGAAAAAATACACACAATTGCGGTTTCCACACTTTCAACTGTGATAATAAATGAGAATCGTTTCTTGAGCATCAAATCGGCATATTAGAATGATTTCTGAAGGATCATGTGACACTGAAGACTGCAGTAATGATGCTGAAAATTCAGCTTTTCCATCACAAGAATAAATTGCATTTATAGACATATTAAAATAGAAAACAGTTCTCATAAATTGTAAAAAATATTTCAGAATTTCACAGTTTTTATGGTATTTTTGATGAAATAAATACAGCCTGGGTGAACATAAGAATCCTCTTTAAGAATTTCTAGCAGAAATAATGAGAGAATTATAATAATTTTGTTGAAGCCTTGTGCGCAGTCTTCTGACACGTGGTTAAAAACATACAGTATGATAATTTTTTAAATAATGAATAAATACAGAATCGTGGTGCATTTGAAAAAAGAAACCAATAAACTCTTTTCAATTTTTCTGAGCTTTGACTGCTTAAAAAAAAATATAAAACTCTTTTCCACCATTGACCCAAACATTTCTTTTTATGCCTTATAATGCTGCAGCTGCATTTCTTTTTCCACTTTAGTCCAACAAAATCAGGATTAGAATGTACGTTACCTCAGTGTCACAAGTGTAGGTGACGGCGTAATACTAAACAACTATGTGGATCATACAGAAAACTTAAAGTTTCCAATATTAAAAAATAACTGAAAACATTCCACACAATTTCTTAAACGTTTGGTGCAATAGCGGAGACATAAGGGTTTTATCGTTAACGGAAGTTTTCAATACGGAACATAAAACCTCATCTCTTCACTTTTCCTGTCTGTTACATGTGCACCGTTTCAGTCAGTGGGAGTGATCACTCACTGGTGAGCACCGTCCTGCGTTTACACTGCTCCTCGACCCCTCCGTGCCTCTTCCCCGACTCCGTGAACGGCGTCTCAAACACAAAACGGCGAATGTTGTGGCTCCTCTCAAAGTCAGTCTTCCTCTCTTCCAGCTCTTTTTCCTCTAGATACGGCGTCACGTGCGTCACTTGGATGTAGGCAAACTTTGCCTCCAGATCTTTAGGGTTCACCTGAAACAGAGGGGGTGAAGGTTAAATGTTGTTAAAACATGAATAAACTGAATCAGAAGTGTCTGTAAGTGCGTTGGGGTGAGACTGGAAACTTTGCATATCAGAGTGTCTGTCGTTTAAACTTGTGGTGTGATGCACTTCTTGTGTGTCTTTGTGTATACGCTGTAAAAATGATTCTTAGATCAAGTAAATAAGCTTAATACAGCTTTACGACATACTCTATAAGCACACCAGGTGAGCTGGATTCATTTTTAGTGCAAATAGGCCTAGAATGAAAATGGTTACCTATTGAATTTATAGTAAACTATAGTCAAGACGAGATTTTTCCTTTCTTGTTCCGAATACATTTAACCCTTGTGCACTGTTTTCAGCCACGAACATAACGAAAGGGTAGTGAATTTGAACAGCCACGATTTGAACTGCTTTAAAAATGTATCAGATAAATATTTTTTTCACATTTTTTTTGCTTAAATCTATTAATCGACCTCAGTCCTAATCAAAACTACTAAATTTAAAAAAAAAAAAAAAAAATTCAGGATTTTAACTCTTTAAAACGTTAAAATCTGATGCTGCACAAAAACTAACAACGCATCAAAGCCAATGTTGTTTCTAATCTTTGACACGTTTTTTTCCCAAATCAGTGACATCATTTATGAATTTGGCAATTAAAGAGTTAAAATCCTGATTTAAAAAAAATTTTTAGTAGTTTTGATCAGGACTGAGGTTGATTAATAGATTTAAGCAAAAAAATGTGAAAAAAATATTTATCTGATACATTTTTAATCAACCTCAGTCCTGATCAAAACTACTAAATTTAAAATAAAAAAAAAATCAGGATTTTAACTCTTTAAAACGTTAAAATCTGATGCTGCACAAAAACTAACAACGCATCAAAGCCAATGTTGTTTCTAATCTTTGACACGTTTTTTTCCCAAATCAGTGACATCATTTATGAATTTGGCAATTAAAGAGTTAAAATCCTGATTTAAAAAAATTTTTTTAGTAGTTTTGATCAGGACTGAGGTTGATTAATAGATTTAAGCTAAAAAAAATTGAAAAAAATATTTATCTGATACATTTTTAATCAATCTCAGTCCTGATCAAAACTACTAAATTTAAAATAAAAAAAAAAATCAGGATTTTAACTCTTTAAAACGTTAAAATCTGATGCTGCACAAAAACTAACAACGCATCAAAGCCAATGTTGTTTCTAATCTTTGACACGTTTTTTCCCAAATCAGTGACATCATTTATGAATTTGGCAATTAAAGAGTTAAAATCCTGATTTAAAAAAATTTTTTAGTAGTTTTGATCAGGACTGAGGTTGATTAATAGATTTAAGCAAAAAAAAGTGAAAAAAATATTTATCTGATACATTTTTAATCAATCTCAGTCCTGATCAAAACTACTAAATTTAAAAAAAAAAAAAAAAAAAATTCAGAATTTTAACTCTTTAAAACGTTAAAATCTGATGCTGCACAAAAACTAACAACGCATCAAAGCCAATGTTGTTTCTAATCTTTGACACGTTTTTTCCCCAAATCAGTGACATCATTTATGAATTTGGCAATTAAAGAGTTAAAATCCTGATTTAAAAAAATTTTTTTAGTAGTTTTGATCAGGACTGAGGTTGATTAATAGATTTAAGCTAAAAAAATTTGAAAAAAATATTTATCTGATACATTTTTAGTCAATCTCAGTCCTGATCAAAACTACTAAATTTAAAAAAAAAAAAAAAAAAAATTCAGGATTTTAACTCTTTAAAACGTTAAAATCTGATGCTGCACAAAAACTAACAACGCATCAAAGCCAATGTTGTTTCTAATCTTTGACACGTTTTTTCCCAAATCAGTGACATCATTTATGAATTTGGCAATTAAAGAGTTAAAATCCTGATTTAAAAAAAAATTTTTAGTAGTTTTGATCAGGACTGAGGTTGATTAATAGATTTAAGCAAAAAAATGTGAAAAAAATATTTATCTGATACATTTTTAATCAATCTCAGTCCTGATCAAAACTACTAAATTTAAAAAAAAAAAAAAAAAATTCAGAATTTTAACTCTTTAAAACGTTAAAATCTGATGCTGCACAAAAACTAACAACGCATCAAAGCCAATGTTGTTTCTAATCTTTGACACGTTTTTTCCCCAAATCAGTGACATCTTTTATGAATTTGGCAATTAAAGAGTTAAAATCCTGATTTAAAAAAAAATTTTTAGTAGTTTTGATCAGGACTGAGGTTGATTAATAGATTTAAGCAAAAAAATGTGAAAAAAATATTTCTCTGATGCATTTTTAAAGCAGTTAAAATCATAACGAAAGGGTGGTGAATTTGCCCACAGAGTACTGTTGAGTTTTTGAAAATTTTCAAAGCATTTTCCCAAAATATGTGTCAAAATAAGATTTGTCACCAAAAATAATTCCATTTGCTGAAAAACGGAGAAAGTTACGGCCAAATTAAGACTCAAAAATTCCCCATAGTGGATGAAAACATCCCGAACAGCACATTAGGGTTAATGAATTTGATTGTCATCAAGTGTCGAGGTCTGTGTGTATTTCATGCGTGTTCTCTGTGCTCATCACATCACGTGGTGGTTTTATCAACGAGCACTTTGCTCTCCATGACATAAGCATTAGTTGAGGGGAGTTTCAAATATCTCAAATTAGATATTTATTTATTTACATTTTTAAAGAGCTTTTCCACCGAGTTCGAAAACCCTGCTTTAGCTAAACCATCAAAACATGACATTTTAAGACAAACAAACTGCTGCCTCTATTTTGAAAGTGATACTCCACCCCAAAAATGGAGCCGTTCCCTTATGTGGCTCCAAACCTGAATGCATTTCTTTCTTCTGCAGAACACAAAAGAATATATTTTGATGAATGTTGAGAACCAAACAACACAGGAGGAAAATTTTCATTTCTCAAAATATCTTCATTCATGTTCCACAGAAGAACTTTTTCTGAGCATGAGTAAATGATAAGGTTTTTTTTTTTCAGTGAATGTGTGTATTTGTGAACTACTGTGTGCGTATGTTCAGATTATACACGGTTGCCTGAGCTTTCACCCATTCACAGAATGCTGATAAAATATGAGTGTGCACATGCTCACCCTGCCGGAGTCCTGGATCATTTTGACATTTTCTTGGCCAAATTTGTCAGAGTAAAGTTTGAGGAGACGCTGGGAAATCTCTGAGAGAGGAGTGAATTTTGGTTCTTTATAGATATATTCCTTTCCATCCTCATCTTCAAAGAAACCCTGGAACACACACAACATCTCTGTAATGTGTATACACTGTTGGTGTTATTAATGTAAAAAAAAAAAAAAGCTGGTTTCCATCCCATAATCAACAAACCTCTACATCACAAGTGGAAATGAAAGTTATGACTGATGGACACATATTTAAAGTGGTAATTCACCCAAAAATGAAAATTATACGATGATTTACTCACCCTCAAGCCATCCTAGGTGTATATATCTTCTTTCAGACGAACACAATCTGAGATGCATTTAAAAATATCCTGGCTCTTCCGAGCATTACAATGGGAGTGAATGGAGGGCGAGATTTTGAAGCACAAAAACATGCATCCATCCATCATAAAAATAATCCATACGGCTCCAGTGGGTTAATAAAGGCCTTCTGAAATGAAGCGGTGGGCTGTTGTAAGAAAAATATTCATATTTAAAACTTCATAAACTAAAATAACTAGCTTCTGGCGGATGATTGTACGCGTGCCAAAAGAGTAACCCGTGAGTATCGTAGTAGTAGTAGTATCGTAAGCTTAGAGGCGGTTCAAACAAACTCAAGCTCCTCCTCTCTTATACCAAAATCCGCTGATATTTCTCTTTAAAAAAATTGCGTTTTAAACTTCTAATTCGTGACTGGAATTTTCTTTTGCTCTGCTCTTCCGCCGCAAATCAATGCGTGCAGCCGTCTGTCGGTTATTTAGTTTATTAATATATAAAGTATATTTAAGTTTTAAATATGGGTATTTTTCACGCAAAAACCCATCGCTTCACTTCAGAAGGCCTTTATTAACGCCCTGGAGCCGTATGGATTATTTTTATGATGGATGGATGCCTTTTTTGGCCTTGAAAATCTCAGCCCCCGTTCACTACGATTATAAAGCTCGGAAGAGACAGGATATTTTTAAATACATTATATACATTTAAGTCATATACACCTCGGATGATTTGAGGGTGAGCAAATCATGGGATAATTTTAATTTTTGGGTGAACTCTCTCTTTGATCCCTTTATTTAATAGTCTTAAAAACCTCCAACGCATTCAGGATTTCAAAGCAATCCTGATAGCACCCCATGGAAGAGCTCAGACTGTGAATATCGTGCCTCTTGCACTTCACAGAATTCACGTTATCTTTAAATAATCACTGCTATCTTTTATTCTCTGTAGACACTTTTGAGACATCAGCACTTATGCAGCACACAAAGCTTTCACTGTGTTTTTGTTGAAACAGCTCAAGCCATAAAATCGCATGGCTTCTGTGAAGTTAATGGGCGCATATAGCAAAAGAGCTCACTAAGTGTTGCCTAGCTCATTTTTATGGTCCGAACCCATTTAAAAATGGCTTCCATAGTAAACAATGAGTCAGAGTGCTCTCTGGCTCAACCCGGAATGAAGAAATGACAGGATGTACAGATGAGAGAATGTGTTATGTGTTTAAAGATTGATGAAGGACACTAGCGGCACACAGAAAAAGGCCTCCTCCTCTCCTAAACCATTATGCACGCAAACAAGCAAGCTGTAGTTTAGTGAGACTGTTATGGTCAAAGCAAAACCTTGCCTGACAATGAGTAAGACAGCACACACACACACACAGAGCTCACAACAACACTTACCGCAGCCTTAGGAAAGAAAAAAAAGAGCAGAAAAGATTGATTAACTGAGACCCACAATGACTTAGACATGCTTTAAATGACATCTATCATGCAGGGTATATTATCATGCATACAGGAATGCCTATGTCCCTTACTTTTTAAGAGGTCACATCATACGTGTTCATTATTGAATTTCCAATTATAATGTGTTTAATGTTTTCCAGTCATAATTTAGTTTTATGTAACCTTTATTTATTTATTTTTTTACTTTTCTTTCCTTTCTAGTAGTTTCTGAGAACTCAATAAATACTGTTCACATATAAACTATATAATGATTATATAGTAATATTTTGCTTTGATAGCCGTTTTTTTTTTTTTTTTTTTGGTCATTTAAAAACAAGATGAAGCTCATTTTCAATAGATCGTCCTTATTTTGGACTAGGGAGGAAGTTTTGAGTTTCATAATACACCAAAAAAAAAAAATCTGGAAAAAAATCAAGGACAATTTGGTACCGCATTATATGATCCCTTTAAAACAAAACGCAGCTATGTTTTCCCTATTCTTTCTATCGTGCAGGTCCCTGTGTTAGCTGGACTGGTAAAAACTTTGTATCGTCTTACCTGGCCAAAAAATGCCACTCTGAAAAAAGTGCCGAGTAGCCTCTTCCCAGAATGCATCACTTCCATCACTTTAGTGTAAGCCCGATGTAAAGTGTCATACAGGTGGGCCAGTTTCTACACAACAGCACAAAACTACATTCAAATACTACATCTCTGGTAAACGCCAAATTTATAATAACCAGTGTGTGCGCACCTCAAAATCTCTGCGTTGTTCGTAAATTGGGATGATGAGTTTGTAGATATCTGAAATAAGTTCGTAACGTTCAGCTTTCCATAAACCATCGGCACAAGCTTCAAGCAACTCCATCAGCACCTCCTGCAAATATATATGCAAATATAATTACTTACTTTCACATACTCGTGTGCAAAACTGAGCATGTTTACACAGATAACTCACAAAAATCAGCTTCTTGAAATGACAACATGCAAAACCGATAATCCGACAACACGTGTAAACTGGTTATTGTTATAAATCAGGTTATTTCCCAGTAGTGACGTAATAATTTGCGTATCTGACTCAGAGTATTTCATTTGTTATGTCTTTTGTGATGTTAAATAGAGCATAGAGTGTGTCAGCGGCTCATCCACTCATGTAGTTACAGATACTTCTTCTGCTGCTGCACGAGATGAGAACACATTCTTAATTCTTTTGGTCAAGAGTTTGAGTTTGCAATATACACTCACCTAAATGATTATTAGGAACACCATACAAATACTGTGTTTGACCCCCTTTCACCTTCAGAACTGCCTTGATTCAACAAGGTGCTGAAAGCATTCTTTAGAAATGTTGGCCCATATCGATAGGATAGCATCTTGCAGTTGATGGAGATTTGTGGGATGCACATCCAGGGCACGAAGCTCCCGTTCCACCACATCCCAAAGATGCTCTATTGGGTTGAGATCTGGTGACTGTGGGGGCCATTTTAGTACAGTGAACTCATTATCATGTTCAAGAAACCAATTTGAAATGATTCGAGCTTTGTGACACGGTGTATTATCCTGCTGGAAGTAGCCATCAGAGGATGGGTACATGGTGGTCATGAAGGGATGGACATGGTCAGAAACAATGCTCAGGAAGGCTGTGGCATTTAAACGATGCCCAATTGGCACTAAGGGGCCTAAAGTGTGCCAAGAAAACACCCCCACACCATTACACCACCACCACCAGCCTGCACAGTGGTAACAAGGCATGATGGATCCATGTTCTCATTCTGTTTACGCCAAATTCTGACTCTACCATCTGAATGTCTCAACAGAAATCGAGACTCATCAGACCAGCCAACATTTTTCCAGTCTTCAACTGTCCAATTTTGGTGAGCTAATGAGAAATTGAACAGGTGTTCCTAATAATCCTTTAGGTGAGTGTATATCCTACTCCCTTACTGTAAATCGCTCGTTGTGTCTGGATGCGCTTAAATCCACAGTAAGGACACGTTCCTGTCACAAATCACACGTGCACTTCAATAATCCAACAGAAAGCAGGTTAATGCGTTTACATGACGGGCGCAATCAGCGTAACGGGCAAAAATCTAGCTGTGATGATCAGTTTATGCTTAAGCCGTTTAGGACGAAAACAGAAAGCAGTTAATGCATTTACACGACCACAGGCATTATCAGCTTATTAAGCGTAATCGAATCAAGAACGTACATTTAAATGCACTTATTGTATCTCAACACCAATGCACTTCTATGATGCCTCCAAACATGACATTCTCAGAAAAAGGTACAAAAGCTGCCCCTTTCAAAATGTACTAATACCTTTAAGATACTAAAAATATGCACATTCTAGGGATAAATAAGGTACACAGCTTTTGTACCTTTTTTCTGAGAGTGTTGTGTTTGACCGTACTTATTTAAACTTAGTTTCTCACACCAAACTGTGCTAAAGGCAAAACTGCTGTTCTAGGACATTTACTCCACTCCAACAAGTCAAAAAGCACTGGACGAACTCCAGCAGCAAAGATGATCTCTTATCACATGTGTATGCCCTGAACAAAGTGTAAATATTACTCAAAGAGTTCATTACATGCTTATTCACAGTAATGAGGGCTAATCAGAGCTCATTATCTGGATTTCCTTTACCAACACACCCTCTGGGAAGGAGCAATTGATACTGATTAGATAAGAAATGAGAACATTTGACTGGCGTTGTTATAAAGGAGAGTTTTGAATTCATTCCAGTGCTGATGGAGAGACACTATAAAAGAAATGAGGGGCTGTGATTCATGAACAATATAGAAATGTGATCAGGAGCAATCTGGTTTGAACCTCATTGAAATGAACGTCCTGCATGCCCACATCCTCCATCATGGCTGCCTCCTCATCGATGTTGGGTGTGATCACACGAAATGCAGAGCAGCCCTGACGGAACATTCCTGCCAAAGAGAAGAAATAGCAAGCAGGTTTAATTAACTGCAAAACTTTCATAAAACGTCAGGCATTTGGACACACACACACACACACACACACTAGCTATTAAGAGAAAGACCACGCCTCAAGAGCCCCCTCTTTAAATAATGTTCACATTGCATAATATGCATAGATTGCATAATCTCTCATAAAGGTTTTGTGCATACATGTGCTCATTTTCATGACCCTACATTATTAGTGCTGCTATCACACAGAGATTATCTCCTGTAAAAGAAATTCCCAAAGAACTCCAGATTGCAAATTATAGTTGAACCTTGAACAAGATGCCTTTATAAATGTGTATGTGTGTGTGCTTGTTTTCCTGATTTATGAGGACTCAAATTTGTATAATGACATGGGTATTACACTGGTATTACGACGTGAACATGTTTTATGAGGACATTTCAGTCCTCATATTTAAAGTAGCTTTAAATAGCTAAAAATTTTAAAAAATACAGAATGTTTTCTGTGATGGGTAGTGTAATGGTAGGTGTATGGTTACTGTAATAAAACCAATTATGCCTATGGAATGTCCTCATTAGGATATCAAAACAAACCTGTGTGTGTGTGTGTGTGTGTGTGTGTGCGCATGTGTGTGCGTGTGCATGCATTCAAGCATGGAGAAAAAATGTTAAATCACCTTTCACCTGAGTACTAGAAAAAAATAAGCTCAATTATCACAGCCTTCAAAACATATTGATAAGCCAGCCAAAACATGGAACTCAAGTTCTATAATAAAGAACTATATTATGCATACAGAGTAAAAACAGTTTTTGTTTTATTGTACATTTTTTCTTCAACAAAAACAACTATCTTACAAATTACTGCTAGTAAAATGGTTCCAAAGCTTTTTATGATTCATTCTTTTGACCAAACCTATTAATATGTCATAATCCGTGTTACCCGGAACAATTCGTGCCTTTTTCCCCCCAGACTTGTTGTTGTCTGCGTTTCCATCCTGGTCTAAAGTACCATGAAGATTAGGCACTTAATCCGGTGACGTAGGATTGCTTGTGACTTTTTAGTTCCTGGATTTTGTCCTCCGCATATAAGCTTAACAAAGCCTGAACCTCATTGTCAGTCATATTTTCAACTCCATTGTTGGAGTCAAATAGCAAGCAACTCTTACTGCACGCACCACAAAAGACTTTTAAAAATGGTGGTTGAATAAAATGCTGCGTTTCCTCAACCAATCAGCGTATTCAACGCCCAAGTCCCACCCCAAGTTCCTGAACTCGCGAGCAGGAACTTTTTGAGGGGGAAATTTTTACCCGGAATTACATTTAGACCCTGATTCCTGGGGTCGAAACACAACGTTCCCCCAAAGTTCCTGCGGTGGAAATGTGGCTATAAACTGCATCTCATACTTTTACTTGTTCCCTGCTTTTTGTGTTTCTTGTTTTTGTGATTTGGACTTCTATTTTGAAGTGTATTGTCTCTTCCTTATTGTTCACTTCTTGTTTTACTTTTTTCCCATTTGTTATCACAGTGATTAATTACTCACACCTGCTCCTTGTTTGCCTCCTTGTGTATTTTAACCCCAGTGTGTCCTTAGTGGCTCTATGGCGTGCATTGTTATCAGTTTTGTTTTGCCTGAATTGCCCCGTGTCTGTCTCTCTTTGATTGGATTCATTTTTGTTATGTTTGTTAATAAATTTTCTATGTTGCAATTGGATCCTCTTCTCCGTCTTTCTGAAACACCCTGCGTTACAGAACCAAACACAGGAAGTGAACACTGGGAACAAGGAGAACAGAAAATACACTTCAAAATAAAAGTCCAAATAACAAAAACAAGAAACACAAAACACATTCATTTTGCTACATTTGTATTTAAAGGCACAATTTTCGCCCCTAGAGGTCGCTTATTCAAACCAAATGTGAATGAGCGTGGATTCATGGGAGTTCCACAGCCGATGGAAAGGAATCAGCCGGACCTGGGCAGAAATCACGTTAATGGATGAACCGAGCTAATGTCCATGGTATGAAGCAGAGCAGGCCGAGAGCTAATGCACATTGGCCTCGAGTCCAGTGGAGCTTTTATTATGTTTATGCAGCCGTCGGTCACTTCCGCTCTTTTCATTGTGTGAATGGGGTAACGTAGCGCTGTATTACATGGTTGAAACCATGTTATTAAAGTTATGTTATAACGTTACTCTGTGTGTTGGCTCGGTGGCTGCTATGATACACTTCTAATCTAGAAAGATATTAGAATATCATATTAACAAGATGACTTGTGTCGCTAAATGACATGCAGTTAATTTTAAAATATATTGTATGATGCCGAAAGCTCTCTCTGATTATGCCATGTTAGCCACTTGACAAAATAGCATTGTCTCTGAGGTTGGTAAAAACACGGTACTTGTGGTAAATCAAGAAAACAAGTGATTCAAACAATAAGATTAACCGCGTTGCCCTATATAACAATGATTAGATTTCTGACGATAAATGTATCCAAACAGTTGCTCGCCTGTCTAATAAAACACATAATATATTAAAGCGTCTTTGGTGTTTCCATGGTTTCTACGAAATTAAAACTGGAAATCGAGGGTAACGCAGATATGACGCCATTGATAGGCGACGCAATGACACGGGCCGTGTCCTGGTCAAAATGGCAGATTTCTCTGGATTTACACAATGTTGGAAACAAATCTGGGATAATGAAAGCACACAAGGCAACAAAATATACAACATCGTTCTAATAGTTTTTGGATAAAAATCTTACATATCGTGCCTTTAATGTTTGATTTTACAAACCGTAATTACGGTACAAATAATAAAACACATGCAAATTAAAAAAAGCACATGCAAATAAAAAAAATGTGCTGCAAATCCTCACAACACATGCAAACTCAAAAACGCGCTGCATATACAAAAAGCGCTGCAAAGAGCACAAACCACAACGGAAATGTTTCAAGGGGGACCCCAAAAAGTGACCGACCCCACTAGGACCTGCTTATTAGCTGTGTCCAAAACCAGTTCAACTCACCCTTCACTCATTCACTGATCCCTATGTAGTGTACGACATTTGAGTGCACAATGTGTTCACAATCATTAAGTACTATAAAAACTGCAAACAAAAATAAACAACTGTACATATTAGTTCGCTACAGATGATTAACGAATATTATTAATCATCCACTAAATGATCATCTCTTAAAGTTTAATGAGTGAACAACAATGCCACATATTAAAACACTTTTCTGTTAGTGAAACACATTACATGGAGTTAATGCCTACATAATATATTTTAATATTTTTTAGTATGTGCTGTTGTCAAGTACGGTCCGTCACTTTTTGGGGTCCCCCTTGAAACATTTCCGTTGTGGTTTGTGCTCTTTGCAGCGCTTTTTGTAAATGTAGCGCGTTTTTGAGTTTGCATGTGTTGTGAGGATTTGCAGCACATGTGTTATCAAACTGATGATCACGTTTTTTTTTTTATTTGCATGTGCTTTTTTTAATTTGCATGTGTTTTATTATTTTTAGCGCTTTGAGCTCTCTCGGCCACCGTACGTAATTTTTCCATATGTGAGATTTGTTTTAATGAACGATTTAAGTAAAGTATTTGACATAACTGTGCTTAAACGCACTCATAAAGGCTAAAATGCATCTGAATTTCCATTCCAAACATTGCATCTTGATTAAAAGATGTTAGTTTCGGACTCAGGTACAGTACATGCAAACCATATTTAGCGCGACCCCTAGTGAAACACTCACCTTTCCTCTTCAGGTACTCGGCCACCAGTGCTGCCACATGCACGTAACACATCGCTGCCTAAAGAAAAATATCCAAACAAACTGATGCTGAATGATACAGGGAAATTAAGGAGCTTAAAATATAAGCATCAGGACTTCATGGATTTATCAATTAGCATTATTTGACTGGCTTGCCTCTGACAGATCTCCGTTCTTGACATGGATTTTAGCCATGCTATCCAGCCAGGTTTTGCGCAGCTCCGGGGTGCTGGTGTAGGATTTGGCCAGGCTGTATTGCAGGTCCACCAGCATCTCTGGGTCTTTTTCATGTTCCTTCATCTGCTCAGTTGCCATGAGTACCGTACGGATCCGCTTGGTCAGGTCCTTCACGTCCGAGGGAAACGCAGTGTGCTGGGGGAACAGGAAGAAAGTGAAAAATCTGATGTGACATACACATTTGATTTGAGTGTTATTCTAACATCCATATTTATAGTTAGCATAAACGGCAATCTATAATAACATGTATGACGTACATAAATTGAAATCTTAAATTATTGCTTTGCAAATGAAACGAAATGAATTAACCATGATGGCATCGTAGGGATTTTACCTTCACAGTTTTATCACTGTTGGCACAATTGTTAATAATGGACAGTGACTGCTGGAACCGTGTCCCACCAATCCCGATGACATCAGCGATCAGCTGACTGACTGCAATCACCACCTGAAAGCAAAAATGTTCCAAATACATTGGCAGGAATTTTAGCCAGTTTATGTCTTCAGAATATAGTTAATATGAACTCTAGGTTGCAAAGGAGCTCTGTAGATCAGTGATTCGAAACCAGGAGGCCTCATCAAACTTCCAAGTGAGCTGAAAGAATTATTTTATAGAAGACCTTTTTTTAAATTAAGCTAAAAGTCAAGATGTAAGATGATTTTTCTTTTGTTCCCTCAACAACTGCAGAGATTCTCATATCCTTGGAAAACCTGAAAATTTAAGTGAATTTTAAGTTTAAATTCTTGAACGTCACCGAAATTAATAAAATAAAGAAAATATTATAATGAATTTAAATTTATTATTGAACCCTGAAGAACATTCGGTTACTAAAAGCTCTGGAATTATTGAATGTAATTATTTTAATGTATTGCCAATCTTAGTTTCTGTACATAAAAGCCCATTAATATCTTTGAGGATCATCAAATATTAGGCATTGGGGGGGCCTCAGAGTCATAAAGGTTGGGAACTGCAGCACTCCCCTCCCGCCCCCCATTACCCTCTTATCCCTCTCTTGCCTGCAGGTGTGTGCGGACAAAGGACTTCCTGCCATTGTACTCAAAGTTGCTCTTCATGAGGAAATAGAGCAGGTGGGCGGCATCACTGCGTATGGAGCTCAGTTTGGAATTACAGCACTTCAGAATCTCATAACACAAACAGGCACACATATCCGCCCGGCCGTCAAAAAACGTACAGGGAAACTGAAAAAGAGACAAAAAGACAGATGGAGTGTAGGATGAGGCTTATTAACAAAATAATGAACAACAAGATTATGTGTTTTTCTCATTTGGACATTAAATTGCTCATTTATGTGATTAAATGTAGACGCAATACTAAAATCAGTGGCGGGGAGTGTAAATTGACTGAGATCTGCTATACAAGAGGCTGGTGAGAAAATATAGCAGAAAATGTCATATTTTACTGACTTTACCCAGCTAACAAAATCATACATGTTCTGCTAATTTTGGCATTAAGTTATGAAAATGTTATTTCTGAATATTCTCGGAACGGTCGTTTTTTCTTGGTTAAGCGAACGCTAAGGGAACATTCTATTTTGCAAACAACGGAATGTTACTTTTAAACGTTCTTTGAACATTCTGAAATGAGAAGTGACATTTAAAAATGCTAGACAAATGTCGAAATAAAATATTTCAGAAAAAAAAAAAAGATCCGTGAACAACGTACGTGCAAAAGTTTTAAAAAGTATTATTAAAGACCAGATAAATTTGAACAAACATTTCATTAATGTTACTAGAGGAACATTTGTTCATAGTTTTGAGAAAACCTTGACAGAATGTTCAGAGAACGTTTCCTGTTAGCCATTACCATTTTGCTCGTTTGATCCCTGAATAAACCGGAATAAATTCCTAACTGTAAAATGTCCGTTTCCGGTGCATTTATGGTGGTCTCAGATTGTTCCCTAAGGGGATTTTCTCCTCTTATATCCCATGAATCAACACTAAAGAGCAGTTTTTGTGGTTACCTTGTAAATGAAGGTACGTAGGGAGGTGAAGACCTGCTTCAGTGCCGTCTCTGACTGAGGGATCTGAAGGAAACAGAGGTGAACCTGGAAAACCTTCTTCATCAGCAGGTTATGGCCCAAATCAGCACACAGCTGCGTCTGTGGATACATCGTTCAATATGAAAGCGCATCAGGAAGAACTGGACCTTGCTCAGTTGTAGCAATAAACACACATTTCCATTTGTTGTCGGTACCTTAAAGCCCATGATGAAGACGCTGAGAGTGTCCAGCACAGTCAAGCACACCTCTGTCGAGACGTTAGCCTCCAGGAGACACGCGTCAGCATCCCCATGGCAAGATGCTGGAGGAGGAAGAGGAAAAGAAAGATCATATCATTTAGTAACTAAACTGAACAGAACTGAGAAAAGCTGCTTTGACCTCTCAGCATTTTCTTATTCTCTCTGGTTGGACTACACTCTAAAAAACGCTGGGTTAAAAACAACCCAAGTTGGGTTGAAAATGGAAAAACCCAACGACTGGGTTGTTTTAACCCAGCAGCAGTTGGGTTAAATGTTTGCCCAATGTGCTGGGTAGTTTTATTGAACTCAACTATTGTTTCAAAATTACTGTTTTGCTTGCTTAAAATGATCCCGAAGTATGTTTGAAATTAACATTTATTAAAATTATTAATAAATGAAAATTTATTAAGAAGTTGAATTAATAGTAATTATGTTACTAGTAATTATGTGTCTGATTTTTAATTTCCAATCTATTTTGGGTTCATTTTAAGCAAGCCATAGAGTAATTTTTAAACAATAGTTTGGTTAAATAAAACTGCCCAGCCCAGCATATTGGGCAAAGATTTAACCCAACTGCTGGGTTTGTCCATTTTTAACCCAAACTGGGTTGTTTTTAACCCAGTGTACATCAGTGGTTCTCAGGTCAGCACACAAAAATATGTTCTAAGATCCTTTTGCTGAAATTCCCTTTAAGTTCTAAAAAAATTTTACTTTTGGATGTTTTTGGATGATCATTTTTTTCTTGGTAATGCAAATGAACAAAGATTATGGGACTATTGTGTTGTACGGAGCCCCGCACATGACATGCAAGAAAAAAATTGAATCGTGCGCAAGATTTATTGATTCATTCCCTTGATTTACTAAATTGCGTGCACGATTTAGCCAACTATTTTTTTCCTGCATGACATGTCGTATTTCTGAATCAAGTAGTAACATTTAAAAATATTAGACAAACGGCAACTAAAAGAAAAAAAATCCTTGAACAATGTATAATATTTTGAGAAGATTATTAAGGACCGGATAACTTTGAACGAACATTCTATTGACATTACTGAACATACTTGCCAGAACATAAGCCCAATTTCTGAGAACGTTCCTTGTTAGCTGGGTGGTTCTGGAAGACAGTGTTTCAGAACCAGGATTGAGAACCACCGGACTGCAACACTTTATTCATTCTGCTCTGAAGGTGTGCCAAAATTGTGCAAAGGGTGACTTGTGTAAATATGCATAGTGCTTTTTTTTGGTTCCTTTGAAACCCAAGAAGCTCTTACCGGTTAGTCTACAAAGATCCTCAGAACAATTTCTCAGACTGAAACATACACATACACAGTGTAATTTTCATGATTGTCAACGCACATCATCTTACTGAGGCTGTTAAGGTTGAGGAGTGATCAAGAAATGAATCAAGTGTGTTAACGTGTCTTACTGTGGTTGAAAGTGTGTGCGTTCTCCAGGCTGCCCAGCTGATGTAAGCGAGTGTGCACGACGCCCCCTCTGTTACGAGACACAGGAAGAGTCAACGACTTCCTGTCCGAAGCTATAAACCCCACCCCCTCCTGGCTTCTGAGGAAAAACAAAACTTTTATGAGAGGTCCGAATAAATGCATACAGTATAAAAACACAAGTATGTAGGGGGTCATATCACAGATTTGATTTTTTGACCCTGAGGTCCACATAAAGTATAATGTTGGTGAAAGGTTTTTAGACCATGTTCCACCTTCTCTCTTGGCAGGAAATGAGCTAGTTTACAGTACCGTTCAAAAGTTAAGGGTCAGTACGTTTATTTATTTATTATTATTTTTTTTATTTTAAAGTCTCTTATGCTCACCAATGCGATTTTTTTAAATCAAAATACAGTAAAACAGTCATTTTGTGAAATATGATTATAATTTCAAGCAATAATTATTTTTTGTATTTTAATATATATTTTTAAAAAGTAATTTATTCATGTGATGCAAAGCACCATTACTCCAGTCTTCAGAGTCACATGACCCTTCAGAAATCATTATAATATGCTGATTTGGTGAACAAGAAACATTTTTTATCATGGATTATTTAAAGAATTATCAAGATTTATTAGTAATAGTTTTAGTATATATTATTATACTATTACTATTATTTATAATAGTAATTAGTTTATTACAATAGTTTTATTTTTGTAGAAATCATGACACTTTTTACAGGATTCTTTGATGAATAGAAAGTTTATTTTTGTAACATTATAAATGTATTTGTATTTGCTCCCCTGCAAAATAAAAGTATTTATTTCTCTCAACAACAACAAAAAATCTTACTGACCTCTTGAAACTTTTGAACGGCAGTGATAAAAAGATATTTCATAAAAGATATTTTATGAAAATGCTTATGAATATGATCAGCAGTTTTGTTGACAAGTCAATACAGGGTCCATTCTTCAATAGAAGCCTGTTTGCTTCATGACAGGCTCAAAAAATAATCCGTGCTAAAATGCGCCACACAAATGATCAAAGTCAGATTGAAATATGGAAGGAGCTGTTTTTGCAGATAAATGCATATTTCAATAGATGGTTTTGTTGACTAGGGACGACATTTTTAAGGAAAAGATTTGTCGTGATATGACCCGTTTAAAACATCTGCATTCACTATGATTAACTTCTATTCTATTTCTGACACTATATGTTCCTCACATAATATTATATTAGTAGCCTATATATATATATATATATATATATATATATATATATATATATATATATACACACATATACATATATATACATACATATATATACATATATATATATATATATATATATATATATATATATATATATATATATATATATATATATATATATATATATATATATATATATATATATATATATATATGCCACAAAATTACACTTGTATTATTGTATTATTACTGAAAAACCAATATGATTACAGATGGCTCATAACAAATGTTAATACAGTGCATTAGTTGTTGGCATCCATTAGTCATGTGACTGATCTGATTGGCCACTGGACAAAGTTGTGATGTAAGTGAACAAGTGTGAGCGTATTATTGTACTTCTTGTGTTTAATGCACACATGCAGGTGATAAATAACCACTGAGAAAGCATGAATGTGGAAATGCCTCGGCACACATACACACAGAGCAGTGAGTTGAATGAGTCAGCATGCTGTTAGTGAAGGCCACTCAGAAGCACACAGCTCTTACCCTGTTCAGGGGTGCCAGGATGCTACAGTATCACTGACTAACTGAACCCTCGCCAGCATTTCAGTCAATAAAACATATACACACATAAAGGAGCAGCGTCATTCAAGGTATGATGATTATAGATAGTGTAGGACTTGATGCATATGTATGTGTACGTGTGAGTTAAATGCAAGAGAGAGAGAGAGACAGGAAGAAATGAGATAGCAGTGGTTGTACTGATTTTGCGTTTCTATGTCTGGTTCTACAGAAGGACCATTTGTAATAAAATTAGAACTATAGGGCTGTCAATCAATTAAACGTTTGTATTGAACACATTATTCATCATATCCAGATAATTAATGAATGATTACTAAAAAGCAAATGAGGATAATCAGAAAGTATTTCCATGTCACTGATCATAAGCCTAGCACTGAGTGAATTCATTCTTAATGCATTATTCATTTTTAAGTATTTTATTGACATGGTTGCGTTCACACAGCAATACACACAAAACAAGTAATGACATAAAGAAAGAAACATTATAACAATAACAAATAATTATAAAATTAGTATTCAAATAGTATTAAAACTAGAGCCAATTTGTGAATAAATATATATAAGCAAGATATAATCTTATATAATATATTATAAATATATTATATAATTATACAGAATATTGAATAGACATTTATTCAACACTAGAAATGAATAGAAATAATTATTTTAATAAAGATTTTTTTTTAAATTACAATTTAATTAAAAATACTAAATTGACAGCCCTGATTAGGATACTTTTCCCCATTATTATCCCATTTCCTGTTCAACAAAACTATGATTACTTAACAGCCTTAATTTTGCCTAATTTTAGACAAAAACCTTGTACGATTCAGCAGCAAATCTTAAAAATTTTGACTATTAGGAGCAAAAACATTTTTTTTTTTACCTGGCAATGAATCTCTTCCCCATGTACCTGAACTGATGTAGACACACCCTGAGAGAGAGAGAGAGACGTGAACTGAGTTCTCAGTATTAAGTTACAGGACCTCAATGCTCTGATGTGATTTGTAACAGTCTAGATGACTCACTCTACTAAAGTAAAAAAGTCCATCAGCTCAGAGGTTGTGGCTTTGTTCCAATATGTAAATAAGGCATCTGGAAAAACAGTGAAAATTCATGAGAAAAAGTATGTGGACTTTGAAAATTAGAGTCATGTGTGCATGTTCTTACCTTCAGACATGCTCTTTAAGACATGGAGGAAACACATGAGCAGGTTTTTTATTTCTTCTCTGTCCAGTTTATCACAGCGTAGAACAGAGCTACCCAGAGCGGAAGCTGACTGAGTCTGTCACACACACACATAAAGTATATAAAGACGAAATACCACATCACAGAACACTGTGGTCCATCAGAAGCTGAATGGACTTTCAGAGAACAAAAAACACAAACCCCATCACATGCACAGAGCTGGAAAAATACAATATGAGAACGACATGCAACAACCTCATGATATATAAAAGATTTGAGAGATGAAATCACACACACTCCCCGGACGGGGACACTCTAGGGATGCTCTACTTGTATGGTGTCAGTGATTCTGTTAGTGTCGATGTCGTAGAGGGCGGGGCTTGAGAGCAGTGAGAAATCCATTGTGACACGTTTGGCTGCTCGGCTGAGAGGGGCGGAGTCCTCTGGTTCAAGGGGGAGGGGCAACACGGTGAGGGTGTGTCTACGTGTAAACCTCTCTTTCGGCTAAGAGGTCAGAGGTTAGGGTCAAGAGGGGAGGATGAAAATTAGGAGTGAACTGAGGATCAACAGTAACGTGCCTCACTCTAAACCTAGCTGAATGAAGTCATTTTACAATATATTTAACTTTGTTTTGTGAGCAATACAAAAATTAATTCCATAAAATAATTATCAACCCTGAGTCATTTTAAAGATTAAGTTTGCCAGTTTTTCTGTACCCATTCCTTATCAAGACATTTTAAGTGGTTATACTGAACAAAAAACATTCTGTACATTTTACTTTAATTTGAATTCATTGTTATATTCCAAAATACTTTTATGTACATTAAACAAATAGTAACTTTCTCAACATCAAGCTCAATAGGGGGAACAATCTACATTTTGTCATTGTGTTGCAATGATTTTTGATCATTAAGACAATTATTATGACTTTCAACCTTATATCCTCCAACCCTGAAATATAAGGATGTTTGTTTCCGCCACTAAATAAAAAATAAAAAAGGTAATTACTTTTAATCTCACAATTCCGAATTTTTTCTCTCACAATTGCGAGATATAAAGTCAGAATTGCAAGTTATATCAGAATTGTGAGAAATAAACTCACGATCGCTAGAAATAAAGTCAGAATTGCGAGTAATAAATGAACAATTGCATATTATAAACTCAGAACGGTGTTATAAAGTCCAATTCTGAGGAAAAGAAGTCTATATCTCATAATTCTGACTTTATAGCACGCAATTGGGAGTTTATATCACACAATTCTGAGAAAAAGTCATAATTGTGAGATTAAAATTCACAATTATCCCTTTTTTTATTTTTTATTCAGTGGCAGAAACAAGCTTCCATAGACACATTTAATAATCTAACAGGGTTAACATAAAACATGAAAAATTATACTGTGAAGGGTTTGATTCAGGAATCCACTGCTGCTTCAATATATATTTTGAGTGATTTATAATCAAGTTGAAGAAGTCAGATAAATCTTGAGAATAACTTATGTTAAAGCATTTATTTTCATTTTCATTTTCAAACACTAACGATGAAAATTGTCACTGAGAGAAAAGTACAACTTATCAGTATGTTTTGGGAATATTTCCTGTTCTAGTTAAAGCCTGAGCCAACTTCAGCCTTGAAGAAGCTGTGAATCACGTGCGTCTTTGTATTTGCACTAAGTGTTCAGTGCAGGTCCTTCACGGGTGGACAACTGGCACTCTGCTCGAGACCTGCAGACGCCTTTTCATGTCTTAACAGGACATCCTGTGCCCAAGTTCAGGGTCTGATCACGATGAATGGAGATACGCTCCTATGTGTGGAAGATTACCAATTTTCCTTAGCCAATCAGAATCAGTTAACTTGAAGTAATGACGCAGTTCGTGGACTCTGTATAATTGTTGTGGAAATGTGAATGTACGCAGAGCGGCCAACGAACTCCTTGTGAGACTTGAAGCTGGCTTCTGCTTCAGTAAAATTTTCTTCAATTCATTTTTTTAAACTCAGACTCCAGGTCTTCATTCATCAGATCTGGTCTTTTGGGTCTTTAACTGTAAAAATTTCCCTACAACTGTGATATATTAAAATACACAGCAAAACTGAATGAAGAATGACCTGTTCAAGTGAAATATTTTGAATTGAATCCTATGTCTTACATAAGATTCTGACAGGGTTGAAATACTAATGTGGTTTTTGGTTGAGGTTACTGAAGAAAAAGAACTACTGGTACAGGACTTCTGAGATTATTAAGATTTGCCCCTGGTAATTTGGCCGTGAGGGAGAATAACATGTGAATAACATTTCAATTTAATTTTTTTTAGGCACCATTACCTAGAAATGACCCAGGGAGTGAGCAATGTAACATAACAGATGTTTCATGACCTCAAGTAATGTATCAGACATATGTGGAAAAGTGAATACATCACAGTTCCAGTTAAAGGGCCTCTGAGAACATGTGGTGAGGGAGGGAGGAACCCCCCTGAACATTGTATAATGTTTTTAAAAGACTAAATGAAGTCCGATTTGATTTGTAATGGGCTTTTTTCAGTACCTATTTTGTAAGTAGGAGATTACATTTAAACAAAGCAGATACAAGATAATTTGGGCCCTCCCTGTCATTCTGTTTTACCTTATCAAGGGAGCTGGTCTTCTCACTGGTCTTCTCATGGAGGCTGTTTCCCGAGTCTGTGCTGACCAGAGAACCTCGAGAGTCAGCGTGGCGCACAGAACCGATGTTAGGCGTGGAGGTGTGAGGAGAGGCTACGCACAGGATAAACTTAATTCATATAATAAAAACATTTGCTGATAATCTCAATAATACTAGCAGGTGACCGGCCTTTTTGATTTGGTCATCACTCACCAGTTCCTGAGATGACACCAAATACATCCTTATGAAGGCTGTTGTCAAGGTTACCAACAGGTTTTTGGGGTGTTGCCGTAGAGATGCTGGCAAGATGTTCATCTCGCCCATTCTGAGGAGAAATAACAGAGTTCAACCTAACATTTCAGATGGCTTGTGAAATCTACGCTGCTCTAGCAATAAACAGACTGAGAGAAAATTAAGAACAAAAAGATGTTTCACCTGGTTGGTGTTAAAATTAGATGCATCTCTCACGTTTACTCGGTGAACGTTCTCCTGTAGCAACCCAAACAAGGGTAGATAGAGTGTCGCCAACCTGGCCTGCTGACTCTGCACAAACATAAGCAAAGAAACAGATTAGATATTTACCTGTAGGTAAATACAGTACAGCTCCTATATATCTGAATGGGGAAAGAACGAAACATACAAAACAAGATTGTGTTTAAATTGTACAATTCTTTTCAGAAGTTTTGGGTCAAGAAGTTACTGACTTACTGTTTTTACTGTATTTTCGTCAAATAAATGATGAATTGGTGAGCATAAGATACTTCTTCCAAAAACATTAAAAAAATCTTACCGACCCCAAACTTTTGAATGGTACATTTCAAATTATAAATAAAATAATAAGATAAAAATGAAGCTCAAATCATGTTAAATAAAACACAAAACTACATTGCTCAGACTGCCAAGCTATTATGCATTGACATTACACAGTAAAAAAGCTAAACAAAAGTCTCAGGTTATGTATGTAACTCGGTTGCCTGAGAGAAGAACAAGATGCTGCGTCATGGCGTTGACGCTATGGGAATGCTTCTGTGTGCGAGCACGTCTACACATGGCAATTTGATGACAGGTTCAATTGTCTGAAGAAGACGCAAAGTCATAAGTGGGATGAGGTGTAACTCCTCTAACCGGGTCCTACTCGGCCCGCTCTGAGCGGGCCTCGAACCCCAGTCTTCCGGCATGGGAGTTGGACGCTCTAACAAGGAGGCTAAAGGTTGCAACCCCCAGCATCTGTCGCCCAGCAATACACTCACCCCCTAAACCTCACTCACATCCAGGTCACGGCACCAATGTAACCCCTGACCTGGGTCCTACTCGGCCCACTCTGAGCTTGGGACTTGGGTCAACCCTGAAGGACTTGGGATCCTGAATCTGTATCCAAACTATAGAACCTGATGAATGTGTGCGGAGAGAATCAGCCTACAGCAGCACAAACACTCTAAAACGCAGCCTTCGCAAGATCGTTGGAAGACACTACAGTCTTGATGGACCCTGACACCTAGAGGCGAAGCCATAACAGGTCCATCAAAGGAGAGGGTGATAGCATCTGTAATCCAATGCATCATACACTGCTTGGTGACTGTATTACCTCTACTGCAACCACCAAAGTATACCAGAAGCTAAGAGGATCTATGCCACTGGCCTGAGCATTGGAGATTCTCAGAGCACTGACCGGGCATAGCAGGCAGAGGCTTACTTGCTCCTGTGTCTCATAAGGCGGAGGAAAGAAAGCCTGCAAAGGAGCCATTGAAGGTACTTTTGGAATTTAGTCTAGTTTTTGGGGTGCAATATAACTCTGACATCACCTTGTGTCTAAGCAAGAGGAGGCAACTGAAATAGCCTGGAGGTCTCGTACTCTCTTGAGTGATGGTAATGCCAATTCCTGTGTTCTGGCAGAATCTACACTCGCCCTCCGCTCCTCCCTCCTGGAGCTGGGCCTCAGTCAAGCATGTTTGGTGGAAGCCATCAGCTCCTGCACATGGACAGGGATTAGCTCCTTGAACACACCAACTGACAAAAGCATGAGTTCTGATCTGAAGAATTCACAGAGTGAGCTTCCATCTCAAATCCGCCTCCACTAACTCAACCTACTAGCCCCATGACCAAAGCCAAAGCTGACCAAATGCTTCCTCGGCTTCTGAAGACAAAGAAGCTGTCAGCATGGATTTCTGGCGTCTATTTAGGGATTCAGCGACATACTTTGCTACGTCATGACATCCATATATTCGGCCAATCAGATGGGCATGTGCTTCAGACACCGGCTTGCGCAAAAGCCTTCCCACAGCATCAATGCCATGATGCAGCGTCAAGTTCCACTTGAAAGGGAACTGCCAATGTCTTTATTAAACAGCTGACTGAATAGCAGGCCTTCCATACTGCGTGTTGCAATTTCTCCTAGTCATGTTTGTTAAAATTGACTGGAGATCACTTTTCCCAGATATGTTAAGTTAAATGATAAGTTGCTTACATTTTTTTAAAGAAAACCCCCAGTGCTAATGCTCTTAATTATAAATAAAGGTTTTGGGCACTGACCTTTGAGACATAGCGATCGTCAAATGTGTGTTTGATCATCAGACTCTTGAGAACTTGAATGGCAATCTGACGGACCTCCCCAAACTCTTGAAGGGCCCCACACACTTCCCTCAATAATAAACCTACTAGGAAGTGATTCCTGCAGAAATCATCAGTCAGTGAGTAGTCCAACTGCAGATCTACGAAGACATAGAGAAAATAAAGAGAAAGAAAGACATTACACCCCAGATACTAAATGTAACCTCCAGCTAACTTAAAAATACGTTTGAAAGTTCTTACTCAAATATTTTGCTAAAAAGACCAAAGAGGCACTAGTTGAGAAGAATACTTTTAATGCAGTGAACAAAAATGTCCTACAGCTTTTTATAATAAAACCAAAAGCACGGCTTTGAAAAATGCACCAAGACATTTTCACAAAAATCACAAAGAACACACGTACACAAGAAGATTTTTCACAGGCAGATGCAATGGCCAGTTCACAAACAGTTATTCCGAAAACACAAGAGTTTTAAACACCCAACCAATCAATCAATCAATCAATCAATCAATCAAAAGAATCTAGACAGATGAATGAATTAGCTTATGTTGAACATCAACATATGTAAGACAGAGTGGACTAGGACACCGAAGAGAGACATGGACTGTGTCATTAAGACTAGACACACGAACATTGTTCAGTCACAGGTAAGCAGGACTGCTCACCTACACTTCTGGCATGAGTCTCCTTAAAGTGACACAGAAAAGCTATCACACACAAAGAAAGAGGAAACAGTGGAAAGGCACGGCAGAACATAAGCAATAGGTACAGAAAGCCCAAAGGACAGAAGCATCAGAGAGAGGAAGGGAGAGTTCTATTAAATCAAATTTTCCTAATGAACAACTTTCAAGACAGATGTCAGGCAGTTTCTTAGACTATTTCAACAACAGCATGTGGCAGAATATCCCTGTATGTTTACCTTGAAACCTCTGAATGCGACCCTTCCCAAAAGGCATGGGCAGATTGAGAGGTATGTAGTGTTCGTGATTACAAACCACCCGCAGAAACTCAAACTTAAACTCGTACAGCGTCTGCAAGAAACAAAGAGAAACTTTTATATTTGATTATATTGATCAAATAAATGTAGCCTTGGTAAGGTTAAGAGATTTCTTTCAAAAACATTATATTATGAGCATGAGACTGCTAATAATGGCAGTTCTTTTTCAATTTTAAATTACAGATTAAGATTTCAGAATTAGCACTTTATACATAAGCTCATACAACTGTTGTTACGTGTACCTTGGGATCTCCAGGTATGAAACAGGTGATGTAATTGTTTATCTGCTTGAAGACAAATCCTCGATCCATAAAGGTGAAACAGCGCTGTGGGACAGTAAGTGAGAAGGCACTGATCACTTAAAATTGTCATGAAATGATGCAAGCCTTCAAAGACAACTCAGGATGTTTCACTGAGACTCTTTAATGATGAAACGATCAAATATTGGTCAGTGTTTCAGAATATAAAATCAATTGCTCGTAGTAGAGAGAGAGCGGCTCTTCTTCTGGCTGTACCTTTATGAAGACAGCCAGGCTGTGATTGGCGTTGCGGGCAGCGTCCAGGTTATCCTTATACTTCTGAGTGATGTGGGGCATCAGCATGTTCACCAGTGTCTCCACAGCGTGATGAAACGAAGCTGTGAATCGCTGGTTCCTGGACAGCTACACATACAACAACATGGCTCAGACAAATAATAAAAGGAGCAAGGTAAACCACCACAAAACCATGGTAAAAAGTTTCCAAAATTCATAGCTAATATGGTTACTGTTACTACAGTGAAACCTTAATATGGGATGTCTTTCAAAAGTTTAAGAAGCTTTCAGAGTATTTTCAATTTTGGTTAATTTCCTTTGCAGGCAAATACCAAGTTTTCACTGTTCCACTGTTACTGGAGTAGTTCTGAGTGTAGCATATGATTAGGTTCACCTTGACTTTGCCACTTTCCATCAGGTACTGTGCCATTGACTTCACCAGGGCTTCAAAGAAATACCACGAATACTGAAACACCAAAGTATACATTTTAAGCAATGGCACATACAACTCAGAACAAACCTTCTGAGGTCAAAGAGTGTTCAAACAGAGCGGTGTTTTCAGTACCTTGAGAAGCTTGTTGCTGGTAAGGAAGTCCGTCGAAGGCTTTAAGATTGATGTCATGGCTTTGGCCAGTTCTTCGTGCACTGTCTTACTGTTACTGGTTGAATAGGACTCCGTTTTAAACACATACTGGAACAACATGAAGAAAATCATGTAACTAAGTCTACTTTAGAAACTGCACAAAAAGTATGACAGTGTAGACATTCGTAACCATGGTCAAATGTTTAAGAACTTGATTTACCTTGACATATGACCTTAGGTAGTGTTCCAGACCCTCCTCATGGCACTGAGCAACAATGTGGACCATGACCCTGCAGGGGAGACAGATGAACAACAAGAGAACATGTGAGAAACCGAAAGAAGAAGATCCCATGTTCAGATTTTGGCAACTCCTGTTCTCTCACCTGGTGGTGTTTACAGCCACATCCTCATTACTGGCGCTGGTCAGAACATGAACCAGTTGGTTTAAAATGGTCGGCAGGAAGTTGATCATAACATGACCTTCCATGGCGTGAAGGCTCTGGGGATTCATGGGTAATATTTTGTCATTTAGCCCAACATAACAATAATAATTAAACTGGACGTCTCTATGCTCACCTTGAGGTATTTGACAAGCTCACCCTCAGTTGGACAGCTGTCACCAGACTGCATACTCTGGAAATGATGGAAAAAATTGTGCAGGTGTTGATCCTGAGGAGATGAAGGGAGATGTTTAAATTAAAGAGGGAGCAGTGATCTCATCATTGCAACTCATTTTCTGTACACTAACGAATGCTTTCATCATAACTAACAGTGCAAACACGTTGTAAATAAACTCTGTTATGGCGAGAGTCCAGAACTCAGTCACCTAGAAACTTGCGCTGTTTGATTGACAGCTCCAGCGATTGGTCTACGCATTACATGATACTTGCATGTTGTCGCATTACTGGCGAGTCCCTATCGTAAAAGTCTGTTTGCAAAGCCTGCACCGAAATGTGACTGATTTACCAAATAATCCACCGTGAAATGTACCGAATACAAATAAATCAAGCTCAACTGAGACATTAACAATGTTGAAAATAATTAAAAATATTCCTAGCGTTAGGATCCTTTGAAAGGTAATGTTATTTTGTGTGCTGTATCGCTCTTCTCTCATTGTCATCTCATTAACACGTCAGTGGGCGGGGCTAACACTGCAATGATGAAGTAGGCGTTGATTTCGGAGGCGGAGTTTCACCTCGGTCTATTACGTCATTGATAGGCACATTCCACAACGAGACGTTGTCTGGGTTTGGTTACAATAACAGCTGTTTTTGGACTAACAAGGATGTTTTCAGTTCTGAAACTTAAAGGATATTCTTATAGTATGATGACCTCTTACATATCAAAAGCTCAAGGAAAATTTGATTTCTCGGTTCACGACCCCTACACCATTGCCATATTCATTAGCATGCCAAAACTACTCTGAGAGTTTGATTGAAATATACCTTATGTAATTTTGACAATACGAATGTTGATACTAAATGTTATTAGCATCATAATTAGGATATATCCTTTATAGTTATACCTGAGTGTAGATGGTAGAGACCAGATGTGTGGACACTCTGAAGAGAGGACGTCCTCCATCCACCCACTTTATCTCAGGACTAGAGTGCTGCAAACACAACATCAAGTTTAAATGGTTTATTTTAATTATACAGACAGATCATCCCCTGAAAGATCCATTTCTCATAGACAGCAATGAGATTAAATGAAGGGCGAATGGAGACCTTTGCTGAAGTCGCATGCCTTCTCAGATTTCTTAATTTCATTTTCCTGAGAAAAGAGCTCAGTAATTTATGTCACTGTGAATGTGCTAATGTGATTTCAACAAAGTCACCGGTTTCAAAACAAACTCAAAGATTCCTTTTTAAATTATTAAAGACCAAGTCTCTTACGGAATTTTAGGAGAAACATCTAAGTATGTAAAATTGATTGATCAATGAAAAATAACTGGGAACCCCAAAGAGTCTCCAGAACTATGAAAAAGCAACCTCTGAGAAATAAAGATTACCTGCCGTAAAACTAATACTATGCTATAAGATCCACTAAGACAAAAAGTCAATAACAATTAGATCTTGGATTAGATTCAGGAAGTATATCCAAATAGCATATTAGACTACACACACACACACACAGAGAGAGAGAGAGACTCCACATATACAGTTTCACATTTGGTCTGCAAATGGCTGCAGTTTTTGCCAAGATGGGAATGTTTTTGTTATGACTATGCTAGTGGGTCTACCTTGCTTACACCCTCCTGGCAGTTGAGGTAACCATTTGGTAGGTTGGATGCCACAGGGATGTGTTGCTCACTCATAACAACACGACCATCTTTAAGCAGAGGAAGCCAGGCAGAGCCCACTGACAGAGAAACGGACAGAAGTGAGAGTGTGTGAGAGAAAACATCCAACACATCTAAAGACTTATTGGTACTGTGTGCCTCACTTTGATAATGCTGCAGAAATATTATGCATAAAAAGCCGAAAGTACTGTGACAAGCTGGGCTGGGCGAGAGCCATGAGAGAACGACGTGAGGCGTGACTGCTGAGGAGCATCACCTGCACACTACACCGGTCTCGTATCTCTCCCGGAGGAGCGACGACAGTGAAGGACGAGAGAGGACCAGGCCTGGATTTTATGTTATGTTTTGCTTTGTTTATGTGGGTGGCAGTCATCCGCTATTTTACTTTCGCTTTGTTATTTGTTTTAGGATTATAAAAGTTAGTTGAATGTTCGTCGGTTCCCGCCTCCTTCTTCCCGTACTTACTGTGTTACAAGTACCAAAGATGCAAGTTCCTGGAGCCCTAGCCCATGATTCAACATGTTAGCATTGTCACTGTTAGCACTGCTGTACCTGGGGTCTCCACTATGTCCCGTTTCTTTGTGCTGCTGTCACAGCTGATGTGGTAAAAAGTGAAGAGCAGGTGATGCTTTTCATGAAGCTGTGTGGGCAACTCGATTTTTATCTGCAGTGCATATACACATAAAACAATCCGATTAAAAAAAAAGGAAAAAAAAAAGGAAATATATAAATGAATATACAGTGATAAGATCTCTCATAATTGGATGACTATCCCCCACTATTATCATTAGCTACAATAAAGAAATTAACTACCCACAAAAAGCATTTTTGGAATTCAAAAGACCACTAGTGAAAATTCGTAATACAACATTTCCCATCAGAAATAATAATGTCTTTTTATGAACATACAACTATTTGAGTGAAAAGTTTGCATTAAAAAATTCTTGGTATTTTCCCCCTAAATCCTAAAATGTTCTTTTTTTATTCTCTGGTTTGACTTAGATTTTAATTTTAACCCCCAGGTTGTCAATACAGTCTCACACTTTTGGGCCCCAATAGTGTTATATATCATATATTATAGGGGGCAATGGAGGAAATATTTATATTTCACTGCCTCATTCATCACCTCATCATAGAACTCTGGGTTTTGCTGGTGGTGCAGTACAGCTGCGTAGGCATGTTTGGTGAAGAGAGGACCTCCTGGGCGACCATAGATACACTAAACATAACAATGGCATGCATAAACATGGCGGAATATTATCTTCTGGTCAAATTAAATATCATCTACACTGTTTATAGGTCTTGGGGCAGATGTATACCTTCAAAGGTTGAGCATCCTCTTCATCCGACTCTCTGAATTCTACACATACTGCAATGTTCCTTGCCTGAGTCCCATAAGAGAAAGAAAGAACATGAACCAGAAAACTACTCACTGTTGAATCTCCAAGTGCAAATTTTATGGGCAGCAGGTGTAAACAGAACCACTTCATATGTCAATTCCTCTGGCCGAAGGTTCTCAAGCGGCTGATAATGCTATTGTACCTTAGCGAAAGACTTCTGGTTGTCATATTTGAGGTGCTTGGGATAGACATATAGATGATTGTTGTAGGTAGTGAAAGGCTGAGAGCACTTGGCAATACAGGGAACAAACTCCTCCACCTCCAACAGAACACCACTGCTCGACCCATTACTTTCAAAAGGCCTCACTGGGATGTAGGACGGAGTGACACAATCTAGACAATGGAGAGGAGAAAATTTGAGTTTAAGAGACTAATAATTCGTGGCGCACAATGAGGGCATACAGAATCAGGAAATCAGGGTAGAAAATATCATCAGAAAAGATGTGCATTAGATTAAGGTTACATTACCAAATATTTTGAATACTTACTCGCCATATCAGGAGGGACATTATCAATGGTCACATCCAGGTTGCCCAAGATGACAGGTAATTTAGCCATCTTCTCAGGTCTGTGGATACAATGTGAGATATACTGTACATTTATTTAAGAAGCTCATCTCTGTAGGTGGACTGAAAAAGTGCCTCTCTGAGAAGTACTAGAAAAACACATTTCTAACATTGGGACCATCCATAGCTGGAAATACATCGCAGATGTTCTGAAAATACTTCCATTTAAAAATCCATTGTTTTAAAGGGGACCTATAATCCCCCTTTTACAAGATGTAATATAATGTCTTCAGAGTCTGTGAGTCAATGTCTGTGAAGTTTCAGCTCAAAATACCCCACTTATCATTTATTATAGCTTGTCAAATTTGCCGCTATTTGGGTGTGAGCAAAAACACGCCGTTTTTGTGTGTGTCTCTTTAAATGTAAATGAGCTGCTGCTCCCGGGCCCCCTTTCCAGAAGAGGGCGGAGCTTTAACAGCTCGTGTTTCAGTTTTTCAACAACGACAAAGCTGGAGAATCTCACGCAGACAAAATGAGGATTGTCAGTAACGTTGTTCAGCCTTACGTTGTTCAAACCGGAGTCGACACTGATGGAGAGACTCAGGAAGAACTTACAACTTTTAGAACGGTTAGTGGATAAATTTATGTAGTTGCTATCTTTTGTCCAAATCTTTTGTGCAAATCCAGTGTTGAATTGACCCTCGTTTGTGAAGCAGTCCGGCGTAAAATGACGGCATCAACAACACTCGACTACAACAACGCTTCCTCTTCTCTAAAGCAGCCCAACATGGCCACGCCCCCTTTTCTGCATATTTTCGGGTGCAGTATTTATGTAAATTTTCGGGTTGGTGATGTCACTAATCCAGGAAGAAGCTCGCTGAACAGAGATTTCTTTAAAAGAAAATATCTCCCTTTGCATTGAACTTTGAGCGTCGTAACTTTGCAGATGTTGTTTCTGCTCGAACAGCAACATTACACACTCAGTGAAATCATAATCAACCACCCCTTTAATAGATTGAAACTACTGTAAAAGGGAAAGGAAACATCACAGTGAAGACACGTGTAAAAACTTGAGGTGAATACTGACTTCCTAAAATCCGCCAGCAGTTTGAAAAGATCCTCTTCTGAGAGTTTATTACTGTCTTGCCGGTACAGCGCGGAGAACCGAGCGCTTTTATCCAGAGTCCCTGAGGCGTCTTTAAACACGGGTCTGTGGAAAAGAACAAAAAGATTCAATATTGTGACTGACGCAAAACACTGAGAGAAGAACAGATCGATTCCAGAGAGTTTTGGCTCACCGGGCTGCCCATGCGAAAGGCATCCTGTACTGGCCCAGTCTGCTGCAGGCCATCTTGGCATTCTTCAGAACCTTCTGTGCAACCTGTGAAGCAAAACACACACAGTGTTCCCCACATCCTCTCGAGAGACATTTTATTAACAGTAACCTGGGCAGACAGCACGGTCCTGGGAGCCTTGCGGGGGTTTCAGTTGGTAATGTAGAGTAGCTTTTGGCAGGACATCACAAGGCTCATTGTGGGATGTGGTAGAATTGTTTGCAAGTTTATGAATCTCAAGCCCTGATTTTCCTTCTCCTTATCCCTATAATAACCAATTATTGTTTTGATTGACATAATATATTTGGTACTTCTGGTTAGTTTGTGTATATGCTTGGATCAGCTGTTTTGTTTATGTACAGTATGTGTGTGTGTGGTTATGTTAGGCTCATTGCCTTGCTGGAGTCGGAGCTCTTCATGTAGGGCTCAGCGCAGTGGGTAATGCCTCCCTGCAGAACTTTCTCAATTCGTGCCACCAGAAAGATGTCAGGGTGAGGACACGTCACAGAGAAGACACCCTAAAACAAAAATGAACAAAGACTTATTTTTATGTATAATTTTTCCAAACATGGATGTCCCCAGATGTCCCCAAAGGGAGGTTAGATATAGCTAACTTCTGGGGACAAACTGTCCCTAAAGTATAGCTAAGTAAACACGCACACACACATGTTGGGTTTTAATGTTTTACACAGATTTTGACTGATTTTTTCAAAAAAACATCCATATATCCATCCATTCATCCACAGATCTATCTATCCATCTATCCATCTATCCATCCATCCATCCATCCATCCATCCATCTATCTATCTATCTATCCATCTATCTATCCATCTATCTATCCATCTATCTATCCATCTATCCATTCATCTATCCATCTATCTATCCATCTATCCATTCATCTATCCATCCATCTATCTATCCATCTATCTATCCATCTATCTATCCATCTATCTATCCATCTATCTATCCATCTATCTATCCATCTATCCATCCATCTATCCATCCATCTATCCATCTATCTATCCATCTATCTATCCATCTATCCATCCATCTATCTATCCATCTATCCATCCATCTATCCATCCATCTATCCATCTATCCATCTATCCATCCATCTATCTATCTATCTATCCATCCATCCATCCATCCATCCATCCATCCATCCATCCATCCATCAATCCATCCATCAATCCATCCATCCATCCATCCATCCATCCATCCATCCATCAATCTATCATCCATCTAGGCTAATATAGTGCATATATTTAGTGAAAGTGTTAATTTCTCTAGCGAACTAATAAGTTGTGGACATTGAATGACTTGCCTGAGGTAAATGTAATGCTAAAGTATGCTTTGTTTCTTATCGAAAGTGACAAAATGCGGAGCTCATTGCTCTTATCGATGGTTAATGGTGGGCTACAATGCTGTATTCTTCATATACACATGCGTACCGAACCTTGAGTCACGTTCAAAAATTCACAGGACGAATAACCATCCACCTTTTTTCATAGTTTGTCCAGCCCTCTTACTTTTTTGGGGTACTGCAGCATCCCCTCCAGCAGTTCACTTAGCAGCATTTCTCCATGAGGTGTGTCCGCCGCTCCGTTTATCTGCATGCTCGGTGGTGGGATCATGGATCGGACCAGTGGGTGGTTTAGATCCACGTGAAAATCTGCAGATATTTTTCTGCTGTTCTGCACGTCAAACAAGGAGAGCACAACGAAGAAGGGCTCCACCTGAAGAAAACAGTGAAAGCTGCATCTACCCTTATGAAACAAAAATATATAGGAATATACTGGAAAATATAATGTGATTTATTCCATAATATTGCAAACTAGTGACGATGTATATATTGATCAAAAAATACACTCTATTTTTACATGTAACAGCTTAATTTACATTCAATTAAATACTTTCTAACACATATAGCTGAACACTTATTCATAAACTTTTATCTCACTTTATTGTTTGTATAAAATATGTGTGATGGTATATAAAGAAAGTATTTTTGAGCAATTGGCAAGTCGTGGCAACATGGTGTGTGCAAATGAGATTTTACAAATATAAATACAATAGGATATATAGATATTTTGCTCATACTTGTGTACATATATTGCACATACTTATTCCCATAATGTGAATAAATGTACTGTATCAGAACATGAATGTTAAAATATATTTATATATATTCACACACATCATATTTTATCACATGTACATTTATATATAATGATGTGCACTGAATATAAAATTGCATACATTACAATATATAAGTAAATTTATTTTTCAATATATGAAAACCAATTCCTATTGTAATACATTCACCCAATATATTCTTCTGTATATTTTCAATATACTATAAATAATTGAATAAACTGATCATTCATTTATAAGCACACAAATTCTCTTTTCATAAGGGTAACCTGTATCAGAAGTGCTCCAACAAATGAAAGCGTCAGAGAGGCACAGTATTTACACTCGTAGCTAATTGAGAACTCAAATCTTATACGTGTGTGTGTGTGTGTGTGTGTGTGCAAATTAAACTGAAATAGGAGAAAGGGGTTCAACATTCAAATAATTACCTTTATGTAATCACATACAAGGCCGACTATCAATACACACATTATTCCTCCAAACCCATGGAGTTTGGCAGGTTGCCACAACACATCCCTCATCAGAGGCAGTGATACTTAGCCAAAGAAAAGAACTTTGATTGTGTATGTGAATCTTACGTTAGTAGTAGGTCCCTCCTCATTCTCTGCTACACAGCTCTGAAGGTTGAAAGACAGATCATTGCAGCTGACCAAAACTCTCTTCCCAAACTTCTCCTCAAACTGCTTCACGTCAGGTTCGATGCCAGACAAATCGAGTCTCTACAGGCCAAAGCATACACACAGAGCTCAAAACCAGTAGCTCACCCAGTGATTTAATGGAGTGTTTATTATTGGAGCTGTGGCTCACCTGTGTGTCAGGGTCCAGAGTGAAGAGTTTCAGACGAGTCTCACTCCTCATCTTGGTCTCAATGTCTCTCGCACTCTTAAAAGCAAAAACAGGATGGCAAACGCTAATTACAGCATCTGATTGTGTTTAAAAAATCTTAATTAGTATTTTGTCTTGGTTTCCAGTAAAATCTAAAGTCTAAACATCCTTAAAATCAACTTGAAACGAATGTTGCGTTAGTCTTTTCTTTTCTACTATGACATATATGTGAGTGAAACATCTTCTCGAAGAACAAATGTAGGGCGGGACTTGATATTGTGCATCAAGAATTGATTGGATGGTTTGTGATGTCATGTGAGTGACAGGTCGTCTCGTGCCAGTGAACACGTGATCAGAGAAGGAATTTATTTTGGTTGAATATTATGAGGGCATATGAATTAAATATTAAATAAATGATAAATTATTCATGATAAATACTGCAATATTCCATAATAAAAAATTGTCAATTTTTATTTCATGGTGACTTTAAAACAAGACGAATACAAAATGACATTTGACAATCTGACTTTTTTCAAACTATATAAATTTAAAATTATAAATAAATATTAAAAATAAATTTCTCACCATAGAGGTATTCTAAATGTAGTTAGATTTAAGATTTAAACAAGAAAAATAGCCTTTTTAAAATTAATAAATTTAATAAATAATATGAACACAGGCACTACTATTTTTTTTTTTTTTTTTTAGATAATATTCTCACATTTTTTTGTATTATCTCCCTTTTACACAATTTTTAAATATTTTTACCGGAGAAAAAAACAACTATTAAACATCATAGAAGTGATCATGGGATGCGAGAAAATATTCTGGCTTTAGAGAGAAGCGGCGCCTAGACGATTGATTCCAGGGAGGAGAGAGAAGGAGGACAGGAGAATAAAGAGCAAGAGAGAGAGATGTGATGAGAGAGATGAGAAAGACTGTGTGTGTGTGTGTCTGTGTTCCAAAGTGTGGGTGGTTCATTGTGGAATGGTTGGAAAACATTAGCCGAGAACACTAAGGGTGGGTGGAAAAAACTGTGGATGTGTAGAGAGAGGGCAGACAGTGAGGACGCCAGCGTTGAGATCATACTGCTTTTCGTCTTGACTGTAGTATTTACCTTCACACACTCATTCACCCACTGAAACTGTAGATGCGTGTTTGTATAATCAGCTAATCAGGTTTTAATGCGCGTTTATATGCGTGTCTACGTGTTCACAATACCTGGAAACTGTCCTGAAAATTCCCAGGCGATATGTCTGTCTTGCCCAGCTCATCGTCTGTGTGAAAGAAAACACACATGCTGTACTGAAACTCTCAAAACCAGCAAACTCAGCGATACGGCGCACAGCCGCGAGTCTCACCGTCTATTAATCAACATAGTGTCTGAGCAAACTGCCAGATAACAGTGTCAAATCACAACAGCAAACACTAAAATGTGGATGCTCAAAGATTAAAGCTAGATTTATTTTTTGGCATTTTTGCCTTTATTATGATAGGACAGGAAGCAGAGAGGAAGCGAAGTGGGAGGGGGGGGGGGGGGGGGGGGGGCAGGATCGGGAAAGGTCTGCAAGCCCGAATTCGAACTTGCGTCACCCGAAGCGCGATGGCAGTTGTGATGTGGGCGTTGTGAGTGGATGCTAGAGGAGTGTTGTGGTTGGGTGATAAGGGATTCTGAGGGGTTTCAATCACTCATATCTGTATATGAGGTTACTAGAGAGTGTTGGGCTGTTGCTTGGGTGTTGCTTGGGTATTGTGGGTGGTTTCTAGGGCATTACTATGCTATTTATAGTTTCAAAGTATATATATATATATATATATATATATAAAAATAATATTTATATATTTAATATATTTTAATATTTAATATATATACACACAGTCAAACCAAAATTTATTCAGACGCGTCAACATTTCACACATTAAAACAGTTTATTTTCTACAGTTAAAAAAAAATGGTAATAAAATATGACAAGAACTCAGAGTTAAACAGTGTCAGAAAAAACGGTGTCAGATAACACTTGAGCAAAACATGATCAGGTCAAAGTGTCTGAATAATGTTTGGCTAAATATATTTTTTCTGAATAATTTTTATCAATTTTACTTGTAGTCCACTGTATGAAGAATTTTTGGGTATAATGTATCACAGTTTACTTTATTTTGCTATCCTCACTTACATAAATGAAGTATAGTGTCCAGCATCCACTAGTAAAAATATCATATATTAATATCAAAATATTAATATAAAATATTAATATCAATATATAATGTATCAATTTAAAAAATATCTTATAAATTTATATATATACATATATATATATATATATATATATATGTGTGTGTGTGTGTGTGTGTGTGTGTGTGTGCGATTGGAGTGTTTTGCTTGATTTCTAGGGTGTTGCTAGTGTAAGGACTAAAAACGACTAAAGACGCATCTAAAGACGCAGACTAAAAACGCATCTATTTAACTTGGCATACACATGACGCACTATAAACTTTTGTCTTCATATCCGTTAAAGGATTGTTAGGCTGCATAGATCAGGTCAGCCGGAACCGGGATCACTTCCTATAACACCAGATGTACTCGGTACATCAGAAGAAGAATGGCGTCTACGCTAATTTTTTGTCTCTCTGCTTATCCCGAGGTTTACCAATTAACGTGATTGGCTGGATCTGGGCCGTGTCCGGGTCGGACGGGGAACCTGTGCCTGTGTGCGGCAGCAATGTGGCCCTGTGGTGTCGGCGGAGACTGTGTTAACTAGCTCATCCTCTGTTAAGACCTTACCGACTCATCAGCCAGTGGCACATATCCCAACAAACCGTCCCATACCGGCGTGATCAAAAAGATCTTAAACTAGATTAAATATTTTGACTGTTGCGATTCCAAAACGGTTTAATGACCTGTAACTCTGCCTGAGTATCGGACAAGTGTTCACTGTTGGCCAGAGGAGAACTGGCCCCCCGACTAAGCCTGGTTTCTCCCGAGGTTTTTTTCTCCATTTGTTGGAGTTTTGGTTCCTTTGGCTTGCTTAAGTTGGGGACACTTGCTTGATATTCAGCAGTGTTTTTGATATGCCTGCACTGGCGCCGTTGTATACAAACTGAGCTGAGCCGGACGATCATGTCACTGTTCTCTACAGTGCTGATATACATAAATTAACTAGACTAATAACTATTGATATTTGCAACGGAAATGAATCAATAATATATAGAATAAGCTGCACAATGACACCATTTTCTTATTAATGTAAAGCTGCTTTGCCACAATTTGCATTGTAAAAAGCGCTATATAAATAAAGATGACTTGACTTGACTTGACTTGACTTAAGGTGGCTGGTTGTTAGGGCGTTGCTATATGGTCTCTAAGGAGTTATGAGTAGTTTTGAACATGCTAAAATGTTGTTTGTACGGTATTGTGTGATGAAGGTGGTTTCTAGGGCACTGTGGTTGTTTGCTAGGGCTTTTGTATGTGGTTTCTGAGGGGTTCTAAGTGATTTTAAACATGTTAATATGTGGTTTCTAGGTTAGTTGGGGGGGGGGACAAGGGCATTCTGGGTGGTTTCTTTCTGTCCCAAGCTATTCTGTGCCCTAAATAGGACACAGGTTCCTCCTCCAGTGTAAGTCTATGGGATCCCTCCCAAGTGAGGCACCAAAATTAATTACATTTTTTTAAAATCCCAACCCTAATTATGACTAATAACAACAGTCATGCTTGGCTTCGCAAGCTCCACTAGTTACACTGGGTTCTCCACTCTGATTGGTCAGCAGGTGTTTGTTGTTTTATACTAGGCGAGAAGAAAGGAATGTGCTGTCTCCTTTGAAACTCATCAAACGTAAATAAAGACTCCTAACCTCCTCTCCTGTGTGAAAACCAAAGGGTTTAAGGGGTGTTAAGTGTTACCGCTGGTGTACGACTGTGTGTGCGTCAGTTCAGGAGCGTTGGATGTATGCATCTATCCATTAAAAGACGTTTAAAGAGTGGGTGGTCTCTTCAAAGAAAACATACACATATAGGAAACACGAGCTGGCTCGGCAAATACATGTCTGTGTGCTCAAACTGTGTCAACAATCTTGCTTCACGTAGTGCATCAACACACTCCACCTATGCCATATATGACACATCAGTGAACCACACACACTCGTACACACCGTCGTGCAGTTCTCCGTTCCTCCTCTCCTGCATGGCGAGCTCAAAACTGCTGTGGAGGATCTTGTTGAGGGTGCTGATCCAGTCATCCATCTCTCCTTCGCTGTCTGCAGCCAGAAGATATGTGCTTTTATCCTGCATCTTCAGCTCAAACGCAAAACGCCGCACTTTACTGTTCTGCGCACAGACAAACGGTGACAGAGAAAGAGAGACAGTGTTTAATCGCCGTTTAACACATTGTAAGATCTCTTCTAGGTGTTTCTGAGAAGTAGGAGACTCACTGCTATCTAGAAAACAATTGAGACATATAGAGATCTCATTTGAGCCTTTTCTTTCCTACAGGAATGTGAGAGCACCAGAGACTTTGGAATGATTTTACGCTTAATGAAGTTACGATGACTGTGGAAAATCTATCCATACTGCAGGAGCCGAAAGCCATTTATTCGGAATATCTGGCCGCTTTGCATGTGCACCTGTTGAAATGTTTAGGTTTTGGAGCTAGAAATAACTTTTTACTATTTTCTCTTTTTCGGAGATGTGGAAAACAGACAAAATGTCAAAAAAAAAAAAAAAAACAGATGTCAAAAACAGACAAAACAGGTTGTGCATACCAAAGGAATACTTTATTCTTTCAGGAGGGCTGGTGAATTGAGGAATGCAATCACATTTGCACACACTGAGTGGAAAAATTCGACCCTGGGAGAAATCATGCGTGAATTAGGCTGAACTTCATCTTTCCTACTCTCTCTCTCTCTTTTATATTTTTCTCTTTCTCTGCGACCCTGAGTAGCCTCATCTGAGGAACCGACCATCCAAACACTGATATCCCCTCTTGGTCGAGACAAAGGAAGAGACTCATGAGGATGTTATTAGAGATCTGAACTCTTTCTATAAAACGGCTTTGTGCTGCAGTAAATACACAAAACAAAGCATTTATTCTTCGGGCACCCTTATGAACTTGGAAGGAATGTTCCAGGTTCAATACAAGTTAAGCTCTATCGATAACATTTGTGGAACAATGTTAACAACAAATGAACAATTCGGTGCTTCATTATTATTTTTATATATATATATATATATATATATATATATATATATATATATATATATATATATATATATATATATATATATATATATATATATATATATATATATATATATATATATATAAAGCAAAAATTACAGAAGAATTAGTTAGAATAGAAATAAACACAGCTATAAACATAAATAACTTTTTCTTTACACACTGAATAAATGTGCATACTTCACAAAAAGTTTTTGCAAACGTTATTAAATATTAGGTTACACATTATTTTAAGGTGTCTTTGTTACACTGTAATTATACTGTAATAGTACTGAGTAATAATAAGTAACTACAGGTACTTATAGGGTTAGGATGAGGGTTAATTGCATGTCATTAAGCATGATTTATAGTTATGACTACATTAAATACATGTATCATGTGTAACAATGACAATTAGCAAATATTATTTATGCATTTTGAAACTTTTTGGGCAGTCACACCACATGCTATTTCAAAACATTCTGCAACTAACCTTGAGTAACCTTGAACTTAATTAACCTTTAAATTAATTACTTTTGAACTAATCTTGCCATAAAATGGCCAAATAATATACTATTTAAAGACTATTTACTTTGGTACATATGGAGTTATGAGGGTCTGCTGGGATATTTCATGTTTTTTATATACATTTATATTTTCCAAATGACTTTATTTTGGTAGACAAACATTTTGTTAAAATATTTTTAAGGTAAAAAAAAAAACGCCAAATTACTTTTTCCCTCAACAAATTTCTTGAAAAAAGGTCATTTTTTCTTCATGGCATAAAGAACAGTTGTATCATTTTTGCCTTTATACCCCAGAAAATATCAAAAATAATTTTAAATCAGAAATTGAAAACTTGTTAATCATACAAGAGGTCTTTTCAAGTCGATTAAAATCTAAGCATCATGTGATTGATTCTTATACCTGGATGACACCCATGCACGAGTCCAGGAAGATGGTTCCCTTGGGTTCTTTAGATATTTTCTCATCTTTGTAGAAGTTCAAGTTGTAAGATCCATCTCCCAGCTGGGTCAAGTGGAAATACCTTCTCTTAAAAGACTAAAGGAAAAGAAATTTGGGAGGAAAAGCAAGAACACGAAGAGCATTGAATGTAAACAGCAGATTTAAACACACTATATTTAGATGTAAAACTGTTCTAAAAATAACATCTAGGGGGGAAAGGGACCATGGGAAAATGGATTAGTGAGAATTGGACGTTGGTACAGCCCCACTTCCTGTCTATGGCATGGTGTGCACAGATCTGCTAACAGGAAGACTAGGGGTCAGAGTTTGAAAACAACCAGCTGAACACGAATCTATGCAGAAACTGCAGAGATTTGATGGCTGTGTTTGGAATACTACTGTTTTTGCAGTGTGCACTGTAATGAATTACTGTAAAAATTACAGCATTATTTTACAGCCGCTGACTGTCTTTTAATAATACAGCATATTGCTGTAAACTGCAATGCATTCTGGGGTCACATGTTGGTTTGACTCAAATTTACAGAATATTGCTGTAAATTGACCCTTCGTAATTTAAAAAAATACAGTTATTTACCGTAATCAGAGAATACAGGGAAATTCTGTAAATTAAATTACAGTAACACCACTGTACATTTTACAGTAACTGGCTGGCAACCCTGCTGCCAGTATTAAACTGTAAAATTTACAGTCATTTTTAACAATGTGTAGTCTGCATATCATGCATAATGAAATGGAATTAATATCAACCATAATTTTGAATTAAGCGTACACTGATGTAGAAACAATTTTCATTCAGAAATTACTAGTAAATTGCACAATTAATTACAAAGAAACAGCTAGTAACAAAATATACGATATTATATATCGTACTACTCTTTGAAATGTTAATCTTTGCAAAATGTTTTTCTTTCGCATTTTAAAAAATGATGTGTGCAACCTTTGCAGATTTACTCATTGTATTCAGAATGCTAGTATTTCATCGTGTATAAGATCACTATGTTTCATATTTCATCATCATCAAATCCGAAAAGGGCTTGTGTATATAACTCACCCTCATGGTAACACTGATGGCACTGTTCATGTTTGCTTTATACAGCCAGCCGTGTTTGGACACGCCCCCTCTTTGAGAACCCAATGACGCGGCATCCTTCAGAGGAATATAACGAGCGCACATAAGAACACACAGAAGCGCAACCATACACCCACACAGTCTGACTTCATCCGTTTCTTCAAGCCTGAACAAAACATGTCGATATGTAACAGTTTCCCACATTAGAGCCTCTGGACGCCCTCTCCATGTTTCAACATGAAGTCCATTTTCACCTGACCCCCTCAATTATTCATGTTCTCCCTCATCCCAACAGGGAGCAGCCTTCAAACTGTACAAACAAACTCCATCCCTGAGCGAGCTGCCGCTCAGACAGAATGGCAGACACGGAGCTGGAATTCTGGGAAATGTAGGTGAAACCCAATCAGGGGATCAAATGGCCCGGAGACAGCCGAGTCCTGCGTCTGTTCTTTCTCTGAGGCTAATGTAGTCCCAGAGGCTCTGCACAAACACATTACTAATAAGCTGTAAGTTCCTTATTATTTATTTATTCTGCTTATCAACCATTGAGAACAGAGAGGAGGAGAGCGAGGAAAATCATCTGCGACAGGCCGATGAAGTACGGTGCATGGAAGTACAGAATGGAGAATACTATTTCCTTTAACGGTCAAGAAACTGGTAAAGTTAAGAAACAATAGCACATGAGATTCTTGAATACGTTTATCACACAAACGTCTAGACAGAGAGAGTTTACACAGCTATATATGACAAAATGTCTTACTAATTACAGTGCTGCATTACGAAACATGTAAATAATCACCATATGTCTAATGGCATATGTGAGGCTTTCTTAAAGGGATAGTCTACCCAAAATCAAAACTATCCCATGACTTACTCATCCTCAAGTCAACATGATGTCTTCTTTCAGACGAACACAATCGGAGATATGTTAAAAATTATCCTGGCTCTTCCAAGCTTTTAAATGGTAGTGAATGGGACCCAATATTTTGAAGCCCAAAAAAGCACATACATTCATCATTAAAGTAATCCACACATCTCCAGGGGTGAATAAAGGCCTTCTGAAGGCAAGCGATGGATTATTGTCAGAAAAGTATCCATTTTTTGACCTTTATGAACTATAATATCTTACTTCCGGCAACAGCCGTACGCACGTTCTCGAGAAAGTGGCGTTCCAGCGTGTGACGTAGGACGTCGTGTAGCGTAAGCTCCGGTGAGAAGTGACGAAGCACAGAGGAGAGAGCAAAACAAAGTGCCGGTCATGAATTAGAAGTCCAAAAACAAGGATTTTTTAAAGAAAAATGTCAGAGGATTTCGATACAAGACAAGAGGACATTGAGTGTTTTGCCCAACCCTGTTTAATTAATAAATTTGCGTCTCCTTTAGATGACGCATGTAATCTTACGACTTTGTGCGTCTATCCCGGATGCTTCAACTTACATGAACGCACCATTTTAAGACAATTACAAATCTACAGTATAGCTAAAACAACTCAAATACGAGTGGTTCTTGCGAGAGCCGCCTATTCTCACGCTACGCCGACGCACAGCGTCATACCCCGGGAACGCCACTCTTTCGAGAACGCACGTAAGGCTATTACCGACCGTATAAAGTTCTAAATGTGTTCATTTTTCTTATAAAAAACCATCAGCTTCAAAAGGCCTTTATTCATCCCCCGGAGCTGTGTGGATGTCTTACATGATAAATGGATGCACTTTTTTGGGCTTCAAAATATTGAGTCCCATTCACTACCATTATAAAGCTTGGAAGAGCCAGGATATTTCATAATTTCACTCAGATTGTGTTCGTCTGAAAGAAGATAGTCATATAAACCTAAGATGACTTGAGGGTGAGTAAATCATGGGATAATTTTCATTTTCTGGGTGAACTATCCCTTTAAGGGCTCTTTTGGCCCAATAGACTGAGAGTTGAAGAAACTTACAGATCCAATAAAAATTCACAGTGAGGAATCATGGGTAATTGTCACTTGCCTCCTCCTTATCTGCGTCCTCGTCCACCTCAAATACGTGACTCGCTAGCTTCTCTGGCCGAGGAACTTTACTGTAAAAGAACAAAAACAACAACAACAAGCATAAGACCAATAGGCTTTTACATTTTCTGCCTGGGCCAAATGTCACCGCCACAACGACAGAGTGATGATCATTTTTGCTAGGTGTTTTTGGTTCCACTTTATATTAAGTATCTTTAACTATTATGTGGTAACATTCATAATTAATGTGTACATGCTTGTTTTTACTTACATATTTTTAAAAATCCCTGTATGTTATTCCAGCTGTAATTAAAGGATTAGTTCAACCAAAATCATCATTTAGTCATTCTTATGTTTTTGCAAACCTGTATGAGTTTCTTTCTTCTGTCGAACCCAAAAGAAGATATTTTGATGAATGTTGGTAACCAGACAGTCGCATTTACTGACTTCCATATTATGGAAAAAAAATACTGTCCACCGTCTGGTTACAGACGTTCTTCAAAATATCTTCTTTTGGGTTCAACAGAAGAAAGAAACTCATACACGTTTGGAAAAATGAGTAAATGATGACACAATGTTCATTTTTGAGTGAACTGTCCCCTTCAGTTTATTTAATTACATGTACAATTACACTGTTGACCCATCCTTTACACATTAAACATGACAAAATCTTACCCGCATCCCACCTCAATAACAGCAAGTGTTTCGCAATATAATACGAACACAATAAGTATACATTGTACTTATTTTTTGAGTACATAGTACATGTATATAAAGTGAGACCATGTTTTTTAGCATGTCGCAATGTGTAGCACATACTGTACATCTAACAAAAAGGTTCGCTTATAACTCGAGGGAACCGTTGCTCTTACCCCTCACACAGCGGAGGCAAAAGTGCATATGAGCATGTGTGTTCAAGGAAACCGCATTAGCAGAATTATCATGAAGGCCTGCGGGCGGATGGCAATGCTGGTGATGATGATGATGATGTTGAAGCTTCACAAACACAGCAGACATTATCTCTGTCTCTTCCATCACCATCATCCCTCCTGCTTCCTCTGCGACCTTTACCAAATGCCAGACACTGGCTGGCTCCTGATCTCCACAATGCGATTTGCCCGTTATTGACCGCTATGACATAATCTATCAGTTAGTTGACACAGGAAGTGACATCAGTGAATAAGAGACACTTTTTTTGCCGTTTGGTTGAGGCCCTGGCCTGAAACAGGTGGAGGATTTATGTGCTGAATGAGAAAAGAGAAAGGAAGAGAAAGGAAAAGTGAGGACGAAATAAGAAAAGAGCTGCTGATGGGTTGTTGTTGTTGTTGTCGTCGTCGTGTGAAGAAAGACACTCTCCAGATTTAGTTCAGGATGGGACCTTGCTGTCAACACTGGGGCAGGACAGGGCGAGGACACTGATAAAAATTAGTGTGCAAAATAGCATCTCTCCCTCTTTCACACACTATGCAAACACAAATAATGACTCCTGGGCCGCGTTCCAAAAACTAGTCAGCTGCCTCGCTGTTGACGGCCTGCATTGGCAGTTGTCTTCTGAATAATGGTTGAACTGTAGGTTTACTAAACCTGAGGGCTGATATATAACACTATTGATTTTAAACCTAGTAAATAACAACAAGTAAAATGTAATATTTGTTTTAATTACAGAAATCAAATTGAACTTTGATTAAAACAATAAAGTTTGCAAGGTTCATGGCATTAAGTGTGCATAAGATATTCAAATAATATAAATGTGTATTTGCTGAAAGTATATCAAAAGTATGTTTTATAGTGTTTGTCATATTGGGACCATACGGCAATGATCTAAACACACAGCAACAACGCTGTGAAAAAAAAAAAAACTAAACAATTACCTGCAAAAGTTTGCTGTTAGATTATCGCTATGGTAATGTTACAATACATATTGGCTAAAAAATGCATATTTATTTAGATTACATTCTTATAAAAACGTTTTAGTATTTAATTAATTATAATTGGATTCATAAATCAACAATTTAATCAATCATTTATTTAAAAAAAAATTACTGAACTTGTCACAATGCATTATGCATGTTTCAGACAGATTCACACGTGTGAAAGCTGAAGTTTTTGGACTGGAAAAAAAAAAACAATTTTGCATTTTTTTTTATCACTGTATTTACTCAATTATTTTAAAATAATTTACAAATCTTTCTTAAAGGGGACTCTTTTCACAAGATGTAATATCAGTCTCTAGTGTCTCCAGATTATGTCTGTGAAGTTTCAGCTCAAGATCCCCCACGGATCATTTATTATCGCTTGTCAAATTTGGCCCTATTTGGGTGTGAGCAAAAACACAGTTTTTGTGTGTGTCCCTTTAAATGCAAATGAGCTGCTGCTCCCGGCCCCTTTCCAGAAGAGGGCGGAGCTTTAACAGTCGCGCTTCAGTTTATCAACAACAACAAAGCTGGAGAATCTCACGCAGCCAAAATGAGGACTGTCAGTAACGGTGTTCAGCTGTTCAAACCGGAGTCGACACTGATAGAGAGACTCAGGAAGAACTTACAACTTTTAGAATGAAACTGGACATTTCTGAATGGTTATTGGATAAATTGATGTAGTTGCTGTGGAGTTGATTCAACTCATCACTAGCATATGCCGTCATGTTAATCTTTTGTGCAAATCCAGCGTTGAAATTACCATCGTTTGAAGCAGTCCGGCATAAAATGATTTGCGCAAATTTATGATACTTCACCGACTTTCTTCGGCACATTTCCTTCATAACTGACATTCAACCACAGTGTCCTCAGTCGCTCAGATGCAGAGAGTCTATGGAGGCTCTTATTAATATATACAGTTGTGTTCAAAATTATTCAACCCCCCAATGCTGTAAATGGTTTTAGAGAATTTAGAGTACATTTGTAATTGAATTCAGAATGAAATCCTACAAGGACTTCTTAAAGAAGCATATGCAACTTCTAGACATTTACTGGTGTGGTTACAAACATGGTGAAGTCAAGAGAATGGTCCAGGAAGACAAGAGAAGAGGTGATTACTCTTCACAGGAAGGGCAATGGCTATAAGAAGATTGCAAAGATGTTAAACATACCAAGAGACACCATAGGAAGCATCATTCGCAAATTCAAGGCAAAGGGCACTGTTGAAACGCTACCTGGTCGTGGCAGAAAGAAGATGCTGACTTCGACTGCTGTGCGCTACCTGAAGCGTAGAGTGGAGAAAAGTCCCCGTGTGACTGCTGAGGAACTGAGAAAAGATTTGTCAGATGTAGGTACTGAAGTTTCTGCTCAGACAATACGGCGCACCCTGCGTAATGAAGGCCTCCATGCCAGAACTCCCAGGCGCACCCCCTTGCTGTCTCCAAAGAATAAGAAGAGTCGACTGCAGTATGCCAAAAGTCATGTGGACAAACCACAGAAGTTTTGGGATAGTGTTCTGTGGACTGATGAAACAAAATTAGAACGGTTTGGGCCCATGGATCAACGCTATGTTTGGAGGAGGAAGAACAAGGCCTATGAAGAAAAGAACACCTTGCCTACTGTGAAGCATGGCGGGGGGTCAATCATGCTTTGGGGCTGTTTTGCTTCTGCAGGTACTGGGAAGCTTCAGCGTGTGCAAGGTACCATGAATTCTCTTCAGTACCAGGAGATATTGGAGGACAATGTGATGCAGTCCGTCACAAACCTGAGGCTTGGGAGACGTTGGACCTTTCAACAGGACAATGATCCCAAGCATACCTCCAAGTCCACTAGAGCATGGTTGCAGATTAAAGGCTGGAACATTTTGAAATGGCCATCGCAGTCACCAGACTTAAATCCGATTGAGAACCTCTGGTGGGACTTAAAGAAAGCAGTTGCAGTGCGCAAGCCTAAGAATGTGACTGAACTGGAGGCTTTTGCCCATGATGAATGGGCGAAGATACCCGTAGCTCGCTGCAAGACACTTGTGTCAAGCTATGCTTCACGTTTAAAAGCTGTTATAACTGTAAAAGGATGTTGTACTAAGTATTAAGATTGAATGTCACTTGGGGGTTGAATAAAACTGATAATGATGTGAGCAGAGAAAAGACATTTGTGGTTATTTCATTATAAATGTTATGTTATATTTGTCTGACCTACACCTGCCTCTTTGATTTAATTGTAAGCAGGATGACTGAATGATCAAAATCAATGTCAAACCGGCCAAAACAATCAATTTCAGTGGGGGTTGAATAATTTTGAACACAACTGTATATTATTTAACATATATAAGTAACATATATAGCATATACATATGTAACACATATACATATATATATATATACACACACACATACATATATGTGTGTGTGTGTGTGTTACTTTCCATCTCTTTTCTTTTTCTTACTTTGGAAGTTGGCGGAAGTCTCCAGAATAATCCTCGTATTTGTAGTTCACCACATGCCAATCAGAGTTGTAGGTCTTGATGCACTATAAAAGAAAAAAAAAATATTTAAACATGTCTGTTTCCTCTGTCATACGGAAAGCACATACACATATGCCAGTACACACATTCACAAACACAAAGACCCCAAATCCCAAAAAGAAGGCTAATACAGTAATCTAATAAGTATCATGTTTTCCATAGCAATCTGTGACAACAGCTTTTTAGCTCGGCGACATTGACTGTATCTCTGTGCTAATCACCGTTAAAGCTGCCACCACACCGCACCACAAACAGACACTAATATATCCTCTGGGCATTACATTAAAGCAGATTCAATTCTATTTGCTTTGTTGGCAAGGCAAGCATTTAGTCCTCAGCAGTTCTTAAAGGGATAAGATGAAACTAAAAGCCTCTAAAACCCAAAACGGCTTTCTCACTTTTATTTTAAATCCAATTAATGCAGAGAAAGAGGAAGGGAGTGAGAGAGTGGATGAGTTGACAAAGTAAATTTAAGACAATTCTGAACGAAGCATTCAACTTAATGTCTCTGTACTCCATCTGTAACTTTTCTTTTTCCTTTAGTATAGAAATACAGTAAAATAAAAATTTAGTAAAACATAACGGTAACACTTTACAGGTAAGGTTCATTAGTTAACATGAACTAATAATGAACTGCACTCCTACAGTATTTATTAATTACTAATACATTATTAAAATCTTGTTAATATTAATTAATGCACTGTGAACTAACATGAACAAACTATGAACAACAAGATTAGAAACAAATGTATTGCTCATGGTTAGTTCATGTTAGTTAATACATTAATTAATGTTTAAATAATGTTATGCAAAACGTGAGTGATACCCATGTAGGGTTTTTTGAGTATTGCTGAGTGTGTTGTGGGTGTTACTAGGATGTTTTTCCCCATTATATCGCTGACCAGGCAAATAGTGGTCATTTATGGTCCGAGTGGTCATTTATGGTCATAGCACAAAGGGTATGGGACATGTTTTGTTTAATATAAAACAAAAAGCATTTAGACAACTAAACCACCAGCACGGATGACTTATGACACTACAAAACAAAACTGATTAAAATAAATAAAGTTTTTGGGCAGCTCATCTTGTTTACCTTTCTCTGTGGATCAGATTTAATTACAAATCTTATAAAACAAAATGACAAATGTTTACTCAATCGAACATATTTTATGACAGAAGATGTTGTTTCCAAGAACGTATTTGCAAGTTTACCAGAGCAATCCTTCAGAATGAATGTTGTTCTGGAGTGTACGGAGGACATGTGCTCTTGACTAATGATCGAGGCAGATGTTTTGATTTTTGAAAAGCTGGAAAACTGCCCGACTCTGGCCCAGCTGCCCTTCATGATGTCACTGAGCTCTTTAGTGGGAGGAAGTATCATTTTACGATCTCATCTAACGACGCCCAGTGCATGAGATATCCACACAAACCTACCCTGACCTAGACCTCACACACACACGTACGGTTTTATTAAACACGATTATAGTAGAATTATTGAATATGCACCATAAATTGGCTTGAGGAACCTCTCACCATTTTATTCAACAACAATTCCTGTTCTATTCACTATATTTAAATTTTTTCATATTTAATTTTTCATCATTTAGCAGACCAAAGCGACTTACAAGGGGAGCAATTAGGGGTTCGTTGTCTTGCTCAAGGGCACTTTAGTCACGGTATCGAAGGTGGAGAGAGTGCCGTTCATTCACAATCCCCACTTTCAATTCCTGCCGGCGTGGGAATCGAACCTGCAACCTTCAGATTACAAGCCAGACTCCCTCACCACTAGGCCACGACTACCCACAATGCGAAGATTTTCAATTCATATAGGTAAACCCTAACCCTAACAAAGTAAAATATTTACTTGGCAAGTTCTGTCATGAAACTCTAGATGGTGCAAGCTGATAGGTCCTTAATTCAATCTGCTTGCAATCACATCATTCTCTATAGGGCACAGCTGATTGGTTCCTGCTGTATCTGTAGCCAATGAGCTTGCTGCTCAATCCTCAAATACTGGTCAGCCTTTGCTGTAGCAGTTGCAGCACGCTTTCAAAACCCCTCCACCTCCACCAGCTCCACCTGTATAGAGTTACAACGAGTGCAACAGCAGCATGTCTTACTTGCTCACAGCAATGTCTGTGAATGTATTGGCAGTGGCAAGTCCTGTATATAGCAGATCTATTCTACCAAGACAAAACATATCAAGATTGTCATATCCATTAATATGCCAAACACTCCGAGAGTTGTCATGATGACAGAGTCATGACTCTTTTTTTATAACTCCACAACAGCCAGACGATGTTTTTAGGAATAAAATATAGAAAATCAGTCAAATAATATATGAACAAACAAAAAAATGGCCTATAAAGACATAATGTAATTGAAATCCACAGACACAAATATATGCGTTTTAAAGTGTAACAAAAGTGTATTTTAGGCCCCGTTCACACTAGTGTGTTTTCGTTGGCTCGGAAATAGTGTAAACGATAGGCGAAACCATAGCAAAACGTATGAGTTTCAAAATGAAAATGCACTAGAGTAAACGAGGCCTTGGGTATTTTCTTTCCACTTGTTTGAAACATCACATTATGAAAAGCCAAATCTCAAAATTGACCACTGCATGAAAAAACAATGGGTCTCATTCGCTAAACATGCGTACACATGAATTTGTGGTGAAATCTGCGTACGAAAGTTTTCACGAACACATCACGATTCATCAGTAACTTTTAAAGACACATCTATGCGTATGCACAGCTGGATAATCAAAAGTCTGTAATGTCTGTGTAAAAGGTGTTTATTGCATTTGAACTTTCGAGCGAGAATGCGTCTTTAGAGAGCGTCATGTTTGCTGAGAGTGACGAAATAAAAAGGTGTGGAATGCTATGGCAAGCCGTTTTGACGTTTATTCATTTTCAGGATATGAACATGTGATATCAATAATCACATTTTCACTAGTTAAAATGTTAATTCTTGATATCAGGAATTAGATTTTTCACTAATAACAATGGCAATTTTTGATATCAAGAGTTACATTTCCACTGGTATAAACTATAATTCTTGATATCAAGAATTGTATTTTTACTAGTGAAATCTCACCATAATCTGGCATTCAAATTCAAGAATTCATTTCTTACTAGTTGAAATTCCAGTTTCACATATCAGAAATACAATTCTTACTAGTAAAAATGCAAATTTCTGATATCAAGAATTACATTGTTACTAATGCAAATGTCTATTCTTGATATCAACAAGTAAATTGCTACTAGTAAAAATATTCATTTCTGATATCATGAATGTGATTGTAGTAAGAAAGCCGTTTTAGATATCAGAAATTATATTGATATCAGGAATTCATTTTCAGATATCAGTAATGAATATTTTTACTAGTAGCAATTCAATTCTTGATATCAGACATTTGCATTTGCACTAGTAACAATTATTGATATCAAAAATGATGATTTTTACTAGTAAGAAATTAATTCTTGATATCAACATTTGAATGGCAGCCTATGGTGAGATTTCATTAGTGAAAATACAATTACAGATATCAAGAATTATAGTTTTTACTAGTGTAAATGAAATTCCTGATATCAAAGATTAAAATTTTAGCTAGTGAAAATTGATTTGTTGATATCAAGAATTCATATCCTGAGATTGAATTAAAGTCAAAATGGCTTGCCATAGGAATGCCCTTATATGGACATGGTTTTGCTGTGTTTTTATGTAAATGACTTACCTCAGGCACACACTCATTTAGAATAATCTGAATTAATCAACATTAAATACAGTTTAAGAACAAATTCATGTGCGTTCACATCTGTTGTGAATCGTGAGAAGTTCAAACATGCATATAAATAATTGCTTACACAGTTATTAGTGAATGAGACCCAATGTTTTTGCCTGTAGTCTCAGTTTAACCAAACTCTAAATCCACTGAAATAGTTCAATTAAGTCATCATTATTCTTAGAAGAGCAAACATGTCTCCTTCTAATGTAAATTATGCTTAGTATTAGGCTTAGATTGCACCATTTGCCTACAGCAACTGACTCTGAACTATTTCCACCTGTAGAAAGCAAGACGTTTGTGTGCATTTCTGATCTTGACAGCAGTATTTCATCAAATGTTGATCAGCTGCTGGAGAAGAGAACCGCGGTCAAGTGAATTTTGAAGAGATGATTCGAGTGCTTGGACTGCAGTGATTGGGTGATAAAGTGTGTGAAATTGTGATATTCTAATGCATCCTCTCAGAACTCACTTTTAAATAGTGCAACGTAGCATGCAAATAGTGTTTAACTAGGCACTAAAGTTTTGGGAGTGTTTGCAATATGATATGTGTAATTCCTTGAATTGTGCGCGAACACAATATAGACAACGTGCAAACAAACAACGCTCTCAGTGAGTGCAATTCATTCCTTTTGCTCTGATCCATGAGTTCATGTTGAGCTCTTACCTCCTGGACGAGCAGGCTGCTGGCTCTCTTTTCTGCCCCGTCCGGTACTGAAGAGTACAGAGTTCTGCCCTGACGCTTCAAAATGGAGATCTACACAGAAACATGCGGAAACCTTTCAGATATTAAATAAAGAAAAGCACATGAACATGCATGAGGAAAGATTTCAATCTGGACAGTTCTTGCAGCAAGAAAACCACATTGGACTTCAAACAAAAGTGAGGTTTTTAATCTTAATGGATTAAAAGGAGGAATTCTCGGTACACTGAAAAAAGCTAAACGAAATCATTTTATATTGGTCTAATCAAAAATCATTTTTAGCCATTTTGTTCTGTTCGTCTAAAAGCAAATAACCCTCCCAATTTTGTTTAAATAGAATTTTTACTTGACACTGATGCGCAGAATACATACTCAGCTTTACTGACTACAGAAATTATTATAGTTTTTATTAATTTTTCATGCTTTTGTTTTAGTACATAGATAATTTTATGCATATTTTAAAAGGACATCACAATAAACATTAAAGTCTTTCAAAGTTGTCTTTATTTTGGGTAAGTAATCATATATTATAATTATTTACTGAAAATTCTACTTTCTGTAACATGGGGTGTTCACAAACACGGTGACTAGGATCCAATTGCAACAAAAATATAACAAAACATAACAAAAGAAAATCCACGAACAGGGAGAACAGAACAAAAACGTTGATTCGATCCTAACTAGGAACAGGTGTGGGGTAATCAATCACTATGGCAACAAACAAGGGTAAATAAAAGCAGGAACTAAACACAGGACATGAACACTGGGAATGACGGGAAGAGAAAATGTACTTCAAAATAAATGTTCAAACAGCAAAAACTAGAAACACAAATCAGTGAACATATAACAGTTTTATATTATAGCTAATTTACTTTTTTTTTCTTTTTTTTTTTCATATAGTGACATTAAGTTATTAAAAGCCAAGCAATTATTATACTAACTTATATTAAGTAACTTTTGCTTATGTCTGATTAAATATGGTCTTTATAATAAATTATCTTTTTTTACTTTTTATGAATGCTTTTGTCTTTGGGAAAAGAAATATTTAAATTAGTATTAAATTAAGTTTTGAACCAAATCAGAAATATAATTTGAAAGAAACTAATAAATTTGGCTGTATTTTTTTTTAGGTTGGTCAAAAATAAAATTGTGTGGACATGGACTGATTTAAAGTACAGTACACTCTAAAAATGCTGGGTTAAAAACAACCCAAGTTGGGTTAAATATGGACAAACCCAGCGGCTGGGTTGTTTTAACCCAACAGTTGGGTTAAATGTTTGACCAACCTGCTGAGTAGTTTTATTTAACTCAAAAATTAAAAAAAAAATAACTATATAACTCACTTAAAAATAGACTGGACATTAAAAACCAGACATAATTACTACAGGCAACCATAATAATAAAAAGTTTATTATAAGTAATAAGCAATTTAATAAATTTGTTTAATTAAACATATTAATACATGTTAATTTCCAACCTATTTGTGGTTCATTTTAAGCGAGCAATACAGTAATTTTTATACAATAGTTGAGTTAAATTACCCAGCAGTTTGGGTCAAACATTTAACAAAACCGCTTGCTCAAACCAACCCAATCGCTGCGTTTGTCCATTTTTAACCCAACTTGGGTTATTTTAAACACAGTATAGGAGTTGTTGTCATATGGTAAGTGTCACCAAACGGAAAATGGTTCAATAATGTCTCAATAAAAAGATAAAAACGCAGAGAGGTTTGTGCGCATGTTAGCTTTATGCTTTAGGTAGAATAACACAACATATATATCATATCTATATACAAATATACTGAATTCCAGTAATAACACAGAATAATTCTGCTCTGGCTTCACAAAACGATTAGACTAACAAGATTTTGGATTTGAGATTGAGAATCATTATTAACATTTCCATTTTTATAATTAGATTCAGAATTTATAATTAGATTTACGGTCTAATTTCCCAACACTAATCTTAAAATTGAATTATAAATGTTTGTTTTCAGATAGCCAGTTGTTCGCAGAACACAGTTTTTTTCCGTTCCCATATAAACCAAGGCCCATAACAATGATCTCTCACATACACACCCATTTCTAAAGGAAAGCAAGATGGTTCCATTCAGAGAAGCAGCTTGAGAAATCCCCCGAGACAACGTTACTGTAATATTATTTGAGGGTTGTATTATGGTTGTGATGGAAAAGCAGGCTCTCATGAGCACAGAAAGAACAGAGATGTATGACTAATGAACTGAAGGAGAAAACAAACTCAAGACACACCACTGAGAGACTGCGAAAACTAACATCTGCACAGGTTACTCATCACTCCGAATCATGCTGAAAAATAACATATCAGAGGAAATCGCAGCATGACTTCAGATAGGAAGAGAACAAAAAATACTGACAGAAACGAAAGTGTACATGAGCCTCTAGCAGGGGAAATGGACGGAATGGATACAGACGGGAGAGCAGATGCTCAGAGAGCTGGATGTGGAGAAACAAACGTTCTTACCTGGAAGTCATCGATAGGAAACTGCAGCATGTCTCTGAGGACATCACTGAGGATCTGAGTTTTCCTCTGGACAAGTACACTCTCATAGTCCAAAGGCTCGATCACTTTTGGTTTTACCTGGAGACAAACACACACACACACACACAGGTTTAACAGGATCAAACTAGATGGAACAAAGAAAATGTTCAAGACCAACATGATAAAATCAGGACTTTAAATGGACCATGAATGAATATATCCATGGCAAAGGGTCGTAACATTTGCGTTTGCTATCGGACTACAGATCCTCACACCAGCCTGGTGTGTGTCCAAAAACAACTGCTGAATTCAGTCAGGACATTAAGGGAGTCATATCCAATTTTTTTTTTTTTTTTTTTTTTTTTTTTTTTCCCTGATATACACTTTTAGTTTACTGTCTGAATCATATATAAAACCTAAAAAATGCTGGTTAAAAACAACCTAAGTTGGATTAAAAATATTGGCGATTGGGTTGTTTTGACCCAGCAGTTGGGTTAATTGTTTGTCCAAATTGCTTGGCAGTTTTATTTAACTCAACTACCGTTTAAAAATTGCTACATGTCTCGCTTAAAATGAACCCAAAATAGGTTGGAAATTAAAAATACATCATTATTAGAGACAACTATCATAATCGAAAGGTGAACATTTATGGAATCACTTTATTTTACAGTGTCATTTTTACATATGTTACATGCATTTACTATAGAAATAACTATAAATTAGGCATAATTACATGCAACTAAACCAAACCCAAATCCTAGCTCTACAGTAATTAATTATTATCACTCAGTACTTAAACGTATAATTACAGTGTAACAAAGACACGTTAAAATAAACTGTAACCACATTTATTAATAAGAAATGTAATAATAATAAATATTTATTTATTAAACATATTAATAAAATGTTCATTTCCAACATAATTAGGGTATTTGCAAACAATACAGTCATTTTTAAACAATAGTTGAGTTAAATAAAACTTCCCAGCACATTGTGCAAACATTTAACCCAACCGCTGGGTTTGTCCATTTTCGACCCAACTTGGGTTGTTTTTATCTCAGCATTTTTTACAGTACAAGCATTTTATTCAAGGAGGCAAGGGAGGGTAATGTCTCCAAATTAATTATGAGAAAATAACCAACATCCATCTATGTATTCTCCAAACCGCTTCTCCTTAGGGTCGAAGGAAAATTAGGAAAAATTTATCAACAGTATTAACAAAAAATTAATAAGAGATCAAATAGTTTAAAAAAAAAAAAAAGACCCTGGAATTCATTCATGTAAACAAATGAATGTAGTACATCAAGTTTCAAACCCAAAGAGGACACTTACTTCACGATGGTTAAAAAAGTATAAATAGAAAATTTCAAAAATACCGTATAGAGTATTCTATGATGTGAAGAACAAAATGTCTTTGTGCACAGATACTCTGTTCTGTTTGTTAGTGAGTAACAGAGAGTTGTGAATGAGTATTGTGTTGAACTGTACCAGGCAGTTCACACACTGCTTCCCATAATCCACGCTACGATTGGCTATGGTCAGCGCCAACAGCCTACATCACCCAATAAAGATGGGTGAACAGGTCTCGGTTACATTGTCCATTGTGACATCATTGTTTCTTGGGACACACAGCACAGAACGGCAGGACTCAGCCTCAGGCACTAACTGGATGAGATATAAAGACGGTAACCTCTGGGGAGAAATATTTCCTGTCTGAAACACACACACGTTCATAAAGCTGTCTGCCACAACCATCTCAGAAATGTGTTCAAACTATAAAGTGAGCACATATTAAACACAATATGCCTTTGATATACAATAATCACTTTTAATATTGCGACGTCAATCTCCGTCTTAATATATTCACGTGCCGACAATGCGCTGAAAACGCACCAGCAGACAATCGAGTGACTTTCATTAAAAACAGGGAAAAAATGAAAACGTTCTTTCCAGCCAAACTCTACAGTGACATGGAAATGTTCCTGCTCTTGTGATATCTCAATTGTTTCTCCAAGAGAGTAATGAGTTGAAATGGCAATTTTTCCTCCTCCCGAGTTTCAAAAAGAATTATGGAAACAATGTTACAAATTATGCTCGGATTTATCAACATACCAAAGTTCGCAGTTAGAAATCAGAGATTTCAATGTGCATTTCTCATCTAATTCATCCAATAGAAAATTATCTGACATACTAATGTATATATACAAAAATTAAGTCTTCTGGTGGGAAAAATCCTGTGGGTTTAAGCCAGTGTGTGTGTGTGTGTGTACGTTATTGAGACAAAATGTCCCCACAAAGATGGCAATTTCTGAAATCCTTGTGGGAACAATTTTGGCCTCCATGAGGAAAACAGCTTATAATTCATACAGTTTTTATAAAAAGAAAACTAAAAATGCAGAAAGTTTTCTAAAGGGTAGGTTTAGAGGTAGAGGATAGAATATACAAATTTAAAAATATTTATAGCTATGGAAAGTCCCCATAAAACATGAAAACGTGTGTGTGTGTGTGTGTAGAATTTCTTGGCCGTAACCCATTTATTGCGTGTGTTGACTGGGACTCCCTGCTTAGGAATGTGCTCTGGAACTACACTGTTGCGTTTATTGTTATGTTGCTTGCATAATTAAGCAATAAGCCCCAAGAAGCTATGGATTACAGTGAATTTATTACAGCTAAGGGGCGTACTATTTATAACAGTAATGGGTGCACTGTGGTACAGGGGCACTGTAAACGACGGCTTCACGGGGCTTACTGCTTTTATTAAAAAAAATTACCACACAATACATGTATTAAAGACAAATAATATGTATCAGTGCAACTTTAATGAAGTAAAATCACTAAATGCCTTCCTTCCGCTGGAAAAAATAGTCCCTGACCGTGAACAGCAACAGAAGTTACATTTGTTACGCCTCTAGATGGCGGCAAAGGTTGTCTTTGTCAGTCGCAAAGACCTTTATATTGAAACTTGTTGTGAGCATGAAAAAAGACGCAAATGACAATTGCTTTGACTGGCGCCGTCAGTGTCAGCAGGGCATGAGAAAAGGACAAGACTGCAGACATTATGAACACAGGACTAACCTGGAGGAAAATGCTAAATCTGAATGCGGGTAATACACTCGGACACCCGATGTCTCTCACAATACTCTTCAACATAGTAAGCTTCAATGAACAATATCAACTGAGAACAAACTTTTTTTTTTTATGTTGCTAAGGGTGTTGTGTGCAGTACTACACAGAACTGAGTGATATTGTGAATAAAACACAGCTATTGACCAATCTGGAACTATTTTATAATTATAAAACGGTTAGATCCAATCCTTGATTCTGATTGGTCTATAGCTGTGTTTCATTAACGATAAATTCAGCCAAAGGTTCTGTGCATCACTACACAACACCCTTAGCAACCACTCTTAGCAATGTAAACATTTGCTTGTTCTCACTGTTATTCATTGAAGCTTGATGTAACGATCATCAGCTGCAACCACTGGAGGGCACTTCACCATGGACTATCACACATTCACTCAAACACATTCAGACTACATTTCCCATAAGCCCCATTCCTAATCACTGATCACCTCACCAGCTGCAGCCTATCAGGGTTACTATTTAAGCTCAGCACACCCACACACTTTTGCGAGGTCTAGTGTTTGCCCTTCTGAGCGTTCATTCCGGTCTTGTCTGCCCGTTTGATCCTGCCCGTTTTTGACGTTTATCCTCCTGCCCTTGGACTTATTGCTTTGTATTTTTGGTCTGTGTAACTTGCTGCCTGTTTCGACTTCACCGCCTGTTTTTTACTACGACCAATTCCTCCTGTTTGTTCTTCTATGACCATAGCCTGTTTGACTACCTCTGCTAAAATAAAGCCTGCAACTGGATCCCACTCCGTTGACTCTTCATTACACTTAATGTATTATAGCAATGTAACATGGAGAACGAGATCGAGTGTACCTGCATTTAGATATAGCGGTTTCCTTCAGGTCAGTCCTATGTTCATAATAAAAAAAATCCATAAGAACATCTGCTGCCATATCTTATCTGTTAACACTTAAAGGGATTCCCAGCGCTAGTAAAAGCATACGTCAATTGCATCTTTTTCCGTGTTCACAAGTTTCGGTCCTTTCAATGTAAAAGTCTTCGCTACTGACTGACTCACTCATAAACACAGTCTTTGCCGCCATCTAATGGCGTATAATATAACTCGCAGTCAGGTACTAGTTTTTCCGGCGGAAGGAAGGCTTTTAGTGATTTTACTTAACGAAAGTTGCATTGATCCATATTTATTTGGCTTTAATATTTGTATTGTGTTTTATAAAAGCAATAAGCCTCGAATTTATAACAGCTAAGGAGTTTTTAAACGACGCCCCTTACGCCATTCGCCTTAAACCATGGCTTTACAGGGCTTATTGCTTTAATATACCGCATTACGAAAGTTAAACATCCCATCACATACCAATTTATCATGTCAGTCTACTCATAATCTCCAGTCAGGTGAACATTAGACATTCCTCACACATTGTTTGAAGTGTATTTACTGTACCGAAGACTCTGCATGTGCCCTGTGCATTGTTATATTTTTTTCATTCAGAGTGAAGTGTTTTAGTCTGACACTTTCTGTGGCTTTCAAAAACAATCAATATTCTGGCAACACAAGCAGCCAATGTGCCAGTCTGAATGGCAGCCGCCAGGCTGAGCCTCAATTCCCACAGGTCACCAAGCACAGCCAACACAAACACCTACTAATGAATACAATATGATACTAATTAGGAACTTGCCAAGGCTAGGCACAGTCATTTAACCACTCGCACACTATTTTACACGCACACACACACAGTATGAGCAGCATTTGGAAGAAGCTGATGCTTCTTTTTGAAGAACATCCTGACAAACTTCTGGCACACTCATTTGCAAACACACACATGTTTATGTGTGCAGGACTGCAGAAATGTGTTGTGTCAAATGTCAAGCTGGAACTGCAAAGGAAGAGGAGGGGAAAGGGAATCTCATTAAACTGTCTCCCTCCCTTCGGGCCGAAGGAGGATCTTAAGGTAGAGGCAGACGGCCCTCGCTGTTTAACTGGGCTGTAAATCCTTGTACTCTTGCTCTGATTTGCCACAGACACATGAACTCACTCTTGTACAGACACAACTTGATTCTGCGATTCAATAAATCAGCAAAGTTTTTGAAGCGAAACTTTGCGAGCTGATCTGAGCTAAAATACAGGCCAATAAAGAGGGCGTACACAGGTGCAACAACTCTAACAAACACACATACGTTTCATCACCGCGCTCACACACACACTGTACATTCGCTTTTACTTGGGCGAATCATAAAACTTTGAATTTCAAACAATAAGAAAACAGTATACATTAAAAAAAAATTTACTGAACCGTTGTTTTATAACTATATTTTAATCAACTTTATTTTCATAATTAAGCACATTTCTTACCCAAATTCCCATCATCAAACCGCAAAAAAAAATTATATATATTTTATTACATTTAACTATAAAGCATTTAAACATGATGGTATAGTATTTATTTTCCCTAATGCAAGACATTGTATTACAGTTTTTTTTTTTTCCTTTTAGAATAATGGAAATTACTAACAAACTCTAGAGTATTTCAGTCTTTACAGTCTGTTTTACACTCATCAGAATGTGGAGGGAAAATGTGATTAATTGAAAATAATAGAAATAAACAAATAGCAAAGATCTTAATTTTCCTTATTTAAAATATTATTCCTTCTTTTTGTGTGTGTGTGTGTTTTGATTATAGGGTGAAATGTGACCTGGAATTCACTCTGGAACATTCACAATCCTAGTGTATAACATGGTATAGTATATCAGTGTAGACAGTTGTATAGCCACGATGCCCTAAGAACTCGTCTGACCAGCTTAGTCAAGGAGTGATCGGTTTTCACTTTTTGGATTCAAATTAGACCAATAAACTTTTTTCTGTACTGAAATTAAAAAAGTTATGACCATTCCTAAAGGAAAATATGAGATGATTAACTTCTAAGACTATTCTATGTAGTTTATACAAGCAGCCGCAGAAGTACTAGACTTTTTCAAGATGTTCTTTGTGCTTTAAATAGCCACATATGAGACTTACCGCTACGGGAGCCGCTGTTTCCCCCTCTACCTCCATCTCCCCCAGACTCCTGCCCTGCTGAGGTGTTTCACACACTGCATCTTTACGGGCGGCTCGTCCAGCCCTGCCCTGCATGATCCACAACACGCTCCCTCCAGAAGAGCTGAGCTCAAATCAGCGTCAGTTGCAGAATAATAAAAAAAAAAAAAACAGGCTATGTATCGCACAGGATTGAGAGGCAAACGAACTCCAGAGCTCTGCAACAGCCTGCACAGCCCGAAGGTATTCTTCGTTCTCTGCTGCTGTTCTACCCCCGGCTGAGTCTCTCTTTCTCTTCTTCCACTCTTCTCGGTTTCTGAACTTTACCATGTGGAGTTCTCAAGAGTGTTTTCCTCTAGCAGTCCCTCCCTCCCTCACTCTCTCTCACCCTCTTTTCCTTGTGAGAAGCAAAGACCACTCCTTCACACAGCTGTTCTGGTATGGGGGAGTGTGTGTGTGTGTGTGTGTCCATGTCCACTATTGTGTTGTCATGCTCATCTGTCCTCCCTCTGCGCTGAAACAGAGATCTTAATTGTCTGTTTCACCTGCCAGAGATCAACACCCAAAGCCCATGAGTGAACATACTGTATAATAGAACAAATAAAGAGACAAAAACTCACTCTTAATAGATGTTATATATAATATATATATATATGGCACTATGGCACAGCAAGTTGAAAAAGTTAAGTTAGTAACATAAATAAAGGAAGAGGAGTTTAAAATAGTCATATAGATGGTTCCATTGTGTCTTAAAACCATCTGGAGAAAACTTTTCTTCTTCCTTATCTCGCCATATCAGTGTGTTTAGCCATTTCTGATAGAGTAAAGAAACTTGCAAGTTTTTGCTGTAGCATTTTAACAGTCTTTTACACATTTTCTTTCCTTGAAGAGAAAGACTGTAATCTTTAAATGTGTACATTTACTAAAAGTAGTATTCAGAGTACACTAACAGAGCCCCAAAACTAACAGAAATGGACTAAAAACCACAAAACACACGCAAGATTTTATATCGATCTCTGTAAAAACACAAAAATATCACCCTGCATCCGTCTCTTTAATTCCATGAATAGAACTTCATAAGATAAAAAAAATTGTCTCATATTACAAACATGTCATTTCCTTCAAAGAACATTCACACAGCAGGATAAGACACACAATTACAGATCCGCTTATCTGCACCAGTCCAGCACTCTGGCATCCTCAGAAAAGGTCAGACGAAAGTCCGACATGGCGTACGATTAACATTCATTCATATTCAGAAACTCAGCAAGAGCACGTGTGTGCAAAAACACGCCGAATTCGGAACCGCATACTACTCTCGCTATTTCTGACATAGAAAGATATGGTAAAAGTAGTACGAGTAGTATAATAGCATGCGGTTCCGAATTCAGCAATACACATACACCTCCTGTAGTCACTTCTCAGGGGTCCAAGGTCATCGATAGGAACATGTTTTAATAATTAATATTAATAAATAATAACTTATATTTTCATTTCGATTTTCTGAACTCCCTGCCATAGCTGTTCTCAATGGTTGCCAGGACATTGCTATGCGTTTGTTACAGTGTTCCTCGGCAGCTTCTAGGTCATCACTAGGTGGTTGCTAACTGGCCCAAGTCGAAAGAGCCTAAAGCCTAATGTCGTAATTACTGTAGCTACGAGATTCTGGCTCGTAAAAAGCCTTCATGTCCTCGTAGAGCTTGTAATTACAGTTTTTAAGGTGGGAGTTTTCTGAAAGCTCCGACGAGTACCACCTGACTGCTGTAGATTCATTTAGGTGTTGATAGTAAACACATAATTCCCAGTCCGAGGACGTGAACAGCTCTGTATATAACGTCACGTGTTGTCATCTCTGGATTCCGGTAAATACGAGGTGGCGTGAATGCAGAATAAAGGCAGGAACACACCAAGCCGACGGTCGGCCGTCTGGCTTTTTTTTGTTTTATCGGCCAACTAAGTTTTCTCAGTGTGTTCCGCAACGTCGGTTGAAGTTGGTCCTTGTCGGTTGTTTTTTGGCCGATTCGACATTTTGAATCGTCGTCTGACTGTCGGTGAGCGAGAGAACTCTGATTGGCTGTTCAGTATAGCAAACGAGTCAGTTCGAATATAAGCAAAAGTTATGAAAGCAAGCGAAGAAGTCATGACGGCACAGACAGAAGATTGTTCTAATTTTACGTCATTTTACCCGAGAACTCGAATGCACGAATGTTTTCACAATAACATGAGCGGAGTGGAATAAAGAACGTGATAGGCATGATTGATATTCAAAACGGTAAGCAAGCGCTGCTTTGTTTATGCTTTGTATCCAAGCAGTCTTAGTTTTGGTTTCCCTTTTTGAATGACAAATATTGATAAATATATCTGCTTAAATAGACAGTTATCTCCTGTATACGCGGGTGTCGGGCGTCGGTTTGGTGTGTCGGGCAACTTTGGACCCAGAAGCTGCCGACGTGAGCCAATCCTACAGTCTGCTTTCGTCGCCACTAGTTCTTGGTGTGTTCCCGGCTTAAGTCTTAATGACATTTTGATTGCTTGATATGACTAAGATCACTCCTTTAATGATCCATCCTTTAATTTGCAAAAATTCTGATCACTTCTCTTAATTAGCTAAAAATCCCCAAGGGGAATTTAAAAAATATAAAAAAATAATAGGAGAAAAAGTTATGTTAAACGCCTTTGTGTTTCTCAGGGAGAATCCAAGTTCTGATAATGGAAGAAAAAAAAATGAAACGAGAGCAAAAATAATATTTCAAGACTTTACAATATTTAGATTTTCCCTCAAAATGCAAAAAGTATTGACAATTTTTCCTCCCATCTCATATTTTTTCTATCACCTCTGAAATAAGCTGCACAATTTGAAGAATCACATCAGTCAAATGCTCTGAACAAACATAAAATCCTCTGACAAGATCCGGAATATCATTAAAATCTACCACAGGCTCAGCACCCTCCTACCTCCACTGACCTTTACGAGTCTATGTCCCTACCAGAAGCCTGCGATCAATAAAGAAGAGGCACCAGAACATTCTCGTCCACAGTTCCTTGCTGGTGGAATGATCTCTCTACCTTCATCAGGAATGCAGAAGCATATTCAGAAGACAGCAGAAAACTCATCTCTTTTGTGAGCACTTCAAAACAAAAAATGATCCCATCATTTCCTCTAATTCCTCCCTATTCTAGCTTGTTACTCTGAGCAATGTCTGAAACTTGTATTGAGAGCGCTCCCTGTGTATATCTGCCTGTATATCTGTCATGATGAATCACTTGTATTCCTCACTTGTAAGTCGCTGTGGATAAAAGCGTTCATGAGCTACACAGATCATGATGAGGACCACGCAGGTAAGCATCACAGGTATATTCAAAAACAGGAACTTAGGATCTGAGTTTAGGTAAACAAAACTCCAAACAAGGAAACAGGTCTTCAAAAATCCATAAACAAAGGCACACATAAGTATTTCAGGTCAGTATCCAACAAAAAAATACAAAGAGTCACTTATCTCTTAAAATCAGGGAAAATCATCCATAAACAGGAGACAAAAACATTCGGGTAAATCCTTTTCAGGTGAACAACAACGCAAAAGGGGAGTCCCTGTAACATAAAACAAGGCCAGACAAAGACTGAGTGCAAGAGAACAGTTTTAAAAGTCCAAAGGAGACGGTGATTCGCTGCAGGTGTGTGTGATTAGTGTGAGAGCGGATGACTTTCTGTGTTCACTATTCCCTACATTACCCTACTAATATAGTCCACTTGAAGGACATAGTTTTGCGTTTGCTGTTTATTAAACACTTGAAACTTAGCAAACTGGCATCTGCAGTAGTAAGATGAAAATATTTATCTAGAAGTCTTGGAAACTAAACCTTAATTAATTTAATATTCGCTAAAAAAAGAAAAGAATTTATACCTATATGATTACACACATTGGACCAGCGCGTTTTGAAAAATGGATGGATGGATGTATTTGCACCTGCAATAATATCATAGAGTGTAAATGATAATATTTATTAAAATGACACCTTCCCCTAACCATACCCATTAAAAACTTTTAATATCATTAAACACTTGTCACAGTTTATTTTCACTTTTAGAACATTATTTAAATTTTTATTGAGCTCGGCAAAACGCGGATTCGAACCTACGTCGATCGCGTTAAAAGCCAATTTTGAGATTCTAACTTCGCTACTGCTGCGCTATTTAAGATAACGAAATTTCTGCGTCTTTTTTAAACCCTGAGTGGTCCATCCAGACATTGGTGGGCAGAGCTAGTGTAAATAGCATTTGCCAACAAGGGACGCTATTTGTACTAGACACTCCGAAGAAAAAAAAATCATTGTAACAGTAGTTACATAGTTGTCCGGAGCTAAAATCTGATTATGGTAACGGTTGTTACATTCCCAACACATGCTCTAAACAATGCCAAGAGACTGTGCCAGCTGGCCAATCAGAGCAGAGTGGGGTTTTCTGAAAGGCGGGCTTAAAAAGAGGAACTAAAACAGAGCTTTTCAGGCAGAGAGTGAAAAGAGGTGCTGCAGCAATGTACAGTATGAGAAAAACAATGTGTTTTTGAACTTTAAATCATGTAAATGTATTCTAACGGATCCCAAAAATCAAGTGACATTATGTCATTGTGTTTCTATGCATTCAATCGATAACACCTTGTCTATGAACAACTGTGATCAAACACATGAAACAAATCAATAACCTACACCCATACATACGCACTTCGTTCCCCACACCCATGAGCTACGGCGTTAGCTTGGGAGTGTTGCATAATCCCACTTTGACGCAATAATTGGGAAGATTCCCAAAGGGGGTTAGGGCAGGGAGCCAGGGCGGGGACCACTGACTGAAAAAAAAACACACATCCAGAAACCCCCGACCTCACTGTATACACCCATCCACAGTGGGAGATTCACAGCTGGGCCTGAACTTCAGCCAGCTGGTGCTGAGTAACAGCTGACGGTGATGAGAGCATTTTATGGGGTTATACGCACCTTTCAGTGAAAGCATAAGTTGTGGAGAGCAGCACATTATCTAGAGATGAGCTGAGCACATCCGATTGAAAGCATGTGTGATATATGATCCTAGCAAAGAGAGGCTCAGAGAACTGTTGTAGATCATGGAAAGTCAATTATGTTTCCACAGTATGAGGAAAGATTAACCTGTGATGATCAAGCCTTAGTTACATGTAGTCCTATTAGTGAGCAGAAGGGTCAGTCAGACTAATCGATGTGCACAAATGTGGTGTTGTTTCGTTAACATTCTCTGTTTATCTGTCTGTCTGGAAAACACTATCATGTTGTTGTTGTATTTCAAGATTATGTGGCACTTGGGGTCATGGTCTTGCTGTGGAGCACATGCTTCAGATAAGTTGTTTCAGCTTCATATACCACATCTCCTTCTCATCTGTGTTGCAGAGCCACACTTACTGCCAGTTACAGTCTATATGTGCCAGACAGCAAGAAATATATCACTGGCAACTGCTGCAAACCTTTAGGATGGACTCCAACGCTTACATTTACAACACACAAAATTGTAACAAAATATTTTTAATTCAAATAAATGTTGTATATATTTATTGTTTAAGTATTTTGAGCTCTCTATGATCACAGTTTCCACAAAAATATTAACTGTTTTCAACATTGATAATCATAAACGCTTCTTGAGCAACAAATTAGCATATTAGAAGGATTTCTAAAGGATCATGTGACACCGAAGACTGGAATAATGGCTACAGCTTTGGCATCGCATGAAAAAAATACATTTTAAAATATATTTAAATTATACAGCGCTTCCAGCTGGTGAGAAGAAGAGAACAAAATCTTCACTTCCTGATAAACTGGCTCTAAATTTGACAAAGAATAATGGAAGTTGCTGCAGTTGGAGAAGCCAGTTTATTTAGTAATTTCGTATATAATAAATTAGCTACTTGAGCCTCAGAGCTCGCAGACAAAGTGCATTGTCTTGCTTTCGGAGGCAGATTCCTGCTGTGTGTTCACGACAGACTTTGCTTAGGCATTTTAGAACAACCAAAACTGCATTTCAGATGCTGTGCAACAAGATTGATCCGCTGGTAAGTCCAGTTATGCAGTCCCATCGTCACATATTTTTTATTGTGCATTGAGGAACTGATTTGGTAAATGTGTTTCCATCACAGTTTATGCGCATGTTTAGATTATTAGGTTAGATGTTACAGTAGCTCCCCCTTCCGGAAGGCATGTCCTCGGAGTCAAACTGAGGTGGGAAGGAGGGCGGAAGGGAGAAGGACGAGAGGCTGGCACCAGGTGGATGCAGGATGACATGAGAAGAGAGAAACCTGGGCGATGATAATGGCGGGAGGAGGCAGGCGAAAGCAGGAAGAGCCAGGTGGAACCCAGGGGACAACAGGAGGTGGAGATCCAGGTGGAGCCGATGAGACCAAGCGACATCGGTGGATCTGGAGGCCGAGGCAGAGCCACAGAAAGGGGACTGAGGACCAAGGCGAAGACAGAGGGAAGGCGGAGTCAAAGAGGTGGAGGGACGAAGCATAGCTGAAAGGCCCTGAAGTCCGTGGCACAGGAAGAGCGACAACTGACCAAGGTAACTCCAGAGGGACGACGGAACCCGGTGGAGCTGACGGTCAGAAGGGAGGGAGGAGCTAAGGTGGAGCCGACTGGTTGACAGGCTGAGGTGGAGTGATGGGCTAGGCAGCTGTAGGCGGAGCCAAGGGATCCTCTTGCCGAGACAGAGCTGGAGACCAGAAGACCAGAGGCAGATCCACATAGCAGAGTGGAGTCAAAAAAAGAGGAGCTGAGGGACTGAAGGGAACCAGCGGATGCGGGGCCGAAGGACTGGCTGACTTGGATAGAGGAGGCAGGAGAGGGAGGTTGGGTGGGTTCTGAATACTTTGGACCAGATTTTCTTTAAGGATGTCTCTATAATTTGCTGTGCTGAGCTTTCCTTCTACCCTGACAAGTCCCCAATCCGCTGAAAAACACGCCCACCACAATGATCGCATGATGCTGCCACCACCATGCTTTACTGTTGGGATGGTACTGTGCAGGTGATCAGCAGTGACTTGTTTCCTCTAGACATGATGCTTGGAGCTGAGGTTCATCAGACCAGATAATCTCATTTCTCACAGTCTGAGCATCCTTTAAGTGCTTTCTTGCAAATTCCAAGAGGCTTCCCTGTTGAAAAAAACAGCATATGCTGGTTAGGTGTTTTGAAGCATGACAGCTGGTCATGAGCTGGTTTAAGCTGGTAAAGTGCTGGTCCTAAGCAACTAGCTCCAGCTCAGGACCAGCTTATATCCAGCTCAGCATAAACCAGCTCGTAACCAACTAAGTACCAGCATAAACCAGCTCAAACCAGCTGTCATGCTTCAAAATATACCTAACCAGCATATGCTGTTTTTTCAACATGGTTTTCATGTCTTCACTGAGGAAAGGTTTGAGTCTGGCCACCCTTCCATGAAGTTCGGTGGGTGTTGCAGTGATGTTTGTCCTTTTGTAAGTTTCTGCCATCTCCATATATGATCTCCCAGATGCTTCATTCATCGATTGCTCAGTTTGCCCAGGCGGCCAGCTCTAGGAAGAGACCTGGTTGATCCAAACTTATTCCATTAAGGACTACGTTTCTGTGAACCTTCAATGCAGAAGATTTTTTAGTAGTCTTCCCCATATCTGTGTCTGGTTATTTTGACCTCATGGCTTGGTTTTTGCTCTAATATGCATTTTCAGCTGTTAGGGCTTTTATTGAGAGGTGTGTGCCTTTCCAAATCATACCCATTAAATTGAATTTGCCACCGGATAACTCCAATCAAAGTGTAGTAACATCTCAAAGATGATGCAGCAAAATTGGAATGCTCCCGATCTAAACTGAAACCGTCCTAGAAAAGGGCATGAATTCTTATGCAATGTAATTATATCATGTTTATATTTATTTATTTATATCACAAATTTTGCAGATTGATGTAAAACAAATTATATAAATATATAAACTATAAAATCAAAATGACATTTTTACTTCATGTTTGTATAATGTTAATTTACTCATAAATGTTATCAAAATTTGCTTTTAGCAGACAAAGACACTTAAAATTCTTAAGATTAAAATTATAATCACTCACACTAAGATGAATGGGAATGAATAACTATTTTCAAGTAATATAGACCTCATTGGTGGTGATAAACATCTTTTTTGTGTAAAGTAACTTTGAAACATTATAAATAATGATTAAAACAAAGTATATAATAAAACTTGACGTTGAGTTGTGTTGTGTTAATGAGAGATGTAGTAGTCGATGTAGTTTCTAATTCCGGTCTACATTCACTTTACTCCGATTACAACCTCTTTCTCCTGATAGTTTACTGTCTTCAACACACACACACACACACACACACACACACACACACAGAATATATATATATATATATTTGTTATTTTGTTGAGTAATCCAAACCACTCTAGCAACAGAAGGACATACTTTATAACCACTACACGATTTTCAGAAATACATAATACATTAGCCCACAGGCACACTTCCACACACACCCCCCACACACTTAAAAAAAACCTTCCGCTCAGCAAACTGCTACTTCAGAGAGTGCTGAATAATACTGTTAGAGGAAATCCCATAACTCTCCCCTACACAATTCACGAGGTAAACGTGAAATCTCTGATATAATGAGTTATATGAAGTCTACAGCACAAATTAAGGCAATTAAAAGGACAAAAAGCACACACACACACACACATTACCGATGATGATGCAGCTGCTGGTAGTGTGACAGCCAGAGATTCTCTGCGGCTGAGTGTGTCTTCTTCCTCCGCTGGCTCTGCTGCCTCCAGCTCCGGTTTACACACATATCCACAGTTCCTGTGCAACACACGCCGCAGCCCCTCAAACAGGATCACACTCGCAGTGCAACCCATTGCACCCGGTCCGAGAAACATACACACACTTCTGTGAGCAGATCGGATGAGAGTGATTCTGCTAAAACACACAGGTCCGTCTGCTAAAGTCTGCTAAAACACACAGGTACGAAGTCCAGCCAAAACTAACCCAGCTCTCAGATAACCAGCCTCAACACAAACCTCTCCGACACATCACTCCATCATCCGCCCTGAAGCAGGATCAGAGCAGAAGGGATGGGAGGAAGCTTCCTCCTCAAGGATGACAGCAGACTGACTTCATCCATTCATGTAAGTTGCCAGCTTACTAAAAGTGTATTTTAGCTAAAAACCGCCCTGGGGATGTTGCAATGACACGTTCCTCAGGAGGAAAGTGCTCCATTGAATCTAGGACATGAGGGAGAGGAATGCTGAGGATTGACGGAAGAGAATGAGGGAGTGAGTGATGAGCTGCTTCTGGAATCAGTGCTGGGCGTCGACTTCTCGTCCCTGCCTGGAGATGCTGATCTATTTCTCTCTCTCTTTCTCTCTGTATCTCACTCTCTGTGCTTCCTCGACCCCCCCCCCCCCCACCCATTCTCCTTTTAACATTGCTCTCTATTTCTGACCCATATCTCGCAGCACAGCTCCATTCATGCGCTAACACACATGCAAACATGTTACGGTGATGTGTTTGAACATATGAGCGTCCTATTTAATGTCGGGGATGTGAGGAAACAATTGCTAAAACTACTATTTTAAACATTTAGTTCATCCAAAAATAAAATTTCTTTCATTAATTCCTCACCCTCATGTCATCCCCAAACCCTTAAGACCTTCCTTCATCTTCGGAACACAAATTAAGATATTTATAATGAAATCTGAGAGTTTCTGAACCACACATAGGCAGCATTGCACCTTTTGAGGTCCAGAAAGGTAGTAAAGACATCATTAAAATAGTCCAATTTTAAATTTTAAGTTCCATCAATTCATCAATTACATCAATTCTTGGTGGTCTTTGTCCAATCTGATTGCCGTGATAGAACATATTCAATGTCATCCCTATGTGGTGTCTTTAATGATGAAATTAATTCAATATTTGTGCTAGTTTTTACCCCTGGCGCCCGAACCCAATCTTTAAAAGCCAAATACCATCACAATTTGAACGTTGTCTTTACTATTTTCTGGACAAAAAAGGTGCAATGATTGTTGCTGCAATGAGTTCAAAAAAAACCCTCGATTTCATCAAAAAATATCTTAATTTGTGTTCTGAAGATGAACAAAAGTCTAGTGGAATGACATGAGGGTAATTAATGACAGAAATTTTATTTTTGAGTGAACTAACCCTTACCATCAGACTGTCTGAGAATTTGACATACAAACATTTTTATTTCATACATTTGTATTATACTTTTTATATTAAATTATTATTAACTGTTATTTTTTCAATTCGTGTTTTTATCTTACTAATCATTTTATTTTTACACTGAAAATAAATAATCACAAAATAAAATCATGCTTTGAATATAATAATTACTAAAAAAAATTTTTTGTAATTTAAGTTTTTATTGAAAAGGGATACAGTTCACAACAGTTCACATTCATCAATTTAGCATCTTTACAATAATTACTAAAATTTTAACACTGGACTAATCGATTTTTTGAATTTTTAGATTTTCACGAATTTGAATATCGATTAAATATGTGCTTAAATCTGCCAGTCACGTCACTTTACAGTAGTGAATGAATCATTTCTATGGACAAAACGCATCTGAAAAAATTCTGCGGGAAAAATGTAAGCGCAAAGTTTTCCTAAAGATGAGAATCCTCAAATGAACCGCATTACATTTGACATTGTCCTCCTTATACAGTATACAAACGTTCGAAAGTCACACGAGTATTTCCATTTTGCTTAAAGTTACGTTTTTTTCTGAATGGAGGACTAGCACAAATTCTGAAACGATTGTATTTTTTATGAGAGCTTTAACTTTAAATGGATATAAATGTATTGTATGTAATATGTTCAGATGAGTAAATGTAAGTGTTTGCTTTGTTTTTCTTTATTACAGTGAGCAAGTTTTATGTAGATGAAAAAACACAGTTTATCGAACACACATAAAGCCCGTAACTAAAGATTTCCCTATGACGAGTGTTAACATTTCATGGGCCGCTGACACGGTCACCTACTTTAGAGTAAATGACTCAGACATATCCGGGATGACATGTTCAAAGACCTGAAGAACGGGGTGAAGTGTGTGACCGCACACCGCATTCGCATATCAGACATCGTCGTCAGTAGAAGATAATGTGTGTCAAGTGCATGAAACCGTAACTGTAATAAAAATGTATTTCTATTTGACAGCAACATGGCTTTAAATATTAATAAAATGAACATCTTGTACGTCGTGTAAATGTTAAGTGCTCGTCTGTGTTAAGACTGACTTAGCCCTGCTCCGGATCAGCAGACATTAGTTTGGCATTGCATTTAGAGCAGATTTATTAAAGCCTGCAGCTCACGCTTCAGTGCCGGTACAGTGACATGATCACTGATTGGTCAAGGGCCTCCGCTAATCAGACGTCTATTCAATTTTGTGAAACAGTTTAGTATGCACTCCAAAAACAACTTCAGCAATTCAAACATTAATCAAAGAAACGCCCATTGATGTACTCCTCCCTGTTGTGAGTTGGTTTGCATTATGTATTTGGACACTTTCAGGGAAATTCAGGGAAAAAATAATTAAACCAAATGCAATTTCGAAACTGATGCTAGAGATTTTCTTACACTATAAGTGTTTTGTCACCAAACCTTAAGTGCTTCGAGTGCTAACATGAATATTAAGTTATTTAAAGGCACAATATATACAATTTTTATATTAAAAAACCACTTGCACAGTGTTATATATTTCGTTCAGCTGTGTATTTACTAGGGGTGTGAGACAAAAACGTGACGAGATTTCTCGTCGAGGTGAAAAGTTGTGCTATCAGTGTGAGGGTGAAGTCATTATTGAAGATGCCCCCGCCACTCACAAATCGTTTGTGTGGAAACATTTTGGTTTTCCAGTAGAAATAATAAACGGTGAAGAATAACACACAAGACACAAACAATATGTAAACATTGTAAGAAAACCTCGGCCAAGGTTGTACAGACTCTTAGGGGCCGTTCACATTTCGCGCGCATTTTCATTTGCGCAAAATGTAAGCGATGCAGTCGTTTTTTTCCTGGCGCGCTTGTGCCGCGACGAGACGAAAACATCCCAAACGCCCCGAGCTCCCGAACGCTTGCAAAAGAAGGAGGAAGCGACGCGGCCGCGCTTTACACGCTTTTTTAGGCGCGATATGTGAACGACCCCTAAAGAGGCAGAAAGCATCACTATTACTGCTAACGGTTGGACTTCTCGGTGTTCGCAGAGCTTTATAACAGTTACAGCCACACTATCAATAGTGACTGAGAAATGGTCAACTTTGTACTGCAGTTAAAGAGACACTTAAAGTGTTTTTTGAATTTTTTATTTATACTGTTTAATTTATGTTCAATCTGTAGAAGGAAGTTCAGTGAGATTTCTCATGTGAAATTATAGAGGGCAGAAAACAATTGGTTGATTTTGTGGCAAAACATGTAGCATTTAGCATGTTGTTTTACTGCAAATAATTCATTAAAATAGTAGTAAAATACAAGTTGATTTCAAAATGCACCAACATTTTTGCATTTTATGATTTTCAGTTGAATAAAAGACTATTTTCCCTTCATACGCTTCATTATTGAGGATTTCTTAAAAATACTATAAAAATCTCGTCTCGTGAACCCAATCTCGTGTCTCGTCTCGTCTCGTGGGATAGGGGTCTCGTCACACCCCTAGTATTTACAATCTCCTAAATATTTCCAAGAATTTGTAAATTCAGAATAATTCACAATTATCACAATAATTCGCCTGTCAATGACGTAACATCTGCGTGAAATGTCCTCTGATTCAAAATGGACTCGCGTGAACCACTGATATCTGTCTCTCTTTAGTAACCGCGCCACAGTCATGCATTCACTCATCCATGAACATTATTAGATCCATCGGCATGACGACAAGTTCCGTGTTCCACTCATTCACTGCGTCATCAATCTACGCCTTTTATTATTGTTTTGAAGGGTTTAGCGACCCCTAGCGGCGAAAAAAATACATATTGTGCCTTTAATCAAAGTAAAATAGATTATTTGACAGTTTAGGTTGAACGCCTTAAAGGGTTCGTTCACCCAAAAATGAAAATTCTGTCATTAATTCCTCACTCGTAAGACTCTTCAGAACACAAATTAAGATGTTTTTGATGAAATCCGATGATCGATAAAATTGCCAACATGACTGCAGTGGTTCAACCTTAATTTAATGAAGCAACGAGAATAGCTTTTTTGAAAAACAAACCTCTTCCCTGTCTGTCTCCTATGCTGGTCACGTAGTGAACGCAGTGCAGAGCTTCCGTGTTTACATCAGAACGCCAACTCAATTGTTGAATAAACTCGTTATTTTTGTTTTGTTTTTGCGCACACTTCATAACATTAAGGTTGAACCACAGGAGTCACATGGTCTATTTTAATGTCTTTACTACTTTTTGGACCTTGATGGTGGTGATTAAATTGCTGTCTATGGAGGAGTCATTTCATCAAAAACATCTTAATTTGTGTTCTGAAGATGAACGAAGGTCTGTAGAACGACATGAGGGTGAGGAATTAATGACAGAAATTTCATTTTTGGGTGAACTAGCCCTTTAAGCTAATAACTACACATTTTTTACTGATGATCCATTTTTAGTGCATGTATGAAGTCAAAATAAAATAAATTAAGTATAAAAAATGAAACAAAATAAGCATAAAAAATGAAATAAAAAAATATAAAATAAAATAAGTATGAAAAATGAAATAAAAATATAAAATAAAAAATGTGAAATATAAAATAAATTAAAAAGATAAAATAAAAAATATAAAATAAAATAAAAAATTTAAAAAATATAAAATAAAAAATTTGAAAAATATAAAATATAAAAATAAAATAAAACAAAACTTTTTGGGGCCATTGTAACTTTGCCATACTCATTATAAGCCTATAGACCCTCCAAGTCCTTCTGTATGAAACCTCAAACACAATCCACTGCTTTTGAGAAGAACATAAAGATGAATCTCTGACTTCTTGCAATATGAGATTAACATTCTTTACAAGGGCCTCTTTTGACCAAAGAGAACGCTGAGTCTAACGAACACAAAGAAAGGGACATTTTCAGTACAGACACATCACTGCACAGCTTCAAACGCTCGATCCTGCTCTCTCTCACACACACTCATGACAGCATATCAGACAAAGACAAGATCAAAAGCATGCACACTTTGATAACTTTTTGTCTTGCACACATATAAACTCCTCAAGAGGAGATTCATTAAAATATTCATTTAGAGTGGGTTTCATTCAAATAAAACCAATGCCCTACACATCCTTTTATTAAGGGAATATTTAGGGAAACGTACAAAAAATAATTAATTTGCTAAAAAAAAAAAAGAAAACTACCGCGTAATATTTTTGCTTACATTTCCCAGCGAATGCATGTGAAAATAATTTTGTAGTCCTTGCTGAGTTTACTTTTGCTCATACTTAGGCCAGAAACAGATGCAGATGTGACGGTGTACTTGCATTCAATTAGCTTCTAGCGATACAAGATGGACTTCTCATATAACAGCATTGCAAAATGTGTCGGCACATAATTCATAATCAAACCTAAATATCACTGGCCAACTTTCTGCATACTTGTTTTAAGTGTATTTCTGGCCTAAAATGGATGGTCCACCCAAAAATGAAAATTCATTTACACACCCTCATGCCACCCCAGATGCATGTTTATTACGTTTTTTTCTTCAGATGGACACAAATGAAGATTTTTACAAAAAATAGTCCATCTCTATGAGTCTCTATAAGTGAAGGTGACGCTCCAAAAAGCATCACGACAGTCTCCATACAACCCCAGCGGATGAATGTGCGTACAATATTTTAAACTTGTTTAATTATAAACCAGGCAAATGTTGCACTCGTAAGATTTGACGCAAGTGTGAGCAAGTTGTGCATGGAAAAATCTAGTGTAACATTCATAAGCGTAATAGAATTATCACACGCACAAACTATAATTCCAAAACTGGCGAAAATAAAGCTCATGAGATTTAACAGAAATAACTTAATAGCTTAATTTTAAACACATTTATGTGTTGTTTTCGAACTCCATTAATTACAGTATGAGCTGTTCTGCTTTCATGTGAGTCCAGTCTGCTCGTATGAAAGCCTATTTGTTACTTGGAGCCTGAAGTTTATTCGCTTCATTTTTGCTCCTTGAGGGCACGCTTTGCGCATATTGTTTTGGTCTGCGTCTGGATTTCATTTCTGAGCTGGACCTGGTCGTAGGGTTACTGACGTCAGACGGTCCAGGTGACTCATTGCAAAACTATGATGTAATGTAAAGTAAAGCTCAGCACTGGACAATATTACATGAGGCTGAAAACCCATTCTTGTTAACACACACTCATGACAAAGCTCACAAACAAATCCACACAACAGTGAGTGCAGTGCGCATATGGAAATAATCGGCGCCGGAAAAAATGAGAAAATTCGACTTGAATAATTAAACAGCAGGTGTTTCATAGGAGAGAAAATGAAAGACACAGGAAGGGGAATGGAGAGAGAAAGAGAGGAAACAGAACACAATGATAAAAGTACATTAATGGTTAGAAAGCGTCAGCACACTATTAGCTCAGATCAATACTTTTCATACAGTCAATAGTCAGGAAAATTCCTGAGTGCCATGTTTAGGCTCTTCTGCCATCTACAGGCACAAAAAATGCTGCTTTTGTATTGATGCAGATCAAATGCTTCTAAATCATTTAATCTCAGATTAATAATCATCTGTTTAATTTGATTTTTAGTATGATTTCTTTTTTAGGACATACCTATTGCCAGCAGTGCAAAAATGCTACGTTTTTCAGGGTTTCGGCCTACAAAATTACATAACAACAGTCTATATGGCAGCTGTAGATATTGAAGTTGCACATGTTACGAGGCCCAATCAGCTTTTTGCTGGAGTTTATGTAAAATGTGCAGGACAGTAACTATTTTTAGCATAATTTTAGTCTTACTATGACTTTTGCCTTATTAAATTCCTGTGTATTACTAGTTAGTAAGTTAGTAGAGTTACAGGGTGGGTTACTTTTAAAATGTATTTCACTACAGATTACAAAATACATGCTTTAAAAAGTCATTTGTAATGTATTTCGTTACATTACTCAAGTTTAGTAACTTAATCTAAATACTTTAGAATACTTTGGAATACTAATAAGTGTGGAACAAACACAAAAAAGGTCATTGCAAGTTTTTGTCTCACAATTCTGACTTTTTCCCTCAGAATTGCGTGATATAAAGTCGCAGTTGTGAGTTATAAAGTCAGAATTATGAGATATAAACTCACAATATTGAGAAAAGTCAGAATTATGAGATATAAACTCACATAAATTCACGATTGCAAGAAAAAAAGTCAGTATTGCAAGTTTAAATCTCCCAATTCTGACTTTATAACTTGCAATTGTGAGTTTAAATCTCGCAATTCTGAGAAAAAGAAGTCATAACTGTGAAATGCAAACTCACAATTGTGAGGGGAAAAAACAAATTGTGAGGAAAAAGTTGCAGTGACCTTTTTTACAATTATAAAATGACTCACAAAACATGAAAACAGTGGAAAACATGAAACTGAACTCCTCTTTTTCAGACGGTCAGAGTCAGAGAATCAGAGAAAATGACATTAAAACTCAAAGTAATCACTTTGGTAATCTAAAACACTTTTCAGATGTAACTGTAATCTGATTACCACCCATTTAAAATGTAACTGTCATGAAATACAGTTACTCAAATTTTGTATTTTAAATACGTAACTGTTACTTGTATTTCATAACTCCCCAACCCTGAATATGCTCATGCATAATCAGGCATTAATATGAGCTTTATAAGTACTAATAAACAACCAATATCCAAGTAATAGGCATGCTAATCAGAAAATAGTTCAATTTCAAATCTTTTGTGTCGAATCAGTGGTTCAGAGCGCCCAAAGTCACGTGATTTCAGTAAACGAGGCTTCGTTACGTCATGAGTGATTCAAATAGTTCAGTACGAGAATTGAACCACTGATTCGAAACAAAAGATTCGTAAAGCATCGAAGCAGTGTTTTGAAATCTGCCCAGATGTTATAATATTGCGGTTGAACCACTGTACTCACATGAACTGTTTTAAATATGTTTTAGTATCTTTCTGGGCATCTGAAAGTGTTCATTATCTTACTGTCAATAGAGACTCACTGAGTCATCGGATTGCATCAAAAATATATTCATTTGAGTTTGGAATTATGGCATTGGAACGACATGAGGGTGAGTAATTAATGACTGAATTTTCATTTTTGGGGTGAACTAACCCTTTAATAGTGAGAATTGGATGCTAAACTAAAGTGGAACCCTTAATATGATATATGATACATAATATTGACAAATTCTTGCAATTCCGTTCGGTGACGCTAGTCAACATCATGGTTTACATACAGCGAGGTTACATCAGGACAAAGAGAGTTTCTCACACGGCTGGAGTTTGGCTTGAGTTCGGCGGCCACAGGCTCTGGCTATGCTCACACATCGCTAACGCTGATCCAGCATGGCGCTAATCAGAACACAGGACAGTGTTAGCATTGTTCCTCATGTGGAAATGGAGCATGCAAGGACCAGGCCCTCTCTGAAACTATACTGTGTAGATTGAGGACTGGACAGGAGAAAGAGTGGAGAATCTGACTTCTGCTGGCCAGGAATAGCACATAAATGCTAATTAGAAGAGCACAGATTTGTGATGCATACCAAATTATTCTATTGGTGATTCACAAAGAAATGCATTTTAGTTTGGCTATTATAAAGCATGAATATTTGGCTCTAAAAAAAATCCAAATTCTTGTGTCTCTTTTGTCCCTTTGGTTACGACACACTGCATTTCTAAAACACTCCACTGCTCATAAACCAATCCTTTTTACATAATAAACCTCAAACATCAGCAGAATATGTTTTTCACTCATGCAAAGTGATCTGTGTATTCCCAGAAAACCTAAAATGACAACATAAAATCATCATCAATCGACACAATAATATCTGTATGAAAGGTATTGATGCGGCAGGAGTTCGATTTTCCATTCAAAATGAAAGCAATACAAAAGCTGAAGGCATTACTTCATGGAGCAATGAATTATTGATGGGAAAACTTCACTCGGATTCTGACTGCTCTCTCGCATATGCAAATACACGCGCATGCATTAGAGTAACAAAGGAAAATGGAAATCTCTGCTTGATCTGTATGTAAAATTACTGATACTGGTATTTTAATGGGTGCATAAACATATTTATAGTTGTTTACAAAAACTGATCTTTTTCTCATTCAAAAGCCTCGTCTGGTTTAGTCAGTGAATCTGATGACCTCGTATGAACTGCGTGTTAATCTTGCATTTGGGATTATTCTTATAATGTAACAGCAGATGTAATAATATATCACTAATGTGCTGGATGAGAAATTTCAATTGCGATTCATTCCGTCAATGGCTCTAAAAGCTCTGAAAAGTCATAGACAATCATTTCTCAGAACCGATATAATTAAGTGATAGGGATTTAATTATTTTTTCTCTTGTACAAGGAGACCTGTAATATAAAAAAACTGGAAATTAATACATGCTGGGGAGGGACTAGTTAGAAAAACTTCTTATTCCTCACCAGGAATAGCATGTGTTGTCATGGTATGTGCTGAATTCAGTGAGAACTTTTACCCTGGTGAAGTGCAGGTGTGAAGTCCATTAGTATGAACACATTCCATGAAATACTACATCCAGCAGGTTGGCATTGCCCTTTGACCTGTGTTCTTTATGATATACTAATTAGTGGTTAAAGCTGCAATATGTCCAATTTTTGCAGTAAAATAACCAAAAAAACCACTAGGCCACTGTTGAACTAATTTGTTCAGTTGAGTACTTACATTATCCAAATGTTTCCAACAATAGGTAAATCGTGTGAAGTGTGAATTGACCCTTTGCAAAAACCCCGCCCCCTGTTGCTATACCCGACAACCCATGCTCTCTCACGCCACACATCATGTTCTCCCGCATAACTTTCATAACTTTTTAAAGAAGTTTGAACAATAAATAGCGTCTAGTGTGTCTTCAATGTGTTGTGACAGATCGCTGTAGCTCCTCGTGAACCGATCATCTCTTCATACTAGTTCATTTATAGCATCAAATAAACATGAATGAACATCAGAAGGAATGTTGTTTCAAGCGCGGAAAGACGTGAGGACACACAATTGATCAAGTTCAAGTTCACTAACGTTAATCTACTAACTCCCCTGACTGCTTTGTCGGACAAAAAGGCGGATTGGGGGTTATGATTGGTCAGATCGCCTGTCAATCAAACTGTTTGCGAAGGGTCAATAGCGTTACTCTCGGTTTCCGGTTTCATTTTGATTTTGACTTTAATATATATTACATATGGGAACACAGACAAAAGAACGTTTGTTTTGATACATTATAGACATAAAACTAATTTATAGACATAAAACTATTTTAATATAGCTCAACACATTTAGTCTTATTGTTTAAATCTAATTTTCTTGATTTTTTGCGAGTACCATACAGAGAAAAACACTATTATCAAGTAGCTAACGTAGCATAACCAGATGAAGCTTTATTTTTAGTATAAGTAAGGCAGAATTTTCTCCATCATACAATACGTTTTAAAATTAATTGCATGCCATTTATCAACACAAGCCATCCAGCATTTAATGTGATATTGTAATATGGGAATCTATCTTACAGCGGTGTGAACGAGTGTCTCACAGCAGCCGCGAGCGAACGCTCAGAGTAACGTTATAACATCATCTTCAACACACTCAGATGACTCTAATATGATAAACAGAGCTGCGTTTCCTCACACTCATGAGCGGAAAAGCGAAAGCACTTACTGTGTCATAATAAAAGTCCGCTGCTCGATGCGTGTGTCGTTCGTCTCTCATTATCAATCGAGCGTCTCATTTAGTCCCACAACACTCGCTCCCGCTGATGTTAATAATCGCATCCATGAACACGATTTCTGTCAGAGTCGCGTCGGATTCTTGTCCACAGGCTGTGAGGTGCAGACCACATGTCCCAGGATTCCTCGCTCAAACTTGGCCTCATCAAGCCTTTGCTTTGAACAGGCGACCTCTAGTGGACGAAAAACTACATAGTGCACCTTTAACCAATAAACGTCACAGAATTCGGAGACCGACTGACATACTGTATTGCAGGAATTACACAGATTACAGAATGTACACAGATACATTTAGATTTTTTACAAAAGCCTCTTTCTTGCTGTTTCTCTTTCATCTGATCTCACTCTCCTCTCCTAAGATAGCAGGTTATAAGAGAATCACATGAAAAAATAGGAAATGTTGCTGTATATTTTGCTGAGTGCTCTGGAAAAACATGAACGTGACTCAATTCTATGCATGTACAAATTTTAGATGAGACTTGTTGGAGTGAACGATGAATGAAAAGATAAGCTAAATGAATATAGAGAGAGAGAGATGACTGTGTGAGAGAGCCAGAATCAGTGAGTCTGACCCACTAGCTGGTTTACCTAATCTTCCAACGCGTACACTGTATAAATATAGGGCGCCAGTTCAAGAGATAATCTACTCCTTTAATCATGGGAAATCCTTTTCGCAACAGGCGAGCGCTGACACAGGGATGATCCATTAGAGGAGGAGGGCTTTCAGGCCTTCGCTCCTCTGCAAACATGCAACCTTTATCAGTCAAAATTATCCTCGTGTACAATCCACACTGTCAAGATGCAGTACTTCATTGTTCAATGTTTAAACGCATTTAAGAAGAATAAACACAATATTGTTTTTAAATCTTAAACACAATTTGAAACAATGTTCTCAACCTATAATTATATTTACAAGTGAAACTGTATATTCCATAAAAATGTGTATAGAACATGTTTCCTTTGTTGTTACAAATGGAGTCAGGATGGAGGGGAGGGTTGAAAAAGTAAGAGGGATTTGTGACATCAGCCAAAATATTATTTTGAGTACTGAGCACCAGTGAATCATGCACAGTGAAAGGAGAAATATGCACAAAGAAAGTAAACCAGGTCAATTTTGAGTTCATGTTCACTTTAATACCATAAATACTTATTAATGTGCCAATGTTAGATCTTTTACTATAGTCTTGCAAGGTACAAAGTGCATCATGGGAAATGGCTGTTAGTAGTTAAAATGTATTAAAACTAGGGCTGGTTTAATGACTATATTGGCAAAGAACAAGCAGTTCCCAATGATGCCAGCTGACGCTGCTCTACTAAACAGGAAAATAATTGTGTATAACAGAGTGAAGCTAGTCAATCACCGACAGAACTGCAGTTCTGACCCTTGAGATCGCTCGCACAGCCCCGTTTATTCGTAGGCATTCTAGGCACGTGCTTAAACTCACACGTCCTCAATTACAATGAGGAGAAATAATTTTTTGTTTTTATTATTATTAGACACTTAATCCTTATTAAAGCTATTTTCTTTGTTACCTCTGAGTAACATTAATTACAGACATCACAACAACTGCTTTATTAGGCTACTGTGACTTTAAGAGCCGAACATGACGCGAATCTTATTTTCTCACAACTCTTTAAGTTCGTTTAAGACGTTATCTAGCTCATCAAAGACTGCTCTTATGAGGATACTCGACAAAACGGCCATTTGTCATAAGTGACCCTTCGCAAACAGTTTGATTGACAGGCGATCTGACCAATCATAACCCTGAATCCATCATTTTGTCTGACAACGCAGTGAGGGGAGTTAGTAGATTAACGTTGGTGAACTTGAACTTGATAAATTTTGTGTCCTCACGTCTTTCTGCACTCGAAACAACATTCCTTCATTCATTCATGTTTATTTGATGCTATAAATGAACTAGTTTGAAGAGATGATCGCTTCACGAGGAGCTACAGCGATCTGTCACCACACATTAAACACACACTAGACGCTGTTTATTGATTAAACTTCTTTAAAAAATTACAATATTTGAAATTTGAAACTTTGTTTCAAATCAAAAGTGACCTGCTCCGTCTTGTCTCTCGACGCGTTGTATGTATTTTTCATTACGTGAGAACAGCAGGTGGCTTGTCAGACATAGCAACATTTACTAAAGGGGGCGGGTCTTTTGCAAACGTTCAATTCTGTGTGTTATTGGTTGTTCAAGCGTGAGTCACATGACACAACATTCACAGCGTTTGTCTCGTTGCGCTTGAATGGTTTATTCGAGCTTTTGCATGAATAAGAGCGTGATCATACACCGTAACGCTAGCCAAAATAATTATTTGCGTTAAACTTTTTGCGTTCATTTTTAACGCGTTGAACAAAAAAAATTAATCACATGTGTTAACGCTAATTTTGACAGCACTAAATATAATATGATTCTCACAGTCGGTTTTTACAATGGTTCATCGTTCAAAAAGTTGAAAATATTAGTGTTTTTCTCACACGGCTATCATTTCACTTCAGAAGACATTGATTCAGCAACTAGGGTCGTGTGGATTACCATCATGTTTGATTTGCGTGGTTTTTGAAGCATCAGCTTTGAGAGGCCCATCAAATCTCATTATATGGATTCTTTTTCTAAAAATCATCCACAGATGAAAATCATAAACATCTGGAACTGCACGAGCAAATGCTAAGAGAATTTTCATTTCTGGATGGAGTACCTCTTTTAACAGTTTAACAGTTGAGGCGACTAAAATACAACGTGTTTGGTAGATATCATCCTCAGGAAGTCCAAAGCGAGGAACATGAAGAAAAACAGCTCTCACCACGATTGACAGCTCAACTGACCGCTTGTCCCTGCAAACCAGAGACGGAGCTGTTCTCATCAGACAGACTGCTTCAAAGCTCACAGGGTATCAGATGAAATCTCCTTCTCAGCAGCCTGCTTTCTCATTTAGGCCTGAGTCAACAGAGTTTGAACTCACCTCACAGTAAAATCCACAACTTGCCTTTATCACCAAAAAAGGTGACATGGGTTAAAGTGTGGGTCATAATAATAGTCTTCTCTGAATGTTTTGTTCGAAAGATTGAACAGATTGTGTGTGAAGACAAGTTCATGCAGGATTTCCTCTACCATATAAACACAGAGAACAAAGTTCATAGAGTAGAAAAGCACCGATGGAAGCGTTTGATGCCGTGATGACCCGACACATGAGTATTATGCAACGGCAGCTGCAGGAGTTTGTCATGCAAGACATTTAAGTGAGCTGATATAAATGCATACATTTTTAAAAGTTTAACTTTAACATGGCTATAAAAAGTAATTAACTATCGTGTTGATCCCAATCATAACAATCAAAGCTTGACTTCAACCACAAAGAAACGCATCCAGAATGTTGGCAGAAACAATCATACGCAGATTCCACCCACTAACATTATCCAAGATATTATGCAAATGAATCTGATCTAATTAAGACCGGGACAGGATATCACCCTGCAGGTGGAAGTGAGAGCCAGATTTTTTAATTCTTTGGGACATGAAGGACAAGAGGACAATTTTTTTGTAGGTGCATCTTTGCATTTTCAATATGAATTTGTATGTTTAAAAATGAAAATTTACTAAGTGCACAAATCCTCTCATTATAACAAAGAGGATACACAATCTAAATAAAATATTCATTTTGCAGTTTAGTCAGATTCATTGATTAAAACGGGAGATTTTGCACTGGCAGCGTCAGCGATTATAAAGGAATCGCTCTGTACTCGCTGTCTGCGTAATTTGCAATTTGAAGGAAGTTTGTATTTCAGGAGAATTTGTGACCTTTACTACAAATATATACTTTAGTAAAAACTATTTCAGGGAATGGAAATGGCTAATGATCCAATGGCTGCTTCTGAAAACTGAAAAAAATGCTGCACATTCAAGGCACGTCTGAATCCAAAGTTAGCTTCACTTCCGGTTTCTGATTGATTTTTTTGAAGGCAGCATAGATGTATCCTTTGCTGCCTTTGACATCCCACAATCCCATATCCCATATCCCACAATGTGCTTTACATTCTGTGACAGTTGAGCAAGAAAAATAAAGATGGCGTCTGAAAGTTGCGTTTGCTGGTCAGTTTGTGTGTAAATGTACATTTTTGACCATTTCTAGCGAGTAATTTCTACTGTAGTAATTAAATATTTGGTTAGTTATGGGGGGGATTTATCGCACGATACAAAAAATTGAATGAACTTGAACACGATTATCTCTTAAACACGATTCTTAGACCTATTATGAAATCGCAGATTGTGATTATTTTTTATGCACTGTAATGAATTACTGTAAAAATCACAGAATTATTTTACAGCCGCTGGCTGTTTTTAATAATACAGCATATTGCTGTAAACTGCAATGCATTCTGGGGTCACATGTTGGTTTGACTCAAATTTACAGAATAATGCTGTAAATTGACCCTTCGTGATAAAAAAATACAGTTATTTACTGTAATCAGAGAATACAGGGAAATTCTGTAAATTAAATTACAGTAACACTACTGTAAATTTTACAGTAACTGGCTGGCAACCCTGCTGCCATTATTATTTTTTAACAGTGTGCTCAGCTTGTCAATGAAGTACGGCTCCAAAAGCGAATCCATCTGAAAGCACTGCGAGTGTGAGTTGCTTATAATGTACACTTGAAAAAACAATGCATTTATTAACATCTTGTCCAACAAAAGACAACATTTAATAACAAGTTTTTACTGCAAACTCACTTCATAACGACAGTTGAGCGTCCTTCTGTGAGATGAGGTGGCTTCTTTCACAGAATAAGGCAGTCGTGTGTTTATTCAGCTACAGCGATATGACACGTTATCATCTTCTGCTGCAGGGCATATTTTGAGTTTCTGCGCAAGAGCGCCCTCTGGCTTTCAGATGGAGAAGCGTTTACTACTGATCACAGAGCCGTACAGCTCTGACAAGCTGCGCATTAAATAATCACAGCCTTTGCCAAATCACGTGCGATTTAATCGCGATAAATCATGCAGCCCTATTTAGTTATCACCAAAGCTCGTTCTATTTTGCTGTGATGTTACATCATTAAACTAAGTCTGTCAGAAATCGGTTTCGTGAGGTGCCTTCACGCACAAACGCTGCCAAGTCATTGCCCGAGACGGCAGCGAGGCAACAAGTCAGCTGCCGAGGTTTTCGGATGCAGCCAACAAGTGCTCTTCTGCTGCCATCTACAGGTTATAGTGGTAATTTCATGGGGGTTTTTTTGTTTGTTTGGTTTTTTTTTAAATAATATGTTTGCGTTTCAGCAAGTGTTAGCTTTCCTAAATCGTGAAACTTTTTTCTGGACAATCTTTGAAGGATAAACAAAAAAAGTTTTTGGTCATCGCATTAAAAATAACATATAAATTGGATAATATTCAGACTTTTGAGTTTTGAAGTGCTGGAAAAGTTGTGTGAAGTAATTGAAAGTCCTTGAAAAGTCCTTCAAACTAATAACAGTCGTCTATAACTGTATAATTCGTTGGGTTATGATCAAAGCCATGTGTGATTCATCTTCAGACGAGTCACACGCACACTTGTCGCCACGTCGAGTGGGTAAGATTTGATAATGTCATCAGAGTTTGCCATAACTTGGCTTTTGTTGAATCGACGCCACTGGATATAAGTCACAATAATGCGGGTTTTAAAGGGATCGGTCACCTAAAGTTTTTCTCAACATGTTGGTTCGAGGTTCCTTTCTGTGTGGAGTTACATGTTCTCCCCGTGTCAGTGTGGGTTTCCTCCGGGTGCTCCGGTTTCCCCCACAGTCCAAACACATGCAGGCTAGGTGGATTGGATCTGCCAAAAAATACTAGGAGTGTGTGAGTGTGAACATTGTGTCAGGAAGGTTCAATAAGAAGATGGATGGATGTTTCTCCATATATATTTTTTGTTCTTTATTTATGTATAAAGGTTTTTTTCATGTCAATATTAACTGTTATTTTAGAAAAAAAAAAAACACAGAAGAAAGAAAAGAGTGATTATATAATGCCTGAATTTTCATTTTTAGGTGAACTATCCCTTTAAGTGAGAATGCATGTGTGTGTGTGTGTGTGAGAGAGAGAGAGAGAGAGAGAGAGAGAACGAATGAGTGAGAGAAGTTCCTAAAAATGGAGAATTCAATCTTTCAGTTGTAGTTCCATTCCCTCACTTTCAATGTGGACGTCAGACAAATTTCCACAATAAAAAACAGGCTTGATAGATTTTCCAGTGGTGTGGTGAGTGTGGATCTGTGAGTCTCGCTAAAAGGGAAAGGTCTTCATCATTTTACCAAAGCACAACAATATAGGACACCGAGACATCACGACTTCATGTGAAGAGGGGAAAATCATTAGAGGAAGTGTCTGGAAGAAACATTTTCTGGAGCTTTCAACTTCAGTTGTTAATGATGTAATTGGTGGCAGTTGTAAAATTATGGGTACATTGCCATGGAAACAAGCCTCGAGCTCTATGACAATAACTGGGGCTTTAGAGCTGAACCGATAGAGCCTTTAAAACAGCAGCATTTACGATTTAAGGCTACTTTGCAAGTTCAGGAAACTAAGCATTATTAGTCCATACAAAAACTGCCTTTGCCTTTTAAGAGTACAGTGTACCTAGACATTTAAAATGGGTCTATTAATGCAGGCAAGCTAAAAAGCATCACTGCGGTCCAGTTGAGCTAGACCTGCTGTTTACAGCCGAGGCAGGACGTAATGAGAAGGAGGCGGTGATGTTCTCTCTGATGACGTTTGCTGTAGCCTGGTTCCGCTGTAAATTAAGTTAGGAGTGCACCTCAGCAGAACCGAGAGGGCCACTGAAAACCCTTCTTGTGGTTTGCATTGAGCAGGATGTCTAGCAGCAAAGATTTTACAAATTGCAAAAAAAAAAAAAAAAAAAATTGAAAATTCCATGATTAAACCACAAAAAGAAACTGTCCCCTACCGGAGAACGGGAAGTGATCATAATACTGAAGCTAAATGTCTTTTCCATCTTTCCATGCATGTTTTTTGCAAGTGGATATTGCCCTTTTTTCTGTTATAGTAATTGTTCCGCTTCCTAATGGATTTAACAAGCAAACCTGTTTTTGCGTAACAAAAATGGTGTAGGAATAGTTACAAATGAAAATTCTGTTCTTTTGCAGAACTTTAAAGTCAAAAATCACCATAAAAATAGTCTAGATGAACCTGAAACCCTGAAAATAGTTTTGTGTGAGGAACAGAACCTGACCAATTTTAATATTTGAACATGTTTTATTAATTTGTTCCCTTGTTTTGGTAAAACTGAAGCCACTTTGTAATACTTTTCTTCCTTTTTTTAATGTAGGTAAATCGTGTTCATGACTATTTCATTACATTGTTTTACTTCAGTTCAAATTGTGGCCTAGATTTACCTAAAATTAGTACAATGAGGCCACAAATGAGTCGCGTGGGAACAAATTATTAATACATGGCCACAATATTTTTTTTGTCCTCGCATATCATGCGCAGGGATCCATACCGACACAATTTTCAGATATTAAAACTACGAGACACTCAAAAACAAACAGCATTCAGCGAGAAACTGTGTATGATTTTCATAAACCCTGCTGACAGTCAGCTTCCCAGGAAATCTTGTATATGGCTTAATTTTTGTTATATTAACTTCACATGTGGAAAACAAATTGGTTAGACACATGGCTTAGATTTTAGGGCGCAAATTATTTTTTAAAATATCAATTTTGAAAAAAATTAACAGTTTAGTTTAGTACACTTTTTTACATTTTCATTTTTTTGAAGCTACCATCACTTCTGCAGTCATCCGCTGAGAGTCCTCTTTAAAAACAAACCTCAGCTCTGTACTCCAAAGCATTAATGAATTACAGCCATTTAAGTTCAGATCAATGCTCAAAAAGAGGGGTGAGAGTTAACAGGTTATTTTAATGACTTAAATTTTGGTGTGTTCTTCTCACGAAGCGATCGTTTGGCTTCGGAAGACTGTGGCCCACAGTTTGATTGACAGGCGATCTGACCAATCATAAGCCTGAATCCGTCATTTTGTCAAACAAAGCGACTCGACTCACGCGCTCGAAACAACATTCCTTCTGATGTTCATTCATGTTTATTTGATGCTATAAATGAACTAGTATGAAGAGATGATCGAGGAGCTACAGCGATCTGTCACCACACATTAAAGACACACTAGACGCTATTTATTGATTAAACTTATTTAAAAAATTACAATATTTTAAATATGAAACTGTTTCATATCAAAAGTAACCTGCTCTGTCTTGTCTGTTAATTGACCCTTCGCAGAGTCCCGCCCCCTTTAGTTACTGTTGCTATGTCCGACAAGTCATGCGCTCTCACGCCACACATCATGCTCTCACGCAGTGAAAAGTACATCGTGGAGCAAAGAGGACACTGACAACGTATGAAACAGTTTCATATTTAAAATATTGCAATTCTTTAGAGAAGTTTAATCAATAAATAGCGTCTAGTGTGTGTTTAATGTGTGGTGACAGATCGCTGTAGCTCCTCGTGAACTGATCATCTCTTCATACTAGTTCATTTATAGCATCAAATAAACATGAATGAACATCAGAAGGAATGTTGTTTTGAGCACGTGAGTCGACACAATTTTTCAACTTCACAAACGTTAATATACTAACTCCCCTGACTGCTTTGTCGGATAAAATGGCGGATTCGGGGTTATGATTGGTCAGATCGCCTGTCAATCAAACTGTTTGCGAAGGGTCAAATAAGACAACTCAAACATGCATTTTAGTCTGGGACCAGGCTGTGAAACTGAAACTTTTATGTTGCTTTTTTTGCAATTTCCACAATTTACGTGTTTCACATAAGAAACAAAGTATGCTATATAAATTTAGAATGCCATCATGGTACACTGTAATGAATTGCTGTAAAAATCACAGCATTATTTTACAGCCGCTGGCTGTTTTTTTAATAATACAGCATATTGCTGTAAACTGCAATGCATTCTGGGGTTTGACTCAAATTTACAGAATATTGCTGTAAATTGACCCTTCATAATTAAAAAAAAAAATACAGTTCTTTACTGTAATCAGAGAATACAGGGAAATTCTGTAAATTAAATTACAGTAACACTACTGCAAAATTTACAGTAACTGGCTGGCAACCCTGCTGCCAGTATTATACTGTAAAATTGACAGTAATTTTTTAACAGTGTAAGTAAAAATCTTTAATTGACAGAATTTTTCATTTCTGGGTAAACTATTCATTTAAACCAAAAGAGCTCTAAATGTTTCAAATGTTACAAAGAACTTCTTCATAAACTTATTGCATGCGCTCCAGCACAACCAGTGACTAAAGATGTCATCAAACCTCCCATCACTCAGCATTCTATGACTGTCGGCTCTGCATTCATACCATCCCGGCAATGTGTAGATCACATGATCGCTGGATTCTCAGTGTCCTTTAACAAGCCCACAGGACAAAGAGCGTTTAAAAATAGAACAGACACCCAAGCTGCTCTCATCCATAATAAATGGTAGTGGATATCCAGTCAGCAGGCCTCACCTGCTCCCTACACACACACACGGCAATCACCAATGCACTAATGAGGCCAGTGAATTACATTTTACACACGTTTAGAGCTACGCAACTACCAAACTTCTTACCGTTAAAGACAATTATTCTTTTACTGCGCAGCACAGATACTAAATAAAACGCAGTTGACAGTTACATTACCATTTACTCCTATTGGTGATTATTCAATTCATACTAATAGTAACTTGATCTGTAATCGCGAGAGTTCAATCTAACGTATGCTGTCCACACGTGGGGCCAGTAGCAGTCCATCTGGGAGGGTAACGGACACCACGGGCAGGGCCTTTGATATGTGTTACACAAACATGCACGAACATCACGAAAGAAACAGACAGCTGTGCGACTGCCATTGTGAATGAACTGCACTAGCTTACTGAAGCATGTGTCGGGGGATGGATGTAGGTCATTAATTGAAATGTAACCCTCATATTGATTCACATTCATGCCCCTGGTCGCCTCTCAATTAGCTGATCTCACGACAGCCACGGTGTTATACGGTTTGGACATTTACAGAAAATAAGGCGCGATCAGTCACACAATATCGTGTGATCAGAAATGGCTTTTTGCAGCATATAGCTTAAGTGAGTGCAGACAAGAGCTTGTGATTCTCTGAATTAATCAGCGTGAGCACGTGTTTGTAAGGTCAGTGGCGCATAAGCTATAAAAGAAAAATATTTATTTCAAATATTAATAAGCAGTGAAGTAGTTTTATTAAACTATTTTTTTTTTATATAAATAATGAGAAACGATCAATCCAAACTACACCACCACTCAGAAGTTTGGGGTCAGTGATATTTTTTAAGCATTTAATAGATTTATTCAGCGAGCATGCATTAAACTGACCAACAGTGATGGTAAAGACCATCTACATTGTTACAAAAATGTTGGTTACACTTTATTTTACAGTGCTGTAGTTACATTGTAATTACTCAAATAAGTAATGAGGGTTACACTTTATGGTAACACTTTATTTTACAGTGTCATTGTTACATGTAGTTACTGTAATAATAACTATAAATTATGCACAAATTACATGCACTTAACCCCAAACCCAACCAAACCCTAATCATATTCCTATAGTAAGTACATGCAAGTACTTAATATTACTCAGTACTTAAATGTATAATTACAGTGTAACAAAGACGCCTTAAAATAAAGTGTCTTTATTTTAACGTGTCAGTATTACAGTGTAATTATACATTTAAGTACTGAGTAATAACAACAACATGTACTTACTGTAGGGTTTGGTTTAGTTGCATGTAATTATGCATAATTTCCAGTTATCACTACAGTAACTAAATGTAACACATGTAACAATGACACTGTAAAATAAAGTGTTACCGTAACGAGTACTGTTAATTAACAACATGTACTTACTATAGAGTTATAGTTAGGGTTTGTTACTTGTAATTATGCATAATTTACTGTTATTACTATAGTAAGCAAATGTAGTAATGTGTAACTATGGCACTGTAAAATAAAGTGTTACCAAAATGCTTATTTCAAATAAATCCTATTATTTTGAACTATCTATTAAAGGCACAATATGTAGTTTTTCGCTGCTAGAGGTCGCCTATTCAAAACAGAGGCGTAGCTTAATGCAATTGAGCATGGAATCATGGGAGATGCGGTCTTAACCTCACAGCCGATGGACAAGAAATCATGTTCATTGAGATTATTAATGTTACTGTAGTGTGAAGCAGAGCAGGAGCGAGTGTTGTGGAGCGTAACGAGACGCTGGAGCGATTGATAATGAGAGACGAACGAGCGGTGGGACTTTTATTATGACACAGTCACTGCTTCCGCTTCTTCCTGTCAAGTGTATGTGGGGTAAAGCAGCGCTGTTTATCATATTAGATACATTCGAGTGTGTTGGAAATGATGTTATAACGTTAGTCTGTGTGTTTGCTTCACGGGACACTTGTTCACCCTGCTAGATCGATATTAGAATATCATATTAATGTAATCAAGAAAACGAGACTCGAACAATAAGACTAAACGTGTTGAGCAATATAACAATTTTTTGTCTATAAATGTATCCACTGTTACAAAATTACTGTAAATTTTACAGTATAATACTGGCAGCAGGGTTGCCAGCCAGTTACTGTAAAATTTACAGTAGTGTTACTCTAATTTAATTTACAGAATTTCCCTGTATTCTCTGATTACAGTAAATAACTGTATTTTTTTAAATTACGAAGTGTCAATTTACAGCAATATTCTATACAATTTGAGTCAAACCAACACGTGACCCCAGAATGCATTGCAGTTTACAGCAATATGCTGTATTATTAAAAAACAGCCAGCGGCTGTAAAATAATGCTGTAATTTTTACAGTAATTCATTACAGTGCACTGTTACAAAATTACTGTAAATTTTACAGTATAATACTGGCACCAGGGTTGCCAGCCAGTTACTGTAAAATTTACAGTAGTGTTACTGTAATTTAAATTACAGAATTTCCCTGTATTCTCTGATTACAGTAAATAACTGTATTTTTTTAATTACGAAGGTCAATTTACAGCAATATTCTGTAAATTTGAGTCAAACCAACATGTGACCCCAGAATGCATTGCAGTTTACAGCAATATGTTATTAAAAAACAGCCAGCGGCTGTAAAATAATGCTGTAATTTTTACAGTAATTCATTACAATGCAAACAGTTGTTCTCTTGTCTAATAAAGTATATATTAAAGTGTCGCTGGTGTTTCCATGAGTTCTACAAAACAAAACAGGAAATGATGTCATTAATAGGCGACGTAAGAACACGGTCCGTGTCCCGGTTAAAATTGCTTATTTCTCTGGATTTGAACATTATTGGAAACTTATGGGATAATATATAAGTGCACAAGTGAACAAAATATATAACACTGTTCTAGTGGATTTTGGATGTTATAATAAAAAAAATATATACATATTTTACCTTTAATCAAAGAATTCTGAAAATAATCCTTTATCACAGTTTCACAAACATATTTCTTATTATTAACAAAAAAAGTGATATTTTACAATATTCCTGTACAAAAACATTTAAAAAAACTTTACAGACTCCAAACTTCTGAAATAATCAATAAGGTTTCTTTTCAAGAAATTAATTCGAGCTTTTCTCTTCATTATGATACCATGCCAAAACGTTAGCTAAAGCTCTGAGAACATTCCCTGTTAGCTGTGGAAACACCGGAAACAGAAAAATATGCCATATATTATGGCTTTTGATTGAGAGCTGACGTATGTGAAAACAAAAATAGGAGCCATTGACCCAAAGTTCCATTAGAGGACCCCAGCATTCCTGTTTACCAGCTATAAACACACTTAACTGTGTGTGTGTGTGTGTGTGTGTGTGTGTGTGTGTGTGTGTGTGTGTGTGTGTGTCATACAGTTTATAAACCATCTGTTTTTTTTCTGTCTTTAGACATGGATGATAATCAAAGATGTCATTAAAATGTACAGCACTAAGTCACAAAGCCAAACTTAATTGATGTCAAAAGGGCAAATCCAAAGTCTAATCCTTGAACCGTGAGTAGCCATGGTAACACAAGCGGGACAGAAAAACAGCCTGGTCTGATTCAAAACCTTGTGGGTCGACCCACAAATCCAGGGAACTGCCACTGTGCCTTCCAGTAGCAGGACATGGCTACACAGGGAATTTATTTACTGCGGAAGTGGACATAACAGCATTTTAATGCAGTGACTTCCCGTTTAGCCTAGTGAATTGGAGTTCACCAAATGAAGGAAGTGTAACCCTGGAGTTCCCATTGAGTTTTATGTCCTGCAAATAGCTATAATAGTGACAGATTAAGCCTCAGCAACTTTTATATTCACTCTTATATTTGGAATCTTTGTATTGAATACTCAAATTTCTTATCAATTAGGGCATAACGCAACATTTGAGTGTGACTAGAACAACCACTAAAACTAAAATCAATCCAGCATCACTTCAAACCGATAGTTCATCATCAAAAAAAATGAAAGCAATGTCCTTATTTCATGCCATCCTCACGGAGTTCCAACCCTTTACGACTTATTTCTATCGACGCTGCTCTCTTCTGTGTGATGAAAGCGAACAGGGACTGGGCTGTAAAACTGACACAGTCTTACAACTGCTTTGTGTGAGGAACAGACCACAACTCCCGCTGCGTTTTAAATGTGAATATCTGCAACATCAAATAATTACAATTTAAAACTGCAATGAAATCATCACGGCTTTATCAGAAAAGTACTTACAAGACCCTTCACAGTTTGATTGACAGGCGATCTGGCCAATCATAACCCCGAATTCGCCATTTCGTCCGACAAAGCAGTCAGGGGAGTTAGTAGATTAACGTCGGTGAACTTGATCAATTGCGTGTCCTCACGTCTTTCATTCCTTCTGATGTTCATTCATGTTTATTTGATGCTATAAATGAACTAGGATGAAGAGATGATCGAGGAGCTACAGCGATCTGTCACCACACATTAAACACACACTAGACGCTATTTATTGATTAAACTTCTCTTAAAAATTACGATATATTAAATATGAAACTGTTTCATATGTCTATCGTATGATGTATTTTTTTCACTGCGTGAGAACATGATGTGTGGCCTGAGAGCGCATGACTTGTGTCAATTTAATGCAACTTTGCTGAATAAAAGTATTCTTTTTTTTTTCTTACTGACCCCAAACCTTTGAATGCTCCTGAAATGTACACATTTAATATTCTTGAAGCTTTTTGAAACTGTCTTAGAAATATCAACATTCATCGAGTTTGGAACAACATGAGGATCAGCAAATGATTAAACCATTTTCCGAATTTTTGGGGTGAACTCTTCCTTTGAAAGCATGAAATTCCTTGATCTTTAAATGGTGCTCCTGGCACAAAAGACACCAAATGAGAGCGGCTAACTTCGGTTTGCCTCTTTCATGTGTATTCAAGTGTTACTTTGGTAAGGCAACATCTGAATTCTGGAGGAATCAGACCGCTTTCAAGGATCTTAGCTGTGCTTATTAGTTCCAGATGGAACTTTTCTTTTTTGCATAACAGGTATTGGATGAAGAGACAGAACTCTTGAGACTCCTGTTCTGAAAGATGAAGTAATGCAGGTGATATTTCAAATGTTAAGAAAGACATGCCATCATCATTTTAGCTGAGCCAAACTGGACGCCTCCAGAAGATTCATACAAGATTCCGGTGCAAAACCCAGGAAAGAGAGATGAGGGTGGCAATGATGAACACTTGACAGGTGACAGGTACCCAATCTAAGTTGACCTGTAAAGCTCTTTTGAGCATGCTTTTGACGTTTAGAAACTCCCAGCATGTCCTATATTTCATATTTAGGTCATTATGTGAACAAATTCCAGAGGCTGAAACAGAAAGCCGCCAAGACCATAAAAGTGTGACTTTAATCGAACTCAAACTCACCACCAGTACAGAAGTGCGCACCACCTCGGAGACGCTCTGCCGCAACTCCGCGGCGGTGCCGGGCTTACTCAGACCGCGCGTAAACTTTCGTGTCTCGGGCTGAGCCGAAGAGGCCATCGCACCTTGCGTTGTGTTTGACAGATCAAGTCTATGAATACATGTCCACAGACAAAAATCCTCGGTTGAGACCTGTCCTTCACAATCAGCGAATCCTTCCCGGTCCTCACAGGAAACAACAGCATGAGATTGGTCATCTATCGTCTTCCAAACTCCATGATTCTGTTTGTTTTCGCGGGAGCTGAGTGGTAGCGCGTTCCCGTTGCGCTTGATGAGCCACGGCTCCCCGGAGTCCAGCGCCGCTCCGTGCCAGATTCGCAGCGCCCGTGCGTGTCAGTGCGCGCTGAAGCTGCCGCGCGAGCAGCAACGCCTCTCCTCAGCTGAAACTCAGAGCCAAGGAGGGAATTTGCGTCCAATTGAAGCGCACATGTCATGCTGAACTGACTTGTGCTCGATGATTTATTATTTATTTATTTAACAGCAGGGAGTCTCGTTCTATGGAGGCGTGCACAGTAAAATATAAATGCATTTTAATATAATTGTTTGTAATTCATTACAGTTGCATTTTAAATGGGTGGTAATCAGATTACAGTTCCATCTGAAAAGTGTTTTAGATTACCAAAGTGATTACTTTGAGTTTTAATGTCATCTAAACAGCGATTGGTGATTCTCTGACTCTGACAGTCTGAAAAAGAGGAGTTCAGTTTCATGTTTTGTGAGTCATTTTATAATTGTAAAAAAGGTCACTGCATCTTTTTCTCACAATTTGTTTTTTTCCCTCACAATTGTGAGTTTGCATTTCACAATTCTGACTTCTTTTTCTCAGAATTGCGAGATTTAAACTCACAATTGCAAGTTATAAAGTCAGAATTGGGAGATTTAAACTTGCAATGCTGACTTTTTTTCTTGCAATTGTGAATGTAGTATGTGAGTTTATATCTCATAATTCTGACTTTATAACTCACAATTGCAACTTCATATCACGCAATTCTGAGGAAAAAAGTCAGAATTGTGAGATAAAAACTTGCAATGACCTTTTTTGTGTTTGTTCCACATTAATTAGTATTCCAAAGTATTCTAAATATTTAGATGAAGTTACTAAACTTGAGTAATGTAACGAAATACGTTACAAATGACTTTTTAAAGCATGTATTTTGTAATCTGTAGTGAAATACATTTTAAAAGTAACCCACCCAGCCCTGCTTTTTCTTAATTCTACAGTCATTATAGTAAAGATATGTGGTTATGAAAAGATAAAGACATTTGTGAATACAACGGCTTCCTAAAATGTATTGCAAATCCCTAATTCAGTTAATATTTTACTATTTTAGCGTGAAGGTAACAAACCAACAAAGTGCATCATTTATTAAGTGTCAATGTTAGAATAAGTGCGCCGACTAGTGTTGATACTCTGGTATTGCAACGAGAGTCACATCATGTGTGTTCATGACACTGTAAAGAAACTGAAACCATGCAAATGCAAAGCATAATTTAATTTAAATCTGCAGATAACAATACACTTTTACAGTCTGCACCTTCTTATACAAATCACAAGTTTCAAAATGTATCAGCAAGGGGTCATAAAATGATTGATCACGACACTACGATTACAACGATTGTGTTAACAAGAGAATAACATCATACAAACACTCATCCACGCATACATACATGCACTTGTGTATAAACACACCAGGGTCGCAGCTGAAGGTATCTTGTGCTCTTTAAGATGCATTTAAGACATGCAACAGTCAGTAAAGGTGAGGATAATAAGGGACTCTGTGTATGTGATTATAATGACAGCGTCCAATCAATTATCACTGACATGCCAGAGCATTTTGGGAACACAAGAAAGTTTGATTTCAGACCAGAGCTGCTCGCTTCATGTCTTTGTGCATAGCGTAAAATGCTGCTCTCGTGTGCTGTGCTTTGAAAAACGTAAGACTTTTGCCCTTTGTTGTCTCCTTGTTCATCAAATGACTAGAACAGGTAAGTGCGTGTGAAGATGCACATCTCCACAAGAGTAGATACAAACATGCAACACAAAAACCTTTCGCGCGATTGGAGACGAGACACGAAGACACAGGAACAAACTCGCTCACACATAGAAAAATAAGGAAATAAGTAGGTCCAAAGCATCGTTAGACATCTTAACGGGATCCAGAAGAGTCAGTCCAGACCCAGTGCAGCTTTGTCTTTGTCTCTGAGTAAAGCTCGTCCAGAAAGCGAGAGGTGTGGTCATATCTGTATTTCTAAACCTTGTCTTGTTGCAGACTTGAGAGTCTGATGCTGAGGGATAGATAGTGCCACCACAGTGAAATGTGTTGAATTGCTTTTTATAGTGTGTTGACCTCAGAAGGGAAGCCTGCCATCATTCGTGGAATAGGTTTTGCACGCACAACAGACCACGGTCAGTGGTATCGTCTCTTAAATCTGCGCGTGGGAAAGTATTGGAGAACGTAAACATATTTTTCAGGGCCAAAAATGAAAGCTTTGTCACCTTTCATGCAAAATTATTCTAATTAATGTCAAGGTTCCCACAGATTTTGACTAATGAATTACTCTATTTTTAAGTTTTATAGAGGTTGCACTCACAAAGAGAGAGATATGAGCATAATCAATAATGACTATAGAAACTTCTTTTTTTTTTAAATTCCCTGATATTCCAGGTTTCTCATGATCTCGGGAGTGTGATGATGATGTTTTACACTCGTTTAATATTTGGGACCATTTTGAATGGCCAAAATAATAATTATTTATAACTTCAAGCAAAAAAAAAAAAAGTGACTTCATTGACCCTTCGCAAACAGTTTGATTGACAGGCGATCTGACCAATCATAACCCTGAATCTGTCATTTTGTGTGACAAAGCAGTCAGGATAGATTAACGTTGAAAAATTGCGTGTCCTTTCCGCGCTCGAAACAACATTCCTTCTGATGTTCATTCATGTTTATTTGATGCTATAAATGAACTAGTATGAAGAGATGATCGAGGAGCTGCAGCGATCTGTCACCACACATTAAAGACACCCTATTTATTGATTAAACTTCTTTAAAAAATTACAATATATTAAATATGATCTTTGCGAAGGGTCAATTAACACAAAAACATACGAACATTAAACGAAAAGATGGCTGCATAGCTCTTTTCAATGTAAAGCCACTAAGACTCTAACTGTGCTTAGAATTGGGGTTAAATTTAAGACTTGTATATGGTCCAGTCCACAGCTCACATCAGCCTCCACAAGCTTTAGACTTTTTAGAGCTGTAGAGTTGAATGTTTATATGATTTCAGCCTATTTTTGAGATCAAAGTTCAAAAGTCACAGTCATTAGGATCTGAGAAGCGAGATCCTCCCCGACTACCTAAATACACAGCCGAGGCAGATTTAGGTCTGCTGGTACCAGCCTGATTCTGGTTCTGCCCGGGCCCTCCGTGACGTTTGTTGTTGTTGACTTCAGCATCCAGTGTATCCGTGGTGATAACCCAGCTGGCAGGACGCCACTTCTTCAGAGCGTACGGCGTCTTCACCCGCTTCTTGATTTTATCTCCCGATCCCTCCGTCACGTCGCCGGCAGACTTGCCTCCTGTGGGCGGACCAAGAGTCGACAACATTGTTTATGGGTGAAAAGTGTTATTTTAAATAGTAAATCATTAACTTTGGCCAATGAACTAAATCGATGCACATTTTTAACACGTGAAATGTATGTAAACCTGAAGGTATGTTTGAATCCAAATGAGAAAACAGTCGGATTCAAGCGTTTACATGAAAATAATAACCACTTCTAAAAGCCAATCAGCCCATCCAATCCCACATAAAACAATAATAAATATAAATATTATTAAAAGGTAATTTAAGATTATACTAGCATAGTAATTTGCAAACATTTTGCATGTCATTTTCCTGTATTTTACTTTATGCACTGCTGTAAGACACTTGACAGATTTGGAAAGAGATTTTAAAGAGACAAAAGAAAGGTTTGGAAGACTGTAGAAATGAATACAGGAAAACCAAGAAGAGTTTAAATTATGAAATATTTCATTTTTAAATTTTGTCATCATTTATTCAGCTCACGTTGTTCCAAACCTGTAAGAGTTTCTTTATTCTGTTGAACATAAAAGAAGATATTTTGAAGAATGTTGGTGATGGTCATCGACTTACAAATACTATGGAAGTGAATGGGGTCCATCAACTGTTTGTTTACCGGCATTCTTCAAAATGTCTTTTTTTATGTTAGGTTTATGTTTTATGTTACAGAATAAAGAAACTCACAACAAAAGGGTGAGTAAATGATACATTTTTGGGTGAACTATCCCTTTAAGAGTGTAGAGCTTCACCTAAATTATGTTTAGGGATCGGGTCAGGGCGTGACGGGACCTTCGAGCTCCACCCATTACGTCCAGAGAGGGGTAGCTGGATGTAAAGCTTCACCCATGTAAACCATCAAAAATCTGCAAGTCTAAATGAATATTTGATCCAATTTTGAACCCCCTCCACGCCTTGAAAGCACTCACTGGTACGGCAAATAGGGCAAATTTCACTAAAAGACAAGTTCTCAGCACTAATACTCACCTAGTAAGGGCAGTGTGGTGATGGACAGATCCAGGGAGTTGGGTCTCTCGGGTCTGCGCACACGGTTCTGTCTGAGCAGGGCCTCTCCGTGTGTCTGAGCTTGGGTTTGGGCCTGTGGAGGAGCCACGGTTGGGGCAGGACAAGCGGCAGGCAGTGCAACAGGCTCCGTGGTAGAAGACAATGGAGCGTCCCCCGTTGGACCGACACTCTCACTGTTGTCTCCTCCTTCTCCTCCACCCTCGGTGTCTCCGTCGCCATCTCCTTCGCCGTTATTGTTATTGCTGTTGTTGTTGTTTGCATTGTCAGGATGCGCCTCTCTCCTCAGAAGAGGCTCCTGCTCATCGGGGCTAGTGTTCAAGAGGCCGAAGGTCAAGTCCTCTGAACTCGTGGCACCCTTCCAACGGATGTCGGCGGTGTTGGCAGGGCTTTCCGCCGGCTCGGGCGCTGCTCCGCTCGGATATTTATTGACGGCTGCCACGGCATCGTTGTTGGCAACTGTAACGGGCCTGGCTTCATGTGCTGCGTTCACCGCACTGGCTTTAGCCACGCCCGTCTCAACTTTTTTCAGATTTGACTTTCCGAGTTTTCCAAACTTCATCCGTAGCGATGAAGATGACGAGGTGGGTGTTTTCCCAGAAGGCTTGGCATGGAAATTTAGGCTGCTCGGCCTCTTAGGGACATTCTGCTGCTTAGGTAAGATGGTTACAGGTGTGTCTGCAGCCCGACTAGAACCCTGTGACCCCGAAACCTCAGGCGCCTTCTTTGTGAGGGTGTAGAACGAGGTTGTTGCTTCCGGAGAGCAGAACTGTTTCTGCGAATGTTCCATCAGGCTCTCGTCGGAGCTCTCCCGCAAGTTCCTTTGGACTTCATTTGGGTCCAGTTTCAGTGTCTCCAGGTCTTCCCGGGTCAGCTGAGCACAGAGGGGGACACTGTTGCCTCCTGGTGGAGGATGAATGGCATTGTAGGACTCGGAGACAGGAGTGGGGGAGGAGCTTTCTGTGCCGGACTGCCGTGATTGGGCCTGCTGCCACTCGTAGTTGATGCAGTTCCTGTTCTTCTCTGCAGGGTTAGACCCTCCCACTGAGGGTGGGTCCACTGAGGTGTCATTGTGGAGGGGTTTATCAGCACCCTCGTGGTTTTCAGTGTTCGTGGATGAGTGTTCGAGGAATGAACCCACCTTAGGTGTCTGCCTTGCAGTGGAGATATTCCTAGAAATTTTAAGTTGTGTTGGTTGAATCACATCAGATAAAGACATACATAGACTTTATTTTAAATTGTAACAAATGATCATGATTTGTGACCATTTGTGTTTATTAATCATTTGAAGTGCTACAGATTTTATTCGCTGGGGTTATGCAGTGTTAGACATAACTGGATTATTACTGATTATTAATTACCTTTGGTTGAATGAAACTTGGTTGAAATTTTTTATTATTATTATTATTACTAGTTCATTTAGTTACGCAGTGATTACTGGTCATTGATTTCTTGTGGTTGTACAATAATGAGGTTGTTCAATCAGTGATTATTGATTACCAGCAGTTGTACAGTGGGTGTACAGTGATTATTGCTTTTTTTATATTCGATTATACAGTGAGTCATCAGTGATTATTGGCTATTGATTACCTGAGGATATACAGTGATTACCTGAGGATATACAGTATGTAGTCAGTGATTATTGGTTATTGATTACCTGAGGCTATACAGTGAGTCATTAGTGATTATTGGTTATTGATTACCTGAGGATATACAGTATGTAGTCAATGATTATTGATTACCTGAGGCTATACAGTGAGTCATTAGTGATTATTGGTTATTGATTACCTGAGGATATACAGTATGTAGTCAATGATTATTGGCTATTGATTACCTGAGGCTATACAGTGAGTCATTAGTGATTATTGGTTATTGATTACCTGAGGATATGCAGTATGTAGTCAATGATTATTGGCTATTGATTACCTGAGGCTATACAGTATGTAGTCCCAGTGATTATTGGTTATTGATTACCTGAGGATATACAGTATGTAGTCAATGATTATTGATTACCTGAGGCTATACAGTGAGTCATTAGTGATTATTGGTTATTGATTACCTGAGGATATACAGTATGTAGTCAATGATTATTGATTATTGATTACCTGAGGCTATACAGTGAGTCATTAGTGATTACTGATTACCTTAGGTTAACCAGTGAATGGTCATTGATTACAATTTTTTGATTACCTGTGTACCTGTGGTTTTACGGTAATTGTTGGTTATTACCTGTGGTTATACAGCGCAGTGCTGGGGTTGAGCGCAGGACTGACAGATTTTTCTCGATCCCAGATAAGGAGAAGTTCAGTGAGTCTCTCCTCTGCACACTGAGCTGTCAGTCGAGCCTCAGCATCCTGATCCCAGCAGTCTTCCATTGTTTCTTTCAGAGAGTGCACCGTCTGCACATAAACACACACACACACACATCCATCAGCATCAACAAATCTATTTCCGTCCGCTAAGTTTTGACAAGCTGCATGTGTGTGTTCACATCCTAATTTCTCACCAGGCTATTCTCTTTCCAGGCCTCTGGGAATTTGGGTCTTTCCTTTTCTCTCGACACAAGTACCTGCATGTCCTCTATGGTAGGGTGATTGCCCAACTCTGCCTGAAAAGCCATCTGAAACACTGGCACTGTCTCACCTGGTGGAAGAGAAGAGTTTTATTGAGAACAAACAGCAGCTGTGACACGGGAGAGATCTGCACACGTGTACGTGTGTGTGTGTGTGTGTGTGTGTGTGGTACCTGGGAAGAGGTCAGCACAACGCATAAAGGTCTCCCAGTAAAGCAGACCCAGCGCATAAACATCCACTTGTTTCAGTGCCGACTCACAATCTCTCAGATTCACTGCCCCTTCTAGCACTTCCGGGGCCATGTATCGCACTGTACCCACCTATTCAGAGAGACAGAGGTATAACATATGATTAGTCTGAGGTATTATTGTCCAAATCACTGGTCGGGTTTGGTTTATGCTGGGTTGGATTAGACTGGACCAGACTCTGAATAGCTGTTTGCTGACCTCACTGATGGCACTGTTGTCCTCTTCTCCGTGCCCCGACGGTCTCTTTCCAGTCAGAACCATGGAAAGTCCAAAATCGCTGATCACACATGAGCCATCTGTCTTCACCAGTACATTCCTGCTGTTCAGATCCCGGTGGGAGACGGCCGGTTTATACAAGTCTAACAATGGGAAGAAGAGAGGGATGGAAGGGGATGAGAGAGGAGAGAAGAAGAGAAAATCACAACATCAGAATTGCCACTAGAGAGCACTACAACCCACTTGTGTCTCCAGAAATAACGGTATATTACAGGGATTTGATTACTGTAAGTTGTCTAGTTAGAGTTTAAAACACCTTATAAAAGCAATATGATAAAAGAGACTGAAATAAATAATTACATAATGACATTTTTATTACACTATTCACTTTTAAAATGTATTTTTATCAGTAAATAATTACATTTATTCATAAAAATGATAGCCATAATCAACTAGTCTGCCAAGTCACATGGTTCATTATCCTTTACAGTCATTGTTAGTGGTCACTATTGTGTGAAATGAATATTGCTTTGACCGTGACCCATTCAAACAGTTGTTAGAGCCGAGCCACTCTGTTATATGTGCTGCAAATGAGTTTGCATTTGTATGAGAAAGTGTGGCCAGTTTTGTGAGTTGAAATGGATGTGTCAGTATATATTAGGATGACTGGGATGAAGATGAAGACAAAGCATCACTTCTCGCTCTTCCTTTAGTCTCACTTTCTGTCTTTCATGTACATTTCTGACTCTAAATAAAATCTCAACACTTTTAGAGCCTTTCACACTGAAACAAAGACAAAGAGAACTAAAAAAAGCATTGAGAATTACGCCCATCCCTGCCTTCCTGCTTTCTCAGACTGAGCCTATAAATAAAGTGCACACACCCACTATCACATCCATACTGTGACTCTGGGGACCATTTAACACTCAAAATGAAAATCGAAAGTGTATTTCAAGATACATTTTTGCCATTTTGACCCTGTTCAAAACTATATCTCTTCTTCTCACCAAATCTTGCATTTATTTAATCACAAATACAGTAAAAAATGTGAAATATTATTACAATTTTTTATTTTAATATATTTTAAAATGTAATTTCTTCCTATAATGTGACGCACCAGTCTTTGGTGTCACATGACCCTTCAGAAATCATTCCGATTTGGTGCTCAAGAAACATTTCCTATTATTATCAATGTTGAAAAAAGCAGCTTACTATTTTTTTATGAATAGAAAGTTCAGCATTTATTGGAAATATAAATCTTTTGTGACATATTAAATGTTTTTACATATCAATTTAATTCAAATATTAATTAAAAACAAACCTCTTTAACACTGGTGTATATCATAATTTTATAAAAGCATGGAAAAGGGTGGGCAGGACATACGCTAACATTCTGCTTTTGTGTTGCACGGAGGGACGAAAGTCATACAAGTTGGAAGAAACGACTCGAGAAAGAGTGAATGATGCCAGAATTTTCATGTTCGCTTGATTTCATCTGTTATTCTGTGTCTCACCCCCTTTCTGTATCTCTGTGTGCAGGTACGCCAACCCTCTGGTGACGGACAGAGCCAAACGACAGCAGCTCAGCCAGTCCACAGTCCGGCCACTCAGATATGTGCACAGAGAGCCCTGGGAAAGACAGAGGGAGTACTCTATTCAGAGGAAATCATCTGCAAAGTACAGGGAGGAACACACAGGAAAAACACGAGGGGGTGGGGAAGAGGAGGGAGAAGCGAGGGAGGATGAGATTAAAGCGCAGAGCCGGTGCATCTCAAAGTACAGGAGGACCACAATTGACCCTTCGCAAAGACCTTCCTTAGTTACTGTTGCTATGACCGACACAATGTTCTCACACAGACACGTCAAACACGACTTTCTGTTTGAAACAAAGTCTTAGCTTTCAAATTTTGTCTTTTTTTTTTAAAGAAATTTAAACAAATTTGCCTCTTTAATGTGTCGTGACAGATACCTGTAGCGCTTCACTTCAAGCGGCACGTAAACCGATCATCTCTTACTAGTTACTGCAAGAAATAAACATGAATGACCGTCAGAATCAGAGGGAATGTTGTTTGAACAGCGGAAAGATGTCAATGCACGTTAAAGTCCACCGACGTTCATCTACTAACTCTTCTGTATGGTTTGTGTGTCGGGCGGTGGATTCGGCACTGTGATTGGTCAGATCACCCTGTCAATCAAACTCCCGGTGAAGGGTGAATTAATGCATCATAATAATCACGTTATGATTTATATAGTTTAAAAATGTGTTTTAATGACCATTAATTTCTTTTAAAAAAAATGTATATATATATATATATTTTTTTTTATATATATATATATATATATATATATATTTTTTTTTTAAATATATATTTTAATATATATATATATATATATATATATATATATAAATAAATAAATATATATTTTTAATATATATATATATATATATTTTTTATATATATATATATATAAATATATATTTTTAATATATATATATATATATATATATATATATATATATACACACACACACACACTCGATTCCTCATGACACCGTAGTACCGCGGGACTATCACAGGGATGCCTCCTGTTGCTATGGCAACCTGGCTTGAGGTTAGCCCACAGGAAGTACAGGCTGAAAGCCCACGGTTATGAATAATTGAAAACTTCTCAGCTCAGTCAATAATCTCCATCTTCCCCCATAATATCGAGAAAGTGTGGGTGTGAGTATGAGACGAGAGAGGTAAAATGAGGATATTCTGCTGTACTGTAACCTTTTTTTCTTCCATAATTGCGAAAAAAATAAATAAGAGCGGGAAAAGGATGCAGTGGAAAACATGAGAGAGTTTTAGTGATATCTGAAGATATCACATCACACTTGCGAGCTGCTGTTACCGCAAGATCAAACATGACACCGGATCCCTCAGGTCTCTAAATATAACCACAAAATAAATGCGTGCGCTTGCACTTTTGGAGCTGTGATGTCGAGAGGAAGGGAAAGAAGAGAAAACACTATGAACAGACTAAATGGCTGACAGGAAAAGAATACGGAATCTGGAATTAGACTAGAGGTTTTGCATTCTGGGCAGCTGGTTTGGGTTGTTGGTGTGAAACTCACATGAGGGTAAAACTCCAGCAAGAGGAGAAACTCCGTCCGGCCTTCTGTGCCGACACGTTCCTCGCTCTCTAGGAAGCGCGCAACGTTCTCGTGATCCAGGAGGAGGTGGTAAATCATACGCTCGTTAGTAAACTGCTGACGGTTGGCGGAAATGAAAACTTTCACAGCCACAGATCGGTCGTCCAGCGAACCGCGGTACACTGTTCCGTACCGGCCCCGGCCAATCAGCTGCGCAGGATAGAAAAATAGATATTACTAATATATTTTCGCTTTCGACAATCATTCGTAAGTTGAAGACGTCTTCTATCCCTTCATAAGACTTGAGCCAGGTTATAGAACTAGTCTCAGGCGATTTTAAAACACACGACTTTATTTCATGCCTAATCCTGATTTCAAGATTGGAATTATGGCCAGAAGAAAATGCAAACATGATGCGATTTTGTGAGAAAAGCTTATTTGTTTATAAGCATTTGATACATTTTGAGTAACAAACTTCCTAAAAGAAACTTTTGACAATTGACTGATTTCGTCTTTTTGATAAGTGCATTAAAGCTGATACAAAATTTTCCAGGATTCTTCAGTTCAAAGTTCGAAAGAACAGAATTTATCTTGCATAGAAATCTTTACAGTCATTTTTGATCAATATATATTTTCGGACAAATTTTTGTATTACAAGTATTCCAATACAAAAACACCTACAAAATAAGACTGATCCCAAATCAAAAATCCAAATGCCTCTTTCTATTTACATGATTTTTACTAAAAATGAATTATACCATTCATTTTTATTGCTTCATCAGTTTTCAATAAAAATAAGCATTTTCTCTCGAGGCTTACACTATTTTATTAGCTTAAACCGCAAAAAGAATCGAGCTGTGAATGTTGTCATGTACCTCCAGCAGTGTGAGGTTGTCCAAATCCAGAGAAGGAGGTGAAAGCGCTGTCTCCAGAATATCCAAGGTATGCAACGAGTGCTTACCACGTCCTGGAATGCACACATGCGCATAAATCTACATGCACACACGTCATATCATCATCAGGATTGAGTCATGCATTTAAAGCATCATAACATCCCTCCGTAACGCACCTCTCAGCATGCGGTAGACAAAAAAAATCAGAATGACCAGGATGGCAACCATGAACACAGTTGCTAAAGCAAAAACGATGGCTTCCTCTCTGTAGAGTGGTCGCGAATCTGGAACGATTCAAAGAGAAAATGTTCATTAATGGACAGAAAGTGAATTAGGGATTAACAAGATGCCGATATTTCTTTAATGAATCATTTGTATCTACTGTTAGTGCAAACACATCTCTCACTCGTACCCATTTGTTTCCATTTGCTGAACACTATCTATATTGTCTATGAAGCACACACACTCACGCAGAGGCTGTGTGGTGGTCGGGGAAGGAGGTGGGAAGTCCTCTGTGAAGTTTAGGTTGCACATGTCTTTGTCGCAGCAGCAGAATCGAGAAGTTCCATTCAGGGCCACTGACGGCGGGTTGGTCACCACACAGCGCTCGTAGCACTCCTGATGCTCACCGACATTTGTCCAGCAACCTGTATTAAATGGAGGAAATAAAGGTGAGACTGACTGTGAAGTTCTTTGTGTGTGTGTGTGTGTGTGTGTAATCTATTTATATATACCTTGCATCACCAGTTGGATTTCATTATTTCTTTTCACCCAGAGTCCGAAGCAGTGATTTCCGTGACTACAGCGAATGGTGGCGTTCTCATGAAAGACACGCCCATCATCGTGTCCACCAATCAGCTTGTCCAGAGCCTGCGGCTGTTTTGCATACCCGCACTCCCTCTGCTCGTTCTGTGCAGCTAAAAGGACAGTTGAAATGAGAATGAAAAACACACAGAGAGAACATTATATAACAATGTCAGATAAATGGGCTACACTTTATTTTAAGGCGTCTTTGCTACACTGTAACTATACATTTAAGTACTGAGTAATATTAAGTAACTACGTGTACTTACTATAGGTTTAGAATTAGGGGTTGGTTTAGTGTTAATTACATGTAATTATTCCTCATTTATAGTTATTACGACAGTAACTACATGCACCATATGTAACAATGACACTTTATTTTACAGTGTTACCGGTAAATGTTACAATATTAAATACAATGTTAACATATATTAAAATATTATACATATAAACATATACTCACATATATTCATACATATATATATATATATATATATATATATATATACATATATATACATACATATACATATATAAATATATATATATATATATATATATATATATATATATATACATATATATACATATATATATATATACATATATATATATACATATATATATATACATATATATATATACATATATATATATATATACATATATATATATATATATACATATATATATATATACATATATATATATACATATATATATATATATATATATATATATATATATATATATATATATTCACACCTCTGCATTTATAGGACCTGCAATCCTTCACACTGAAAATGATTAAACATGGGATAAAATCTCTAATGAAGAATTTATGAAATTAATAAAGCAGATATTATGTTATCTGGCTTTTAATATTATACTGATAAATGGCAAAAATTCATGACGCATATTATGTTATTTTATTACTGCATAATGATCATTTTGATATAATTGTGCATAAATAAAACAATTAATAAAAATCTGGTTCTGAATATTGATTATTTGACGCAAAAATATATCTGTCGTACTGTATAAAAAAGCAAATATTTCTCGATCTCACGAATAAAGATCTATCCACCTTATTCCCATGACGTATGACATTTGTGTGAATTGCAGTAAATAATCAGTGAAAAGCTCGCTCTATGAACGCAATAATACGCTTTTTTTAATTGGGTACAATGAGATGACATTATGCAACCATCCAATATTAAAAGGACGTTTAAAAGTGTAAAAGCATCAACAAGTTACTCTCAACAGACCATGAATAACTCCAAAAGTGTGATATATACATACATACACATGTATGTGTGTGTGAATATATATATATATATATACACCTGTCTTATTAAATGATAGATCCTAGGTCTGAAGGGGGCAGAATGTCACGTTAACACGTGAAAAAGCAGAGTAGGGATGCGACTGGTGTTTTTCTACGTCAACCATCGGTTGTTTTGAGAATGCAATATCTCAGCCAGACAGGCTTTGTGAGAAAGAAACTTCCCAAAGCATGTTACAGACTCTAAGGTTGTACAGGTGATGTTTTCCAGAATGCATAATAATTACAGATTGAAGAGGTTATCAGTGAGGAATGCAGATAACGCTCATCTCGGAAAGGAGCTCAACTTTAGGAGATTATGTCCAAGGTCATTCTTAGCTACGATGTCCACAGAGGCATGTCTCTCTCCCACTCTCTCCTCGGCTCATGGTCTGATTGTGGAGGAGGATGTGAACGTTCTCTGATAGAAACACAACTGAGCAGTTACCCAGGGGGCTCTATTCTATCAAACACACACACAAACACGTCACGGCTCATCCGCGTCATGCCAACAGATGCATGTACGCGCACACGCAGGCTGCGCGATTAATCGTTAAAAGAGTGCGATCTCGATTCAAACACCCATGTGACCTCATTCCTAAACGATAACGATTCCTCTGCATCTATTAAACCTTTGAAAAAAAAAATAAAAAAATTCACACCAGAACATTCAGATCTGAATCATCCAGTGAAGCATTTATGAGTGAGTCATTGAATCATTCATTCAAGCTTTTCTTTTCTTTTTTAAATAATTCATTTAGTTTAAACATTTTAAATAGACTGCAGCAATTAACATTTTGCCAGAAGTTCTGGTAAATGACATGTTATTTTGTTCAGCTGTCTGTTCAGAATCGTAGGAGAATCGTGATCCATTTGAGATTGAAACAGAATCGTTCAGCTCTAACTCAGGCATATACTGAACAAAGACATATTTTTCACATAATATTATCATAAGTTCACACTACACACACACACACAACTAAATGGGCAGTTGACATAATAATTATAATAATAATAATAATAATAATTTTGCAGTTTTGAAAAAAACAAAGGCCATATTTTGTCCTATTAAATATTATGTATTAACTAACATGAACTAACCATGACATTTGTTACTGTATTTACTAATCCTCGTCAACGTTAGTTAATGAAAATGCAGTTGTTCATTGTTTTTATCATGTTAGTTCACAGTGCATGAACTAATGTTAACAAGATTTCAATAATGTATTAGTAAATGTTGAAATTAACATTAACAAAGATTAATAAATGCTGTAGAAGTGCAGTTCATTATGTTAAATAATGAACCTTATTGTAAAGTCTTACCATGTTTTTAAATATATTTATATTGTTAATATTACAGTTTTGATTTTTGGCAATTGAAATGCATTGAAATCAAGAACTGTGAAATACATTTCAAAATCATGTGGACAGAAATATAATTTAAATATATTCGCATTACGTAATTGAGATTTCTATTTTTTAAAACCAATAGTAATAGATAAAAATATCTTTAAAGTTTTTGGACTGAACTTTGATTGATTTGATATGAATTTTCATTATGCAAGCGAGTCTCCGCTAAACTTCACAGACTTCAGAAAGCGAACGCCAAACAGGCACAACGTGATAGAATAGGATGACAATAATTCTTACTAAAATATACATTTTGCTTTGTTGCTGGACATGAAATGTTCCATATGTGGAATTTTAAAACTACAAACAAGAGCATTTTTATCATTATTTTTATTATTATTATTATTATAACCTTTATTTTGCCAGGAAAAGTACATTGAGATTAAAAATCTCTTTTACAAGAGCGTCCTGGCCACAGCTCACGTGGGTTTAACAACTTACAGATAACATCCATACACAAGTAAGGACAAATTTACAATAAAAAAAAAGAATATCAATTCATAACTAGTCAAAACAACTACCAAAACAACTTCTGCCCCCAAGTGATTTAAAATCCTTTTAAAATTGATAGCAGTAACTGTAAAGTGACTATTAATGGGGTAATCAGACATAAGCTAATATAAGCTCAGATGAGTGACTGTGTTGCTCTGACCAGTTAACAGGGTTGGGGAGTAACGAAACACAAGGAACTTAGTTACGGGTTTAAAATACAAAATTTGAGTCACTGTGTTTCATTACCATTACATTTTAAATGGGTGGTAATCAGATTACAGTTCCATCTGAAAAGTGTTTTAGATTACCAAAGTGATTACTTTGAGTTTTAATGTCATTTAAACAGCGATTGGTGATTCTCTGACTCTGACAGTCTGAAAAAGAGGAGTTCAGTTTCATGTTTTGTGATAGTTGTTTGTGAGTCATTTTATAATTCACTCGTCACTGCAACTTTTTCTCACAATTTGTTTTTTCCTTGTTCATAACTGTGAGTTTGCATTTCACAATTCTCACTTCTTTTTCTCAGAATTGCGAGATTTAAACTCAAAATTGTAAGTTATAAATTCAGAATTGGGAGATATAAACTTGCAATACTGACTTTTTCTTGCAATTGTGAGTTTATATCTCATAATTCTGACTTTATAACTCACAATTGCAACTTTATATCACGCAATTCTGAGAGAAAAAGTCAGAATTGTGAGATAAAAACTTGCAATGACCTTTTTTGTGTTTGTTCCACACTTATTAGTATTCCAAAGTATTCTAAAGTATTTAGATTAAGTTACTAAACTTGAGTAATGCAACAAAATACGTAACAAATTAAGACTTTTTAAAGCATGTATTTTGTAATCTGTAGTGAAATCCATTTTAAAAGTATAACCTACGCAGCCCTGCCAGTTAACACTTAGTCTGTGCTTTTGTTTTCATTTAGTTTCATTTAGTGATTTTAATTTTCCTTAAACATTTTTGTTTTTAGATAGTAATGTTGTTACAATATTAGAATGTGACTGTAACACCTTGTTTGCACATATAGAAAATAGCTTAAATGGTTACATTCACTACATTTGTTTCACATCCTTCAAAATGATATATATAAATATATATTTTAAAATAATCAGAATTTTTTTTTTATCCAAACAGAAAAAAGTAGAAAATACTATAATCGTATATATAGACATTCAGCCACAGTGATATTAGTCTATGAAGCTGAAAGCTAAATTCAATTTCCTGCACAGAATCAGCCAATGGTGGTTTCTGACACTGGCTGACACATCAACCTAATGAGCCGTCAGCCAATGGGAGACTCTGACACAGGTTGACAAATCGGGATAATAATGTGGTTTATTCATCCCTCTCTGTATTCAAGTGACAATCACATTGGGGCGGACGAGAGCGAGAGTGTGTGTGTGTGTGGGTATTCCCTACGTTATGGGGACCATATGTCCCCACAGGTATAGTAATACTAGTAAATTTTGATCTTGTGGGGACATTTTTTTGGTCCTCATGAGAAAACAAGCTTATAAATCATACAGAATTATTACTTTTTTGACAATCTAAAATAGCAGAACATTTTGTGTGATGGGTAGGTTTAGGGGTAGGGGTAGTGTAGGGGGACAGAATGTACAGTTTGTACAGTATAAAAACCATTACGACTATGGAATGTCCCCATAAACCATGAAAACACAACAAGTGTGTGTGTATGTGTGTGGTCCTGGTAAACCCTACGTTGTGGGGACGTAGAGAAGATATTAGCATACATTTTTTTAATCCTGTGTGGACATTTTTGTGGTCCCCATGAAGAAAACAGCTTATAAATCATACAAAAAATGATGTTTTTGAAAATGTATGTATGTATATGTTCAGGATTCGAGTAGAATATACAGTTTATGCAGTGCAAAAATCATTATATATATGGAAAGTCCACATGAAAACCCAATGTGTGTATCCAAGATGACAGGGTGAGTAGAGAAAAACTGACTTGCTTCGGCATTAAGAAAAAAGGTAAGAGATGGAAAGAGAAAAATAAATACATTACGCCTTAAAATTGCACATTGTCGCATCAAATTGAAAATGAGAACCACTGCTGTCCGGTAGCCAAGCTCCATGCCAACATTTTACTGCCTCCTCATCAAAATAATATTACATTATAACTTGGGCAACCTGATACCACCGCAATCCAGTTTATGAAGCACTTCAACAGCAAACAAAATCCAACTCAGTGAAGTGGATAATTCATGACTCTCCACTTCTACACAGCACTACAAAGCACAGCAATGTGCTCACGACCTACATACTGATTCACATCTACCGCTTCCAGCCAAAAAACCCTCCCTTGCCTTTCCTCCAATCTGTCCATCCAGCCATACTTTCACCCAGCTGCTCCACTTAACCATTTGAGTACACTAAAAGATTCCCAAAAGAAGAAATATTAGTGTGCGTGAGAGAGAGCATGAGTCAGAGGTGAATAAGTCATCACAAAAAAAATTTACCGTCACTCCATAATTCTCGCAAAAGGAATTATGCAATGTTTTGCTACAGTTTACCACAAAATTAAAATGTTGTCATCAGTTACTCACCCACCAAATTCAAAAATGAAAAAAAGGCACCATTAAACAAGTCCTTACAAATCCTGTGCTAAATTCCACAAGAGCGACACTTTATTTTACAAAGTCCTTGTTACACTTACTATAGTAAATTATTTATAAATTACAAGCACCTAAGCACATGACTCAATATTATTTGTGTCATTGCACAAGGACTGCTTAAAATAAAGTGTAATAAAAAAAAGATCATTTATGCATGCACAATATATGTCAGTATTGGATATACTGTGCATACTTATTTCCTCTATTTAAGCTTGTTGTAAAAACGTGCCTGACAAATTAAAATGGCATTTCATCGCTTCTTGCACAATTCGCAGCACTTTCGAATTGAAATGTCCCGTGAATGGCACTTAAAACATGTTACGTTTTCTGCGAAACAGAGGTTGTTGTATGTAAATGAAGTAAACAAAAGCAAAAAAAACAGAAACTTGCTCCATAAATTTGTACTTTGTGTAAACAGCTGTTATCTTTTGCCACATCATTTTTTTTTGTTACCGAATTGTTTTGCTAGCATACCAAAATATGCATATACAATCTGAGTAATTAATTTTTTTTCGGCCCAACAGTAATTTTTCATCTATTTGTTGGAGCCAATAAATTCACATTTGTAACCGTAGTAACGCGAACGTGTCTCGACTAACAGTGCGGTAGAACATATCATCGTCTACGCCTAGTCGTAGTTCTCGATGGTGCAACAGGTGTAAAGATTCATCGGAAAGCTGGACGTAACGAAGCCCAGCGTAGAGCTTACACCCGACTTTTTTACGTCCAGCTGGTGCAACCGGCCCATGGACTATTCGATTTACTTTGAGATCTGATTCCACTTTAAATTCCAGGAATAAAATGAATGTAAAAAGGAACTGGGTTCTTTTATGACTAGGCTGACTAACATAAAACAGGCCGATAAGCTTCGTCGGAAAAAAAAAAAAACGCATGAATTTTGAAAATGAGAATGCTCCAAATGAACTTTAAAGCGAATCGAACCCCTTTTGCATTCAAAAAGCAAAGCGTTCCATATTCATCACTTTATTTTGAGATCTGAGTCCACTTTCAAGGCCAGGAATAGAATGAAAACTGGGTTCTTGTTCCACTAGATTATGTCAATTTAACATACAGCTGATTTGACTGATCATCCTCTCTCCTGTGCGAAACTGGAAATCACCCTCTTCCACAGAAAAAGAAAATGATATGAGATGGGGATGATTAAATCATGACAAATTGTTCATCCTGGAGTGAAATATTCTTTTAAACCTCGGTATGTAAACAAGCATCGTGAGCGATAAGCCAGCCTTATCACAAGAGCACAGGACGAATCAGAACAACACCACTGAGAGGACATTGTCTGAATGCTTCACAACTCACAGGATCAGATGCACAAGCTCCTCTATGGCATCATGACATTTACTGTCCTGCGGGAGTTCTAAAAACCCAGGCAATCCCGCACTATGGAAGGAAATGACTATTTCAGGAAGCACACAAAATTACTGTCACAAGCAAAAGAAGAATTATAGGGGAGGAAACTGCACACACGGACAGACACACACACACATATAGGTTTGGTGGAAAAATGTTGCAGGTGGAAAATCAGAGGGTGTTTTCATACCAACTTTATTTCGTGGGGTTGCATGAATTTTCACTATGAATCACTATGTCCTTGATAGTGCATTCGAAATGCAAAGCACTCGTGATGGTCTGAGTACGGTTCGTCTTTGGGTGATTTTTCAGCAGTGGTTCTCCCACTGTCACCAATATTCAAAGGCCATGTGACTTTATTTAAACTTGCAATTTCTAGACAATGAAGTATTTTAGAGCTTGGCAAAGCAATACAAAAAAAAAATGCAGATGGAATTAATATTTTCTTAAATTGCATTACACTTTTCCAGGAACCACACTTTTAAAATTAGGCTTCCTTATATATCCATGTATCTAAATAAAGCGTAAAAAATATATATAAATATATGTATCATGTATACTGTTATAGTATTTCTTATATGTTCAGTTTTCATTTTATTTGAGTAATTTTGTCACGTGCCTTTGTCATTTTTATTAGCTTTATTTATTTATTTATTTTTGACTTATACTTCTGTTTTGATTTCATTTATTTTTTAGTTTAGTAATCTTAGCAATTCAAATCCATCTTATTTTTATATTAATATATCTCATATATATATTTCCAATTATATATATATATATATTGCGTAATTTAAGGAAATAATGAAAAAGAAAAACTTGTCTCGTCACATTCAATTATGAATTACATTAATCATCATATAAATCAAATACTATTATGTTTTCAATTCAAAATGGTGAAATTTCATAAAAATGTTGAGTAGTTTGCATCACTCTATATTACTGCTGGTCACAATATTCCAATCATAAAACAGTCGTCAAATATTAAATGCTACTTACTCGCCACATATTCTTTTACTGCTAAATCTAAAGTGTTGCGTAGAAATTTGCGCTCGTCTTCTGTGAACAGTAAGCCCCGCCTTCTTTGATCTGATTGGCCAGTTTACTCATTCTGACAGCGCTGTCAGACCGCTGAGGCAGACCAGCCTAAAAATGTAACTTTTAGGTCTCAATGATATCAAATATTGGCCAATTTGACCATTTCTAATTATCGAGTGGGACTCAATGTCTATGGTCGGTCCGGTCCTGGAATACAAATGAAGAGATTTCTGTCCCCGAATTGACCCTTCGCAAACAGTTTGATTGACAGGCGATCTGACCAATAATAACCCCGAATCCGCCATCAAAGCAGTCAGGGGAGTTAGTAGATTAACGTCGGTGAACTTGATAAATTGTGTGTCCTCACGTCTTTCATTCCTTCCGATGTTCATTCATGTTTATTTGATGCTATAAATGAACTAGTATGAAGAGATGATCGAGGAGCTACAGCGATCTGTCACCACACATTAAACACACACTAGACGCTATTTATTGATTAAACTTCTTTAAAAAAATCACAATATTTTAAATATGAAACTGTTTCATATGTCGTCAGTGTGCTCTTTGATGTATTTTTCACTGCGTGAGAACATGATGTGTGGCGTGAGAACGCATTGCAACAGGAGGCGGGTTTTGCGAGGGTCGATTGACAGTCCACCACTGTCATGCTTCAAAAAGTTCATAAAGAGATCGTAAAACTAATCCACACGAGTCGAGCGCTTTAGTCCAAATTGTCTAAGGGTGCGTTCACACTTGTCATGTTTGGTTGGATTAAAACGAACCCTGGTGCGATCGCTCAGTCAGTGCGGTTCATGTGTGAACGCCGCCATCCGAACCCTGACCGCTAAAAAGACGGGTCTCGGTCCGCTTCCAAACGAACTCTGGTGCGGTTCGATTGATATATGAACGCGACATGGACCAAAGACGTGTAAACGAACCAAAAACAGGACGTGATGTCACAAGAGTCAGCTGATTTGACGACGCGGGAAGATCGGCGTATCCAAAATGAGTCGAGGGCAAACGTGGAGCAACGAGGAGGTGAAGTTTCTGTTTCTGTGAACAACGGAGGAAATCCTGCTGCTGTTTTGAACGTTTTGAACATTTTATGAGCTCTTCATGAGTCTCAGCTGGTAAAAATAAAGCATAAAATGATGGCGTTTAATCCAGAACACAGCGTTGTTTTGAATGTTCGGTAAGCGGCTCCGTCGCGAAATATACGTCATAAAAGCCGACCAATCAGGTCGTGACCGCATCCCTACGCCTTTGCTTCGGTAACTTCAGGTTCGCTGTTAGAAACGCCAGTGTGACCAGGACTATATGTTTTGTTTTTTGTTTTTTGGTCCGGACCAAACGAACCAAACCAACCGAACTACAAGTGTGAACGCAGCCTAAAGAGACGCTCGCTGATGTT